>JACEOJ010000080.1:798653-1342278 GCA_013761285.1 Campoletis sonorensis
TCTCTTCTTGGGTGAAGGTTTGATGCCTCTTGGACCAACTGGAGGCCTTTCTGTCTTTGCACGGGCAACGCGATGTTTAACCGTGGAATGATCCTCTTCATTAACTTCAGCCACTAATGACTGGAACGATTCGTCAATCTGCAAATCAAATCGAGGAAAGAAGTGACGATTACCTTCACACATAAAGTAATTTTTCACCAAAAGATAGGTCATTCAAAATATATCATGAGACAAGAGATAGATTCTGAGAAGTGGAAATAAATTGTCTTACGTCATCATTATCTTTTGCATTAGCTACAGCTACGATGCACAACAGCAAAACGAATCCGAAGAAGATGTTGAAATAGAACAAACCTGTAAAATGATCGCGTCCAATATTATTTTCTTGTTGTTCAGAAGAATTGTTTTTTCAAAATTACATTTAGAAACTTACCCTTCATTGTTGCCACGCCGATCTAATGTTGTTGTGTCAAGTAAAGTTTCCGTAGAACTACAGTTAAGTGTCGGGCTCTCTGGGTATTTTTCAATAATCTGAAAATGGAAATCGACAAACATTACCAATACGCAAATTGGTTATCTATTAATCAGTCAATCGGCTAAAAAAAAAAAAAAACGCGGATTCACAATCGTCAAATAAGTGTTGAATTTGAATAATTTAATAAATGAATGGTGCGGATTCATATCACAGCAAATTCTCAGAACTATTAACTGATGAAGGCAAAATTCCATGACGTCACATTGTTAAAACTTTTGTCCGTAATATTTTATTTGAGAGTCAATTTCGAGGTGATGGAGTCCGTTTTGCTCGCAGTTTCTAGTACACCATGTTCATTATTTCTTATTAAACGAGGACTACAATAACTTACCAGTTAGCAGTCTTGAAATGTTGTATCACAAGGAACGAATGAAAATTTTCACGTATGAAACGACAGCGTTTGACTGAAGCTTATCAGCTCGAGGCGTTGTTAAATAGATGACTTCTGTTGACATTAATTGAGTAGGCGTCATGCTCTTCTTTTCAAATGAACGTGACGAGGAGCACGACACCGTAACTGTTATTTCCTCATGAGGAAACGTCATTGGTCATACATCAGTTGCAATCATACAGTTGATTGGTTTTTCTCTTCATTCAGTTGATCATCAGTTGATCGTCATTCAGTTGATGGTAATTCTCTTCTTTTAGAACTTATACCTATATATATCTACTGCCTCCTTCTGATTATCCAAAATACCTTCGAAACAACTCGATCAAACTCCATTATTGCACTTGTGTCATCATTAGGTATCGCAAGTCAAGTGTTTCTACATGGATGGATTTTATTTTGTTTGCGTCTGGTTTTATGAAAGATAAATGAAAATTACTTTCCTCATTGTGACCGTCTTCAGTTATCAGTCATTTGCTCAAATAGAATATTATCAAATAGGGAAAAAAACGTGAGGCAAACGCGGAAAAGCTCTTAAAAGTCAAAGCTTTTCTTGCATCATCCAAATGTAAAGTGGGATAGTAGAGTTTGCTTCATTGGCGATAAAGCGTTGAAAGATGACACTATGTTTAATTCCTATGCTTTTATCCATCAAATGAAATCCCTATCCAGAAAAAATTTGTAAAAAATCAATTTTTTTTTGGCCTTCCAACTGTATATAACCCTTTAATCTAGCGTAATTGGTCTGAATGAATCCACAATATTTCCGGCAATTCTTGTGATTTCGTATTTTTCAAAGTTAAAATGGGTCAGTGAGAAATGTAGAATTTTTTGAAAGAACTAACCACCTAGAGTGCAATAAAAATAAACGCCATCAAAAAGTACCTTTTAAGACATATTTCTGATGTTTATGCTGTCTCGGCAAATGGCTTTGAAGGAACTACGTAAAGAAATCTCAAAGCAGAACAGCTGTTGCCAAGTTTGCAGTTCCAATTTTTTTTAATGCTCATACGCAGTAAATTATGCAATGAATTCTGAATTTTTATTTTATTTAGGTTATTTAGAACGGTGGACGTGCGCTTCTGGAAGTTTCGATAGGTTATGCGTGTTCATATTATTTCGAAAAACAGGAAAACTAAGTTGTGGATTCATTACAAAACGATTTTTTTGTTGTCTCTGAAGAAACAAGCGAATTCTTTGAAAAGGTGTATCGCGTATAGACTTCATTCAATCCAAATTTAATGGGTCATAAAATGTATGCCCTCACCACCATGAACTGCTTTATGACGAAACTATTTAGACTTGGCGAACGCTCGGGATAGCAGACGACAGAGCTGCGAATGTACTTGTCCCGAGACTTTACCGAATCTCTTGATAATATAGTCATATTTTTTGGATCTTACGTAATTTGGATGATTCGACGTTGTGGCAGCACAATCGAGTTCAGCCTCTCCCCGCCTTTCAATGTGGATAGAATCGGCACACGTTTTGGAGCTTTTCTCAACACTGCTTATTTATTCGCATGTATAGACCATCGGGAAAAGAGATTGGCTATACGTTTGGGGGTATCGCGATAAGGGTGAATGCGGATTGGCACGAGGAATAAAATCAATTTTTTTGATAGTGTTGAATCCCCAGGGGTTTTTCGGGAGGTCCAGAGGAAAGCAAGTTGAGGGCGCTCGCAAGCAAAACCGCGGGAGAATGGGAGACTTTCGAAATATCAATTTGAAACAGCCGGGGTATGCGTCATACTTTTCGCCACTCATAATAGCCAGCTTTCCATTTTTATTTGTATTTACCAACCAAGTGCATCGCTTCGGTCAGGAGTAACACTTTTCGTAACACACATATATACATACCAGCACATGTCCCATTTTGCTCCCACGATCGTTCCACGTTCCGTATCTCTTCTCCCGTCTAGGGGTCACCCTCGATAAGTAGCAAGGGGAATTCAATATTTTACGACATTTTGTTTCCAATCTCGAGACTCTACCTCGGCACAACCGTATTATTTCGTATCGTTGCCTTATTCGACTTTTATAGTGTTAAATCGTCATGAATTATTGACCAAATACCATCAATAGAACTGCTACATCTTCAGATTATTGCTTTTTTTCTATATTAATTCTTCAAGTTCTACCACTTATAGCTCAATATTGAAGTTGAAATAAACGAGCCTGTGTTAATTAGCAGAGCACGCCAACATTTTATTTATATCACATACTTGTTAATTTACAGAACATCTTATAAACTTTGAATGTTAAGTCTGAAAAACTTTTCAATCATCGTCAACAAAAAACTACGCTCCATTTTCAGTGAAATTTGTTTCAAGTAATAACCAACCATAAGTTCGAAAATTATATTTGCAAACATTTTTCACACATAATTTTTTTGAAATACGATTTAAATTACAGTTGGCGTACATTTACATGTTTTTTTCTAGAATTTTCGATAAACTCGAAAGACTAGGGAATTTTTCATGGTCCATCATAGTCCGCCAACCGGAAGTCGTAGATACGCGTATGATAGAAGGCGCATCGCTTAGCCTTTCGGTTTTCAATTTCGCATAATGTTCCGTATGGTCTACCAGCGTCTTGGAAACTGACCTCACGATAAGATAAAGTTGGAGAGAACGACGAAAGGGGAATTTACGCTGGGCATAAGTTTTCGTTATATATGAGCGTCCACGGGAAATGTGACGATCCTATCTCGTACAAACGCGGCGATCCCAGTTGTGAAATGTTGCTACCTAGTATTTTACTATTTTTTGAAGGACACAATCATTTTGTATCCAACCACAAGATTTTTTACAGTGAACATTGCTTTTATCCAAGAATGTCCATTTCTTTCTCATACTCAATAAGTTATCCGTACCCATAATTTACCATGGAAGACCAAAAACTTGCGAAAAACACTCACCAATAATGTATCGATTGATTTCCATGAACTTTGTTATTTTTTACTTCCCAATTTCGTAATTTCATTTTCTTATAAATCTTGCATTCAATCACTGGTTAATCCCGCACGCAAACTACATCAAGAATGTCGAAATTTATTTAAGAATCTTTTACCGTGTTACATCTGAACATTAATCAAGAAATTTCGTATACTCTAGAAATTATTTAGCAATATCTTCGTGTATCGTGTGAAATGAAGTAAATACGTCAATTTTTTTATATAAATTTCTTCATCCTCTCGAAACTCTCACTTTGTTAATGTTGGCAAAAGTTTGTTGTTTAATTATTTGGTAACTTTTCAAGAATAATATCCATTATGAAAAAATATCAAAATCAAGGGATTTTTTTCTACCAAGGAGCTTTATAAGATTGAAAAGTAGTTGAGTTTTTATTGAAAACGATCAAGTTTTTCATACGTTTGGCATTTTATTATTGTTCCGAATTTCCGAGTTTCCAATTTTACTAATTCATCAACAATTGCACCACACATTGAAAAAAATGAGTCATGTTCATTAGTCATTAGGCTAACGAGTACTTCTATAGAATCATTGTTCAAAACTGTGCATCATAATTTGTAATGGATGTCAACATTCACAACTTAGAAAAGACCGTTTTTGTTTGGCAGATTTATGCTAAATCCCGAAGTTACAGAACTCTAATTTCATTAGCGCATGTCAAAACATTTATATTTGTCATTGTCAAATGATGCACAACCAAAGTTAATTCTATGTCACACCATCAGGATTATAAGTAAAAGCAAACATTGACAGTAATGATCCACTTTCCATCAAAATATAGATTTTGTATTGTCGCTTCGATGGTCCTAGAGCTCGGATAATATTGATATTGAATTTAACAAATCCCAAAGTGCAAATTAATGGGACAATTTACTTTGATGTATCGAGTAATCTTTTGGCATTAGTAAAAATGAAAATCGAAATTTCTTGAGCACCATTGTCAGAGATTTTCCTTTCATCCTGGACAAAAGGCATCAAATTATACGAATTATAAGCGTGGAAAGCATCGCAGCTTACGAGCCTCTCCTACACCTATTTTTATTTATTATTATGTTTGTTATTCGCATAATCGGATTTGGTAGGACGATAGGCAGTGGTGATTTCAGGTTTGTCTGTGATAATGCAGTTGTCCCGTCCCCTACAATAGTCCTGTGAATGCCTCATTGTCCACGGGACCACGGTCTACTCAAAACTCGTACTAACACGCGACATTTTCATCCCCGACCCCTCTCTTCACCCCTAATAATCGAACGACCCTATATCCGAACAAAACGAGAGATCGCTTCCAACCGACGAGTGTCGTAATTCATTTATTTCTATGTTTCCTTGAATATTACTCGCGTAAAACCCGATATAATAAATCGTCGCGCAAACACACACGTCTTCCGATGAATTACTTCTGCTCGCTTGTCCGGGCGATCATTAGTAATCGTTTGTTTTTGAAATTTGATTCTTGCTGTTTTTGTTCTCATGAAGTGCAAATTCTAGCATTGTTACAATGATTAACAACCGGCAATTCCGTTATATTGAATTATTCGTTATCACTGATTGATGTCACAGTGATTACGTAAGGATTGGAATCCGACCAGAATCTTTTGCTTCGCGATCAAGTTCAATCAAGGACCTGATTAGGACAACGCTTAATACATTTCTAGTCCTGATTTGGATTTCCTTATGACGTTCCGGTCAAAATGGTCTTATCAAGTTCTGTTCAGACCTTTCTCCTTACGATTAGGTCTGATTGGGACTTCGTTTTACCATACTTGAAAATTTTCCACCGTTGTACCACGAAAATGAGGTGAAGCTAACTGGGTTTGAATATCCATAACATCTGGTGATAGGTTCCGAGTTGATCCCTGATATGGCCCAGATTAGGTAAACCTTGTCACACGTAAATATTTTTCATCTGCGTTTTTCGTGAGCCTGTCACGAAAACAATTTTGAACTGTACAATGAGTTTTCATTATAGCAATGTTCAAATACCTGCCATTCATTTTCACAGGTGATTTTTTTCTCCGAGGGAGAGCAGTTGGTCCAGTGGATGAAGGTTCGGTATCCCAAGGCGGTAGTTTCGGCTTCGAACCCCAGGCCTAACCCCAATGAAAGATTCAAAACATTTTCCAAGTATTTCTACTGTTATTCCGAGTAGTGTGTACTCACCTTCTTGCATGATTTCATGTTCATGCCTCCCTGTGATGTTTAAGCGGTGGGTGTACGGCTCCGAGTATCTCTTTTATGAATGATTCTCATAGGGTGGATGATCGCCCCGTAGCCGTGTACCCGCTGACTCGTTGCATAACAGCTGAGGAGAAGTCTTACAAAGCACCTCGCGCATTGCCTCCTGAGGGAATTAGTGCGGTTACCGGCTAGATCGACAAAATTTTGGCATTTCTAAAACACTTACCTTTTACCGCGAATAAATACAATGCAGTGAGGAACACGTCAGTTGCAGCCGCACAGATCGGGGAGATGGCGGTGGAAAGGCGTAATTGGAGGAATTTAACGGGATTGATAGGGTGGCTCCGAAGGCAAGGACCCTTGGGTCAACGACGTAACAATTCCAGAGTACAAATGGTCACACAAACCATTTATATTTTATCTGCGGTTATCTCAACCTGGCCCAGACTGGAATATGTGATTATTGCCCACCATATTTGATTAATATTTAATTTTTTATTGTAATCCCATTTTTCTTCATTTAATTGCGGCAAGAAAATATAAAAAGCTCTTTCGCGGAATGTTTCTTCTTCCATCATGCATCGACGCTCAGAGGACGATTCGAACGATAACAAGAAAAAACATCGATTTTTCTCTCGAAACTTAAACAAACATCGATTTTTCGATCGATCGATCGGAAAAAAACATCGATTTTTTTTGTACTACGTAGTGTTTGTACAAGGGTTTGGAGTCGGGATCGATATAGGCTTTTTGGAAAATTACTTTATTCTCTATGTAACCTTTGGTTATTCCCAATCGCGAATCAAACGGGGAGGAAAATAGTCGTAGTGAGAGATGGGGCAGGAGGTTGAGTTACTTGATTCGGAAGAGCGTCAAAAGGTGTGGGGCTTCTTATATCGGCAGTCTGGCACAGTATACCCAGACAATGAGGACATTCTTCGACTACAATGGCTTCTACGATCGAGCACGGAGCACTTCCTTGCATACTAATGGAGAATCCTCGAGCTCCAGTGTTCGTTGCTTCCCTCTTGCTGCTGAAACTCTCTCGTTTCCAATTCGTTGTGTGCATACGTACGAATGCGTGATAGTTTTTAAAACTTAGGATGCAATTCGTAAAATGTGACATTCGTGAAATTCGATTCTTTCGTCAACTTATAGACTATGAAGCCCGAAAATTTGTAGCCCATCGTTGGGCAATACATTCCATACAATTTTCATTTTTCTCGAAATGTTAACGATGTCCGATAAAAACTCGTATTAGCTTTTTAGTTAGTTTAGGTATCCCTCCAGCACTCACGCACCTGAAGGACCACCTCTACTCATTTTTTCTCACATACTATTGCTTGAGGTATCGCATCACAGAAAAATTGGAAGAACTAACTCACATGAGCTGAGTGGGACCACAGTAACGAAAAGAAGACAAGTCGCTTCGAAGTTGGCAAGCAGTAGAACATTTTTTAATTAATGAACTTCGATATTTACAGTAGTAAAAAAATTCAATTTTCTACAAAAATACATATGATTTTCTTTTCTTTTTTGGAGATTGACATTATTTGAGTTATTGATGATTCTAATCGACTCTTCCGGACCTAAGTGAAACTTTTGTTCTTAAAACTTCAACATTTTATGAAAATGTAATTCTTCTATCATTTAACTAAATTATGAATCGAAAATTGTTTTCCGTACTCTTTGATTTGCCTTATAAGGTCTTCGAGAAAAAATTCTCGCGAAGACACCTAACCAACCCGACAAACCCGAAGAAAGTTAGAGCAATATATTTGAACATTTTCAAAGAGCCAAATATGGTGGTAGTGAATTTTCTACTATCTAGATTTTAGCACAGTATGAAGAAGGCAACTGATTCGAAATTTCATGCGTGACTCTAGTGGTTGAACATGAAAAACTCATTGGATGATTTCGTCATAAGATTGTGACAATGGTACGGAGAACGTAATGTTTCTTTAATTCCTTGGGTGCGAGGTAGATAGGTAAAGGACATGCGCCTACTTTCCATTCTCCTTTCAACGTTCTCTTTCTGTTATCTCTGCGCGGAGAAAGCGTGATTGCCTTTATGGGGGAAGAAAGAGTCTTTTGCAGTAGCGATAATGTCCTTCGTTGCTAGGACGGTGTGGCAGCGTGGGGCGCTATCAGAAGAAGAAAAAAAAACAACCCCCGGGGAAGGGCTGAAACTGTCGAGTGGAGCAGAGCAAGGAACTAGTTCTCCTTTTCGCGACAGCTATCCCAATCTTTAGCTTCCCTCCTTTCTCACTATGCTCTGCTCCTCTTTTCCTCTTTTCTCCTACCATCGTTTCTCCTCGTACCCAGCCGGCAATATCCCGAGACGTGCCCGTAAAAACACACGCAGCCTATTCAGCCCCTTCTCTGTGTTGCGCGTGACTACGTCACTACCATCATCATCTCTGTTCTCAACAACTTTCCCCATCTTTTCTCTGTAAGATTCTTTCATTTTTAAACACCATTGACTCCGAACACACATCTTAGGTCCAAAATTCTCCGAATTTCCCTAATTTAATAAAATTATAAGCGATGGGTGCTTAATTAAACATGGCTGCTACACGATTAATTTTAATCTCGTCAATCTTATTTCGGTCTAAAGACTATTCCGTCAAAATTTAGTCTGAATCCAGTTTTTTTTTTCTAATGATTAATTATTGTTTTTTTTTTGCGAAGAGGCACTTTTTTGATTTGTTTTTTTATTCAGGAGAAAATTTGGAGTAACAAGAATAATATAATCTTTCACATTCAATTTTATATAAAAAAAGAACACAATCAATTTCTTTACTGACAGAGTGGTTTAGATCAAATCAGGATTTGAAACAATTCAATTGTGATCGAAAAAAGAACTTATCACGATCCGCCTACAACTCAATCAGGCTCAATCCGATCGAAGTATAACTTTGAATTAATTTAGCATTTATTCAAACAAACTAAGGATCGATTATTACAACTGATAAATTATTTGAACGCTTCAACGAACAATTTTTTTATGTAGTTTGCTTACGTGGAAAGAAAATATCATAAAAAATGACTACCGTACCGTCGTAGCGGAGTACCGAGTCATCGTATTTTTTTTCCTCAATTATACAAAAGCACGAAAGCATGAAAATTCCCGAGTAAAGCAATATTTACACTCTTCTTTGGGTATATCATTTACAATATTTGATTTTGTATCAGATAGAAATTTAATTATCAAGAGACTCGCTAGATTTTCGGGACTTGACAGCTCGTCGTCTGCTGGCCCGAGGCTCGCCGAAGTATATTATCTCTGAATAAAAGATTTTTCGGTGGTGCAGATAAAAACTATTGACTATTGACTACTTGATGACGCGATGTTGTCACGTTCGAAGAATTTTTTTTCTCCATAATTTTAATTCGGGTTCGGAAGGGATGTTGGGTTTTTTGGTGGATGAAATAATTCGAAGATTCAATACCGTCGTTCAAATTATTTATGTTTTATTTACAATTGGCACTTCATATTACAGTCGTTCATTCCATGTGCGCTTTATCAACAACTACATCCTGCTAATAGCTCAATTATTCAACGTCAATGACTAGGTCGATCAATGATAAAAAATAATCATACATTTTTAACACAAAATTAAACAGAAGCGGTTAAATCAACGTGAATAACTTTTGATAATTTCCGGATGTCAAAGTGGAATAACATTTTATCTTAATAATAAAATAAATCGATTTTCATGACAACGGGTTATTTATTATTTACAAGAAACGTTGAACTATTTTCCGAAACCCATTTGATTAAACTTTAGCATACATTTTCCTGATGATCTTTTTTAGTTCCTAACCGTTTAAAAATTGGTTTATGTGCAAAATTTTTTTTTTTTTTCATACAAGCAAATAGTGAATAATAATTATATCGAACAGTTGCGTAATTACTTGACTAATTATCGAGTTTTTACAATAAATTAAATTTTTACAAGAGGTATTTGTTATTTTGCAGTCTACTAATTGTTGTAAGAATTAAAAAAATTCGCAATCATTTACACTAGTCTTTATGTCCCTTGATTAGTTCTTTTGATCGATTAATGACGAAGGAGGGCTCATAGTACGTATCCATATGTGATAATAAGTATTTTTTACTTATACCAATATGTAAAAATTGTTTTGTCAATTTGACACGCCGATACTGATATGGAACAGTTCATTTTTTGTTTTTCTTTTGATGAATTAATTGTTGCAGAAAAATATTCTTCCGTCCTTAAAAAAACCGTTGAAATAATTTTTCATCTATTTCGTAACGTAAACCTTACGTTTGAGTGACGAATTATTTCACTTTTCACCAGTTCAATGAAAAAAAAATATTCATAATTTTTTTTCTCTTAATGTCAACGTTAAATAAAAGTTTGTTTAAAAGTTTCATAATTCGATTGGCTATATATAAGTTACATACATAAAGCACCCTTTATTGTTATGAAACAAAAATTCAATAACATATTGTGATCTTTCACATTTGTTTTTGCGTCATAAATATTATTATCGAAACCGAACGAAAATAGGCATTCACATTTTTTTCTACCGTCCATTAGCATACGGAATAAATAAAGAATGTCAGTTTGTTAATCTTTTCACCTTGAAATTTAATAAATCCTAAAAACAAAAAAAAACCATGAAGAGTTTCTTCATTTTTACACCTATTCCATTGAATATTTCAAGAAAGATAAAAAAACAGGATAACCGTTTGTTGGTGTTTTGGAAACATCAATGCAGCTTCACCTCGACAACGGTTGAAGTTGTTGTAGAGTGTCAGGACCGTGGTTAAAAGTACGAAGAACGAGAAGTACTTGACGTTCCGCCTTTGTTTGTTTTCCCCCGAAAAAAGGATTGCTACTTTGCAAAATAAATAATAAGAGAATAAACTCAACAATTCTATGGACGAATAATTGAGACGTAAACTCAACGATCCTGTACACGTAATGGCGGATGATAGCGTTCCCGCCTGGTATTATGAAGCGAGAGATGCAACAGAAACGTATGGAATGATGAGCCCTCGTTCGCTCGTAGCCACGTTAGTATTCAGAAAGCTTGGCTTATTTCACATGGCCGAATCCCAAAGAAGAGATTTGCCTCAGTTGGTAGAGAATTTTTTTTTTACCACGGGGATAGCCGAGTCGCACGTTCGCATACATGTAATATGTGGTGAGAGGGTTGGTTATCTCATCAAAATTGGACTTGGGTCCTTCGTGTAAGTTTATCTATATATACATACGTGTCTTGATATAAATAAAACGTGCTATAGAACATGGAGGATCTCTTTGTAGGATTTAGCCATAGCAAAGTATCGATTCGATTTCGATGGACAAGCTTTTTCCCAAACGACTTATTGAGTCATTCGTATACCTCCATTCCACCATTTTGCCAAACGATTTCAACGTGTGTGCCACCTAAACTTCATTTCTCTACGACCATCTCCATTGCAGCCATTTTCTGTGTCTCGACGTGCCCGCAACACTGTTGGTAGTTTGATGATTCTTTATGCCGATTTTTAAACGGACCCGTCCTCACGGAACTTAGTACGAACAGTCTTTTGCAAGAGTTTTGAGAAATTTTTATAAGGGAGACTAACAACGTAATACGATGATTTCTTGTATTTAAAGTTCGGGTGGACAAGTTGGATTCTTCATTGAAATAAAGGTTTCCGAAATAAAAAAGTTTGATCTTTGTTGGAGTGAAAAATTTGATTGAAGATTGAAGAAGAAAAGATTTGTTCAATTTACTAATAAGACTACTAATTAGAAATGTTTTTGGCTCGTTTAATATGTATTTGCAGTTAATGAAGTAGCCTAAACTAAGTTGGCACGAGACTTTTGTCTGATTCCTGTGAGGTTACAGACAATGGTTCCATTAGGCTCATCGAAAAACCGAGATCGGGAGTGTGTATAACTACATGTAAAGAAAATTCTCATTGTATGAAGATTTCTAGTTATATCAATTTACAAGGCAACTGACTGATATATTAAGTGTAGGAACATCGCCTCTAAAACTACTTCAAATGTGACTTAAGTGTAAGTGGATCTGTTCGTCTGATAAGCAACATATCTGATGATATATGTTGATTTGATAATCGTCACAGTGTGTTTTCATTAAGCTGAATTTTTAATATGTTGATTGGGGGTGTATGTCGAACACTTGATGAAGAATGTGAAAAATGGGTACTTAGAAGCACTAAGCTGAATAGAGAATGTCTTTCTTTAAATATTATTTACATTTGATGCTGTTCGACAGACTTGGGCAAGAGGGTCGGAACCCTATTGTCTGTCAATAGTCAAATTTGGTACTTGCCAAACTGCACTGATTGTTGTCGTTATTCTGGACGAATGAAACTCCCGAGCTAAGTTAAATCAGAGTTACAACTTCAGTGGGTGAAACGTACTTGATCACTGTGCAAAAACATACACGAACTATTGACCGGTTCATCATGATTTTTTCAATCATCCATCCCACTTGGAGCAATGTAATAAGCTGAACGCGAGTGACGCAATTTCAACGGGTTACTTAGTTTCACTGGACACTCGCGACCGAGGAAATCCTTGAGGAGCGCGACGGTACGGAATTCTGTTCTGGATCGCTGTCGTCATCGACGTTGTAGGTTCTGGTGGTAGTTGTCAAGTTGGAGGCGGTTACAGTGGCTTGAGGAATTGGTGATAGGATCGATGGTACCCTCCACCAGTCTGGTGGTGTCCAACTAGAGATTAGGTTCCCCCGAAAGTTGAGATCCGGAAGAACCGGAAGCGGCCTTCATATGACATGGTTACGCGTCGTCATAGGTGAACTTGCGGTTAGGCTCTGAACGGAAAATGTGCTTTCGGGTTTAATAGGTGGAGGATCAAACTTATCATTCCTCTCGGTGGATGGTGACGCTGATGCGTAACGTTCTTCCAGCTTCGCCTCATCCGGTTGTTTATCCAATGTCGGTGGGTACGCCGATGAGTCATCGGGTTTGCGGTATCGGTATTCAGACCTCGTCACCTCCCGCGTTGTTTCTGTATGGTAACGCTCGTCCTCGGGTTTAACGGGAGTTCCGAAAGAACGCTCATCCGGTTTGTTCGGAACCAGGTAGGCGGACGAGCGTTTAGGTTCCTTTGGAGAACTTGATGGACATCCACAGTTGGGCTGGACACAAGATGGCGTTGGTAAACCCGGCCATCCAGCTCCCACTGCCTGATGACTCGAATAAAAAGTTCCGCTCCCATAAATAGCTTGGAAAGCAAGATCTGCCGCAAGTTTACCACCGTTGAATTCTTCCCCTAACTTGTGCTGAATGGGATACAGAGGATACGGGAAGGGCGGAAAGAAACGAGGGATCTTGAGATCCTCGTGGCCCAGTAATGGGTGATGACTCGGGGCTGCCAATGGTGGTAGTAAACCTCTCGATATGTTGTTCAACGTATCGCCTGTCGACATCAATGGTGAAAGAGAAAAACCAAACTTGTTCTCTTTCTTCACCAGGGACTTTGGCTTTCTTCGTGGACGGTATTTGTAATCTGGATGCTCTTTCATGTGTAACGTTCTGGAACACAAAATAAATACGGGTACACGACCATCCGGTGGAATTCAGTTTCTAAGTTCATTATCCCCGTGCCAGATTTTCTATCTAATAATCAAGCTCCAATAGATCCTTAGCCTTCAGAATCTTCCTAAGAATCTTTAATCTAGAAGCCTTCCTTTTTTTTCAATACGAATACAAACTTGCTGGCATCCAGGAATGCGTCTTCTATTTCCCGAACTTGTTTGAATCGCAATACCGGCTTTTTTTTACTAAATAGTTAATCTTATTTGATATCTCGATTTCCAGGCAAATTGCTGCATGAAAAAAGTAGGGATTGAGTTCATTCCAACTTGGGGAATTTCTCTATCCACTAACCTCCAACAATTCGATTGTCATTCCGCGTAATTCGGAACAAACTTGATCACGAATTCCTCGAAATTAATTTATTAGTTAATTGTGACAAATAAGCCTACGATACATATATTTTGAGTCAATAAAAACAATTTTATTTGCTGTGACATTATCGACTGAGCCGTTGCGTTTGACTGAGCACAAATTCGACAACGATAAATGGAAAGAACGTTGTGCTAATCGGGATCGAGGGGATCCCGAAAAAAAAAAACTTTGTACGTATTTTGTCGAATGGGTTTTGTGGGCAAGTAGCGGAATGAAGAACCCGTGGTAAATCCTGAGGGTCCACACAGCCTTTAACGAGATGTCGATCACGTGAAATTCAAAGTCCTCTCTCTTTTATGACCACACTCGACCGAGCTCTGCCGTTTTGTTATTTCGGCTTTCGCGACACAATAGCCCATATCGCTTTTCAACGATTCGATCCCCCCTCAAGCACGGGGCCCCTTGATTGTACATACTTTTTGCGTTATCCGGACCGAAAATTACCGATGAAATCGAAATTTCGATGAGATACGAAAAATAGATAATATCTGACCAGTGCAGTTATTCGAAGGGTTAAATAATTTTATTTGGAAAATCATCGAACCAATTAACGGATTAAGTTATAATGAAGTAATAATCATTAAGATTTATGAAAAAAATCACCACAAAAGAGATATTCAAAATCCTGAACATTTTATAAAATAATGATTACAATTTTTTTTGTGCCAGGATTTAAATAATCATCGCTTTTCGTTCCACTAAGGAGATCCTTCTTTTTTTTATCACTCACACTTATTCTACTGATTAATTGTACAGTAACGATTTATGCTTTAACGAAAAATAATTACAAGGGAATTTTTCGATAGATCGTTGCAGTTTAATATTTGTTGGAGATGCACAAAAATTCGTCGTGACGGAAATGTCTCGTACGAGCCCATAGAAAAAAATGAAATCTACGGTAAAAGAGTTCCAGATAAACTTGACATTGTCCCAAGATGTAATTTTCGAGTGAAAACTTTTGTGATGAATTGTGATACAACAGAATAATTTTTATCTTCGCACCGAAACGTTATGATAAAAAAAAGCCGGGATTTCTGTTGAGGTAGGGTGCAGAGGTAAAAAAAGTAAGATAAAAAGAAGAAAATAAGACGTTGCGTTTGAGAGTTGCTTTGTGAATGTCGAATTCGATGTGTTATCACCGGCGATGTACGTGAAAAGACAGTCTTTTTTCCTTTTTTTTTTACCTACAGACATATTATCGCGAGTTTCACCACATGATAGGGTGGGCTCATAGATATTTGTAGTAAATATCTTGTGCACACAAAGTCGTAGGGTGTACGGACTCCGTATCTCCGCAGCATAATACTCCATTATGTTGCGAGAGGGCCGCACAAACGTTGCCCTTATTTATGCCTTGCTCCGCGGAGATAAAGGAAGCAAAAAGATTTGAAAAAATAGAAATAAAAGTAAAATCCTTGTTATAAAACGTGCGGCAAATGTACAATTTTTATTTGTTATTTTTCTTCCAATTCAATTAGTGTTATCCTCCGATTAATTTTTTCAACAAAATTCTTTCCTAATTCAATTTTTATTAATATAAGTATGGTATTCATTTTTATTTCACTGGATTTTTTATTTATTACGTTCGCGTTGCAAATCTGTTTTAAAATTATATTAATTAATTACGAACACGTCGCACCTAATATCGCATGTAATACAAAAAAATTGCAATTATTTTTTATGCAATTATGAAATTAATATCTTTGACATTATTTTTATACACGGGCCCTGGGGAAAGTACTAAAAACCCGCCTGAAAGTGGTTCTTACATTTCGATCCAATTTTCTTCGAGTTGACTGCATCAGAAATTTTTGTGCATCGGTGCAAGCGGTCACCGATGCACGCAATAAATTCGTTTGAAGCAGCTCTAACCAGAAGACCTCCGACGGTTTTTAATTGAGACTTTTTTCTTTTCGTAATTCTGACCCTTTTAGGATGAATATTAAAAAACAAATTTAGCAAAACATCCATTTCTCTCAGTTGAGGTAGGATGTCTCGCGATCGATAGATAAACAGTTCAATATGTTTTATTATTATTATTATGTTTATTATTATTTATTAAAACAAGTGAAATAAAAAGTTAACACTGCAAAAACAAATGTGTTTTTTCAACACGCTTTAGGCGTGTAAACGTTGAGGCCGTTTTCTACACGTTTCTTGCCGCGTTGTTGTTCAAGTCAACACGTTTTATTCGTGTTGTTCCAGCATTTTTAACCACGTGGTACTAGAAGAGCAGTTAGACGTGTAGCATCAATACGTGAGGGCGTGTTGTATCAACGCGTGTCGTCGAGTTGTAACAACGCAGCTAGCCGTGTTGTATCAATGCGCTTAAACCGCGTTCGACCTTGAAGCTCGAATATACACGTTTACCACCGAGTGGTTGTTCTTTCAACGAAAACGAAACAAAAAGATTTTTTTTTTGTAGCCGCGGACTCTTTTTTTGCCATCTTCGATGGAATTTGACCCTTTCATATGGGTCTGTATTTAATTTTATCGGAGAAAATTTTCCTACCTATCGAGGATTCGAACTGCCCTACCTGCCTATCTCTGTTTCTAAACGCACGCACGCTACCGACTACACCACTCATGACTTGAGATTCTATGCTTAAAAAATGGGTAGATATATGATTTCGAAATTTGTCGTAAAGCCAAGTTGCTATAACGACCGGGGATTCAGAAATATTCTGCAACTAACACATCAAACACGCATGTTTCCTTTTGTTTACGTTTTTTTTTGGTCGACCTGGGAGTGTTGTTATTGGCTGCTCGGTCGACGATAGCGCCAGACCTTATATGGGTATTCCCTGCTTCTATGGGTATTCTTCGATATAAGATTTTTTCATCTTTCCATCTTTTTTTTTAAAGTTTCCATCTTTCGCTGGCAAAAAATTGTTTTATTGATTTGACATTTAAAATTGCCCACCATGACATTGTCAGTTATGTTTTTAATGTCGTATACCTTTTTTAGATTTTTACGATCCCATCCCCTCCCATACCAATCCAACTCAATACTAAAGTGTATTGTATGGTACTAACCGTTTTGAATTAACACCCATAATGTGTGTTGAAAAAGTATATAAACGGAAAGTGCCGTATTGTTGGAAGAACGCGGTCTAGCGCGTTGTTTCAATACACCAAAGTGTATTGAATGTTACTACCCGTTTTGAATTAACACCCATAATGTGTGTTGCAAAAGTATTTAAACGGAAAGAGCCGTATTGTTGAAAAAACACGCTCTAGCGCGTTGTTTCAATACATCGTATTGGGCAACGTGTGTTGTTGAAATACGCCTAGCCTAAACAACTCACGTATAAGACGTGTAGTGCGTTGATTCAACGCACTCGACAACACACTTGTTTTTGCAGTGAATGGAAATCAGTTGAAAATTAAGCTTTGATAAATTTTAGTACCTTCAATTTTTTTTAATGATATAACAGCATAAAAAAAAGCATATAAACGATTAAAGATTCAATCAATCTGAAAACTTCGTAAAGATTTTTTTCATCAGCGTTGTAGGTTTTTCGAAGGGGCGACCGCTTCCATGTAAAACGATAGCACGGCGGGATGTTTCGAGGGGAAAAAAAAAAAAAAAAAAACAAGAATAGTTTGAGCGCGGTTGTTCTTGCGAGAATGGTACAGAAGAGAAACGGAATAATAATTCCACGACAGCGTGTCCCAACAGATAGCACAATGCGTAAATCAGCATAAACACTGGTAAAGCTCCGCCACAATAATTCAGCATAAATGCATAAACATAGAGCGTAATCTTTAGAATTCACATTTGGCCGCGATAAACAGTGACTTTATATCTTCCAACTGAACGTAAAGCTTCGACATTATGAGCTACAAAACAATCGCTGCGTTCTGTTGAATAGTTACTGCTGAAATAATGGTCAATTAGTTGGTTTTTTTTTTTTATATTAAAATTTTAAAAAACTTCAAGCTCCCATTATAATTAATTTTTATTCTATTCAATAATTGTCATCATAAAAAGAAGTTTTTTAAATTCATAACAAATTCTAGCAAGAATTGATTGAAAAGTTTATTTTTTTCACTAAACATAACCAAAAAATGTGTAATATGCAGTTATGCATTTTAATGTGACTGAATATTGATAAAGTAAATTTTAAAGTTTGAAAAAATAACAGATTAGAAATCGGAAAAAATGGTACAAATTCGAAAAAAAATTGTTCCCAACGATTTAGTGTCACTAAAATATGAAGATTGATTGACAGATTGCAAAATTTATCAAGGATTTGCCTCAAAACAAAAAAAAATATAAAAAATGGATCATTGCTAAAAATTATTTACTTAAACAATGCTTTAACTTCTCTTACAGCCTATGAAAATGCAATCCAATTAAAAAATAAATAAATAAATAATCTGGTATCAATAATTCAAAATAATTATGCCCAATCTCAATTTTTTCTCAAAGTATCTTCAGTAAAAAGCTTCATAACCTCCCATAAACGATCTAAAAAATATGGTTGATCTAAAAAAACGTCAACTCCCAGAACAGATTTGAATTCTGTGCAGAAGCAGGTGTCCGCCGCAATAACGTACCGAACAAAAAAGAAGGAAAACGAAGTTCAATAGAACCGATCTGTAGCTCAGTCAAGGCCATGAGAAGAAAATGACGTTTCCGACTTTCCAGATACAAGAAAAAAACCAGAACAGATTTAAATTTTGCGCGGGAATGTGTCCGAATGCTGCAAAGAATTAAGGAAAATAAGGAAAGGGGGAATCCCCGAGACGCGAGATTGCGAGTTGGTGGTTTAACGGTAGGGAAATTGGTGGGTGATATGCGGGAACGCGTATCATTTCGGCGGGGATGTTCTAGTAAGAGCAAGTGTATAGACAGAAGTGTAGTCCGAAAAATAGGTTTGACGGCGGGGCAGGGAGGGGGCGGGGGGGGAGGAAAGGATAGTATTGTGGGACGAAAGCCAGAAGCGTTGAAGAGGTTATATGTTGTGCTGGATGCGCGAGGGTGAAGAAAGAGAGTGGATGAGAGAGAAAGATACTGACAGAGAATTGTAGGGCAATGGAGTCTCGAAGGGTGGGATGGAATATGCGGGTGGAGAAGGGATCCGGCGAGGGCCGAGGAAGAGGGCGAGTTTACAGACGCGGGTGGTGGAGAACGAGAGGCGCAAATCCTTTTAAATCCACACAATTGCGACAATGGGGCTTTATTTGTTATCTCGAGGGCCACATTGTGAGTCCCCGTGAACGAACGGACAGATTACGTCGGGCCAGTGACAGGGCGGCCTCAACGAAACGTTCCTCTTTCATGTATACATATATATGCTTTGTATGTGCAGGTGTGTATTCGCGCCAATGTCTGTGTGTGTGTACACACCTACAAATCTCAACTGAAAGTCTCCAACGGAACGACTTTATCATCCTGCTTTTTATTTTACTACCTCCGTCCCCGTAAAAATGGATTTTGTATCACGGGGCACAAAGCCCTTTCCGGTTCTTCCTCCCATTTTTTTGATTTTTTTTCCTTTCGCCTTTTTTCTTCCCTCAAAGCTTCGGGAGCTTCGAACTCAAGTTTGGGGGATGTTTCTCCAGTCGATCACTCGCTTTTGTAATTTGTTTTATTTTCGTATGCCCGCGTGGTAAATCATATACCGAGGTGGGACCCTCGGATGACACTCACGTGTTACAGAAGTTCCGCACTAACATTGCATCAAGTGCAAGCACGATCGTTTTAAATGATTAAGCTTTTATTAATGATTTCGTAATGGGATACTTTTGAAACTATGAAAAATAATTCAAACGCTCACTTTTTGACATGATCTGTGACAACGGTACGCAGCTTTGAACTTAACCTTCATAGAATTGAGATGTATCTTCATCAAATTGCCCAAATGAAACTTCACATTAGTCGACCTTAACCCCTTAACCCATCTATCTGACCTTGAAGTCGAACCACTTGACTTCTAAGTGAAAACGCTCGAGATTGGGGTTGTGCCAAACATTATACATTCTTCCTAATTGATAATTTATTGTGAAAGTATAGAAGATTCAAGAATACATTAGATCTAAGGACAGATTGAAAAATGTATTCTCAAACATTCGCCACAGACATGACCCTTGGAAACCAGGTATTTTTTTCGTGCGCCCCTCGGAGCCACGGAAAAAAATTCATTTTTTTTCTTCTACTTTGTTTCATTCGAATAAAGCAGCTATGTTTGTCATGAAAATAAAATTGAAATTGAAATCGTTTTGCCATTGCAGAAAAAAATTTGTTAAATTTGCACACATTTTTTTCTGTAAAAGATGTTCTACTTTTGTCAAATTAATAACTCAGTAAGATCAGCACTGAAAGACCGATTTGACTGTGTCAACTCGATTCATTTTGGCGGCGTATATAAGATGGAATAATGTGAACAAAACGATTGTTAATCCTTGACTGAAAAGCTCATTCTACTGAAAAGGTCTAATATGTGGTTCTCATGGTCGAATTATTTTGTCAAATACAGTGAACTGAAAATATTTGAAATTAATCAAAATATATGGTTATTTTTGTAAGTGAATAATTCGGTGGATCAACGAAGGAGATTGTTTCATTGCTACTATATCCAGATCTTGCAAAAAAATACTTCATTAGTAGAAACGAAAATATCGTGACAAGCCATAAATATATGAAAAAGTGAACTAAACAATTTAAATATTATTAACCACCAAACAAAAGTTAATTAAACAAAATGATGAATTACAAAATGAATTTTGAGTGCTCTCATTCGATTACGTAATCAATGGTTAAATCTTTTAGTTTTATTTACTCGCAAACCGTTTATAAATAATCGTCATTAATATGAACGTTTTAGTTTCGATAGTTTTGTATAAAATGACAAGATTTGTATTTATATATAAGAGAATGGTTATCCCCATTGATTCGGAGGGATCGAAACGTGTCCGGTCAGCCAAATGAATTCATAACAGTGATTGAATATTCAGGGGTTGGTAATATACGAAGCATATCGTTTTTCCCCCTCTTCATAGATATAATGCCTGGTCTTATATTGCCCGTCGGGATGTAGTATTGTGTACTTCGTAGTCCCGTAGCGATCACGCCCTTAACATCAGCAACAATGTACTCTATTATAGACTAGGCGAGTCAGCCCCTTCGAGTCCCCTGACTCTTTCAAGTCCTGCAATAATTTCACTCGAGTATTCATGACTAAAGGGCAATTAGGCTTGGAAATAAATGCCTCCTACAAATCGCTCATCAGATTATCTGCTTCGAAAATCACTGCTGTCTACTTTCGTCGCACGGACTCTCTCAACACTATTCATCTGTTTAAAGCACACTTTAAACCAATTGTTCGACTTATCGATTTCTAAATCTTTACGTTTGTTTTTCCTTCCCTTTTAAGTCGTAAGTACTAATTGAAAATACGACTATGCCCATTACTGTTTTCTTTGTCCTTCGACTATTTGTATATCTGATCGGAAAAGTTGTCAATTAAATATTATCATATTTTCAGTCTCTTTCGAGGTGATTTCTTTCGAGATATAAATATCTATTTCTCATCTTTTGTTCTAATGGTTCAAGTTTTTCACACGTTTTTTCGTCTGTTAGTTATGAATACTCTAGAAATTGTTAAAGTTCGTTACTTTATGATTAATTGCAAAAAATCTTGACTCAATTTTTGAATTATTAAGTCTTCAAATAGTCAAATCAACAATTGAACGGAAACTGTTTTTGGTGAATAATTAACGTTTCATTTTTTCAATAATTCTAATAGAAAATGGGAGACTTTACGTGATTTTGTTAAATTATTAATAAACATCTATTAATTAATGAATTAACAAATGAATATTTAAGTTACCCCTGATTTATTACCAAATTAGGAACTCTAAAAAACTTTATTGTGTTCGATCTTTGACTTTTTTTTCATCGTAAACTTTTAAAATGAAGTTTGATTTTTCGGGATATTATTTTTCAACATTCATAACGGGCTGCAAACGAAAAAAAAAGGAAATTGATGTTTTGAGGACGTTGATATGTTCCGCAACATTTTTCGATATTCTGTCCAAGTGTTCGTGAAAAAAAAAAATCGCCGTATCGCTCCCCCAATAAATTTGTTTGTTATTCTCCTGTTTTTCTCGTAACTCAAAAAACACTATTTCTGGTTGGAATTATTTTGAAAATTACAGAATGAAAAATTACAGAAATTATTTTTCACGAAGGACAATTAATGATCAAGTCAATGTAGAAAACGTTCTTTGCTCTCGATCTTTTTGTATATTCAAGCGATTTTCTATTTTTCCAAACCCAGAATTTTTTTTTCAAATGAGAAACAGCCGAATAACCACGAACAGCGGGGAATGCCGAACAGTTTGATTCTCAGTCACTTGCGCACATTTTAATTTGAAAAAATAGAAACCGAGGTTTTGCCGTTGACCACATTTTCTCGTCGGTTGTTTTTCCAACCAAGTTGTCAAAAATTGAAGAATTAAGCTGTCCCGAACTACCCGTTTCTTTCCTATTTAGTTTTTTTGGTTTGAAACTTGTTACAACTTCGGTTGACATAAAAAAAGCTGTTAGGTTTTTCGTATCAGTCATAATTTTGCCACGTGTTTCTACCCCAACTTTCCAGTCTTGCCGATGCAAAGCAGTTTTTGTCCATTAACCCCTTTCCGTTGTTTCCGAATGGTTAACTTGTATGGTTGGTAGTTTTTAAATTTTTTTAAAATTATCTACGATAAATTTCTAGGAATCTTTTATTTGAGATGAAACCTGAGATAAATATTTATTTTATTCTAGAATAATTTCATAAAATCAATATTGCATGGCCTATTGTTTTCTTCATTGCACTAAAAACAAAAACATTCGATACTTGATTTACGTAAAAAAAGGAAAAAAAGTAACATTAAAAATAAAGAATTTAACGAAAAATTTTTCACGTGTTCATACCTCAATCTTTTAGCCTCGTCGATAAATGGTCGTTTTTCGCTCTCACTCAGTAGTTTCCATTCAGCGCCGAGCCTCTTCGATATTTCCGAATTGTGCATTTTGGGGTTTTCTTGTGCCATTTTTCGCCTTTGTCCTCTCGACCATACCATGAAAGCATTCATGGGTCTCTTCACATGTTCATTTTGAAGGGCTTTGGAAGACATTTCGTTAATTCCGAAATCCTCGATGGGATTTTGTTATCCTACCTTGCAATTTCGTTATTCTCTTCTCAGTTATTTCGCTGTAAAGTACGCCTGCCGTATATCGAAATCATAACGTAGATCGGGCACGTGGTAGGCGACGTGATTGTTTTCAAATTCCTATCAACATCTCGTTGACGTGATTATTTTTAAATTCCTATCAACATCTCGTTGATTAGATATTTTTATCTCCAGTTCCACGTTCACGAAAATTTTTCCCATAAAACGTTACAAAACAATATTACGAACACTGAATGATAAGTATTCAGAGGTCAAGTAACTCAGCATTAGGAAAAAGACGATTTTCGAAAGAGTCTAAAAATCTTGGCAATTTTAGGTTGAACGTCATTTGATCCATGTCCTTTATTGGGTTGACCTCGATCCCAAACATAGAGGATCCTTAATACCTTAACCGTTATTCCTTTGATTCTCAAACACCGCAATTGCCGCTCTTCCAAGTTTCCGAAACGACCGCTAGATTTCATGCACTGTCACACTATTCGAATGACTTTCAACAATTTTGTTGCCCAAATGAAAATACTGCGAGAAGCAGATATCACAATAACGTGACACCTTGTCATCAGGTTTGTGCAAAATAAAAATCAAAGTAACACCTCGTGTTGGAAAACAAAAAACCGTCAACGCTCGAGTTCATCGTGGACCGAAGAGTCGTTTTAGTTCCAAACTCCAAGAGAAAATGCTTCAATTTTCGCGTAATTAAACCGCGTTGTCCTTTAAGATATTATTTTGGAAAGTTGCAGCAAGGAATATTATACACGTCATACACGAAGGACGATCTCGTCACGGAGTGAGAATACGTATGGTTTACGAATGGGCTGAAAGCGGGTCGTGAAAGGACAACGTTGTGCAGTTCCTTCGCGGCAGCTAGGGCAGGGCGGGGGCGGTAGACAAGGGGAAGCCGGGCGAATCAGAAGATGGCAAAAATCTCCCACCATCCGAGCGATCAAACGAACTTTCGGGATTGGCTCATACCTGGACATGGCGGCACTGTGTTGAGTCGTGAGGCATTCACGGCTCTTGGACGCAACAGGTGGGGAGTACGTACCTTCTTGCCTTCTCTGTTGGCTCTTGCCACGGGGACTATCTTTTCCGTCTGTCTCATCTCCCTTATCCTTTCGTGTCATCGATATCCGTCCAGAAATCCCATATATATTTTTTTTCACCAGATTATCATGACTTCTCCCTCTTGACTACCGAACTATTATTCTCTGCTTGAATCATTTTACACGTTCGCTTTGTACACGTGGTTATCATCGTGACTCTTGTCGATATTTCAAATACACAATAATGTGTTTATTACCTCAACTGAGTGTTCGTGAGATCAGTTTGCAATAATTTCTTAATGGGTGGTGAATTCTTCGCTTGTTTTTCTGTTCGACTTCGATGTTGTCATCATACGTTTCCTTTCTTATATCCTTAAACTTATGTTCTGTCGCTTGAATGATTGGAAATCGGTTCTACCATGTAGTGTTTAGCAAAGAATAAATAAATCCATGGGAATGAATAAACAGAGCCATAGCAATGTGTAAATAATGTAACAGAAGTTGCTTCCGCTGTATGCTTGGCAACGACGTCGACGTTCGCTATTTTGTATTTCTAATATTTAGTCACTCGTAGTGAAATGAAAAAAATATATATATATCCTTAATGTGCTATTCAAAATAGTGAGTTAGTTGAAAATTTTCACTAGGAATTTACTTCGGTAATTGAGCACTTGCGAAGGACAATGGATGAGGCTTTCCAGAGAAACATATGTACTTCTGACTTCAGATAGTGGTCAAGAAGGAAATTTCGGGCTTCATAAACTGTATGGTAATTATGCCTAATATTGCAAAATGAGCCATAAATCAGGCATTGCGTCCAATCGCCACCATCCCTCTTTCCACAATCAGGGAGGAACTGCATTTCGTTGAGGACTTCCTGAACAATAACTTGTCCCAAGTATATTGCGATCACAGAGGTGAATGTGGATCTGTTATTTCCGTGTTTTGCCTATCACGATGATTGAGCTAACGAATCAAGGCAATGTGGAACCTGGTTTAAACCTCGCTTGTGATGAAAAGTTCCTCCGTTTACCTTAAAGGACTAATGACACGCGGTTACGAGAGTGAATCTCATACAAGCCCTAAATTATGGCACATCGATAATTCGGTCATCAGCAAAAATTTCAGTTATCAACAGTAAAACTTATAATGATGCCCTTTTCACGACAATCAATACAAAACTCGAGCTTTTTTTTTTGTGGTTAGAATATTACTTACAATTCTTTGTTGCGTGTCAAGAAACGTATTTAGTTAGACGGGGATGGTATACGTACCTCGAGTAATAAATGTTATCGGCTTGGGCCAGAGGGTTGAGGGAACGAGTGGCGGAGCGAGTCAGGACGGAGACGGGGACTCGGCGGTGACGACTCTTGTGATAAGACGATAAAGTGAGAAGAAGGCGAAACGGGAGATGGAGAGAAATGATTATTGTGGACCAGAGCTCTTCTCACAGTTGTGATACTGATGTATGTTTATGTCTGTGTATACATGAGGCATTCCACGACCTAGCTCGCGACCCCGCGACCATTTTTGATTTTGCTCTTTATTTTGTCCAATTGTAGCGCATGAATAAAAAAGTTTTGATATCGTTAGATGAGGTTTAAATTGAATTACCGATGCTTACTAGTTAATCTGCCAACTTGGGTCTTTCTTCTCTTTTGTAAAAAAGGTCTTGCTCCAATAATGATTCTCTTCTAGCAGTTCTGGCTTCTGTTAAGGTGAATAACGAACTCTTTCGGAACGGTTGACTCTCTGTTGATCATGCAACGCGTTACAAATTATTACGTTATTGTTACACTATTTGGAGCCTCAGTGGCCAACCCTTCCTCGAGTCGGGCGCGCGGCTGCTTGTCGACCGCGCTACCTGAGCGTGCGGCTTGGTCATAATTCCTATATATCACTCTGCTAATTCTTCAGATATCAACAAACAGTTTTCACAGTTTTTTCAGTTTTTACCAAATTTCTAGGCCAAATCATGCACTGCTTTAAAGGCTACCAGTCAGTGACAAAAGTCACTAAATCATGGCAACTCTGTTTATTAAAAACCAACAGTTAATTCTTGAGTTTCATTGCAATTGTCTCGAATGAAAATTAATTGTGAAATAAACCTCGAAGTACGTGAGAGCTTCGAACAATTCCGAGGTTGTTAGTAAGACCGCATTTTTTACGCCTCCAGAGACGAAATCGAGGACTATTTAGATGTGAGTACGATAAACACATTGTGGATTAGATCGCTGTATATGGGCGATAAAGTGAACAAAAGCAAGGGCCATAGAATAAGGGAAAAAACTGTACGTGCGGTTACGCGTGTCGTTTCAAATAACTTCGCAATAGTCGAGCATAGATAGATTATTATCTTCTGGAGCGAATGATCTACTGCGAGTATACAAGCGATGTGGATATACAAGGTGTAGGTATAAGACGTTTCAAAAACTGTAGGAGAGTTGGAATGGATAATTGGGTGTGACTGTGGAGGCCGGGACAAGTGCTCGTCTTTGTTTCTTTCCAGTGGATAGTTAACGAGATATGTATTCATTTGAGGACTAGCGAATCGTCTGCACCGATAAGTAGAAGTGGAAGTGATGAACAGTGCCCGATAGCAGTCATGCCTACTCACCGTAGGCACCATCGGGAGGGTGTGAAGCTGCAAATGTTTATTTGACTCCGGGCTTCGTGTTGTCAAATCAAATGGTTGGCTGTTTTTCTTGAAATAATTTCTTATTAACGGCACATTGGTAGGAAAAATAGAAAAAATCATGTCCTTGCAGTATCTCATTATCCATCAAGTCATTTATTAAACTGAGTATAAACGTTGAGGTTGAGCTGAAATTTTGTAACGGTCTGTATAACATCAGACCTGTCAACAATCGCTTCGTCTCACTCGAATTTAATGATAGAAGAGGTGCGTGGATAGTGTGAGTTTGGACTTGGAGAGGAGGCGGGGTAGTCTGCGCGATGGATAAGGATGCAGAACTGATGGAATAACGGAGAAGGGGGAAGGGTTGGGGATGCCACGCGACCGCTGATTATACCATTCATCGCTCAGCAGGGCGAAAGAGGGTTCGAGTCATAAACGCCGTCGCACCCATCGCTTCTGAATGCTCACTCATCAATGGAAACAATTCCGCTTTTCGTCCCCGGTGGCCAGACATCCTCACAGGATGTATACCACCTTTTTTTCTTCTTAGTTTTTTTTTTCATTCTTCAATTCAACGAACATCCTTTCCTTGCTCCGTTTAACTTCTTCGATTTGCTATCAATCGCTGTAGAATCGTTCGGGTAAACAATTCCTACGACGAAGTGATTATTTACAATTTACACGTCAGCCTCGTAAATAAATCATAATGAAAAAAAAAGTGAACGTTGAAATAAATTTCAGATTCGACTTTTCCAAGTTCTTTGTTATACCGTGTTGGATTATTGTGTCACGGGAAAAAATAAAATTGTAACATTAATTATCGATTTGAATGAAGGGCGGTTAAATGAATCTACAAATCAAAGCTCAAGTCTCTAAATACTTTTCAGGGCGTGATGAGATGTGGGCATACACAGTATCGAAACAATACAAGCAACATTGAGGCATCATAGCTATTGCTGAGGTGACAACAATGGCAATGCCAGCCCGCGAAAAGCTCACTGATTACTACCATTGTTGGGCTAGCAGGTTGTTTCAGTTAATCGCGACATGCCCCCCACCTTGGTACACGAAACGTTCCGCTTTCTAGCCTGTTTTGTCTCTTTATCACCTCTCATGCCATTTTGGTGCTTCTATACTACTATTTTCCAAAAAACAAAAGGTTTACTGGCATACCATGAAATCGAGAACTCCTATCTATATTGCAACTGAAATATTTCACTCACTCCTTTCCTTATAGCTTTTCTCTGTCCATTTTCAATGCAAAGGAAACAAACATTTTTTTTTTAATCTGGCCGGAGAATCTGGAAGCTATTTACAACCTCGTTAATGAAATGGAATTTGGTATCATGGAAATGTGTTGAAAAATGTTTAAATTGCTTCAAACACATTTTTGGCGTTGTTGAATTTGGATGTACATTTAGAATTCGGGTTCAGGGTTCGTTGGAAGTCTCAGAATCGATCTTTTACAAAACAGTCACCCAATTTTCCAACACCGTCTTTCAGGAGACTTATTTTTTGTTTTAGTTTTGAACAAAACTGAGTTTTCGTCATTCACCTTGACAACTACATTTTACGTCAATACGTTTAGGGAAGAAAATGAATGTTTTACGTATGGTGTGTGCGCTTCTGATGAATGGAATTAATATTATACAAATATTTGTCCAATTGTTGTGTAAATCCGTAGGCTTGGAGGACTTTTTGGGACTTTCGTAAATCAGTATTGGCCATAGAGCATGAAAACGACGTCATAGCTGCCCTGTTCGTGCCCATAAAAGAGATTCATTGTTTGTAGGCATCCAATGAATGTTCATTGTGAAGGGAGAATTGAATTTAACTTTGTCCCGACTACAGTCCAGCCAATTTTCCATATTCAGGACGCGTCACACGCAAAGAGAGGGAGAGAGAGAGGGAGAGGGAGAGAGAGAGAGAGAGAGAGAGAGAGAGAGAAAGAGAGAGGGTGCAGTGTCGCACAATCGTCCATATCAAAATAGAACACGCCACAATAACTTATTCGACCGGAACAAAACGGGGGGTAGTATTTTATGGAGTCCCGTTGGGTCACATACGATGAATACATCAACGGCACCAGAAACGTGTGACTGGAATACTATAATCCTCAATTCGAGAGTTTTCACTCTTTTTCACATACCCACGCGAGAGAGGTAGTACTTTTTTACACAAATGAGCCTTCAAACATTCTCGTCAATCGTCACACACTTTTACCGCCGTTTTATCCAAAGTTATGATTTCCAATCTCACTGCCCCCTTTGTTGCACTCTTTACCCTTTGTTGCACCCACTACCAATAAAAGTCCAATCTATCAATCAACGTTTATTTAGTTAAATGTGTCATTTTCTATAGCCTTTTGCTTTTTTCTTTTGTCAAATGCAGTAGGTTGATTAATTGTGATATTATTGTGATTAATTGTTGATACCAGCGGAGTTTAGTTTTCAAAGTGTGAATCGGTACGAACATTGATAGAAACTTTTATTGGTAACAGAAAGAACTGAATAGTAGAATATATTTATTATATTATTCCTGCCTACACCACCCTTGCCGGTTTTTACGTGTGCCTATTTCCGCGGCTACCATATTCCCTCCTTTTCCTGAGGCTTCCGAATTCCTTCTTTTTTTTCCCGAGGCTTCTTTCCTCATAATTCTCCTCTGTGCGGCTCCGACCGTCTTATCCCCCTGTATCGCATTTGCCGAGGGCGAAGGAAAACTGCAGAAAACCTTGGAGATACAATCAGTTGCAGTCTCTACCTAGTCACCTCTGGTACCAGAGGCGTCTCCGGCCTCCTCAGCTGTGATGCAATGAGCCAGCCAGTACACGGTTAGGGGGCCACGATCCGCACGATGAGAACCGTTCACGGGAGATACCCGGCGCGGCACATCGACCGCTCAGGCAAGTACATTTGTTGACCCCCGTTTCCATTTGTTTTCACAGAAAAAAACTACCCAAAACGTACAAAATTCTCAAAAAAATTGGCGAAATTCTCAAAAAATTGGCAAAAAATCGAAAATGATTTACCTTCAGCACTAAAATTGCCTGCCACTCGCTTCGCGAAGACAGTCACTACTCTCCTAAGGGGTTGACATTTACCCAAACCATACTGCGCCAAAATTAAACGATCCGCCCGGCGTCAGATCAGACGTTTCACGCAGTCGTTTTCATGAAGTGCAATGCTTCTCGTGCAAATGGTTGGTAAAAGTTTAAGTTTGCAATACGTTTCTAATAAAAATGTTCTCTCATGGATGACTTTTATAACGTGACCTTAAAAGGACGAACTTTATGAAAGAGGCTGACAAATAGTTAGGTGAGAACGTTCTGTCTTAACAGAAACAGTATGTTGCAGGATTCCTTCGTTTGAAGTAAAAAGAAATTGCACCCGAAGATTGAATAATTCAGGAAAATTGAACATAATGCAGGTAAAAAAAAAACAACAACAACTACGTCATAAAAAGAGTGTCAATGAAAAAAATGCTTGAGGAAAGTCGAAAAGCTGAATTTTATTTAGTAAGAGTACTAGGTCGTGTTGGTTGCGATTGCGCGTGTCAAGAGGATGAAAGTTATCTTTGGGAAATAGCGGACAATGGTGAACTGTCACCATTATGGGGACCATTGTCGAGATTCGATATGAGTTGCGCGTGGCCTCGGGTATACAAGTAGCAATATCGAAGCCCAGTGCCAACAACCCCCTAAAATGCGTCTTCCGTTCGTGGCCTTCGGGCTAGTGACGCGCATTTCGCCTTTCCTTCCTATCCGTTTGTTTTCATCACAAGCATTCAAAGGACCTGTTCGAATCTATTGGAACTCCTGATTACAAAAAGTTCGTAGCTTCGAAGTTCCATTCTCCCAAACATGTACATCCCCCTGAATAAACAAGATCAGGAATGTCTTGCGCGGGTACGTGTTGTACGTAAAATCCTAAACTCAGATTTTTTGCAAGCTGGTCCGGCTATTAATGCGTAGAGATAACGAAAAGATATTTATGAAAACAAAAAAAGGGCACGGGACTATTCGTCTGGGTTAGGCTGAATAATGGAGCTCATTACTATTCAATCTCCGTGCATTCAATGATTACCTCCTACGACGATGGAAAAAAAAAATTAAAAAAAAAGCTCTACTAAGGTATGGTGAATATAGAAGTCGCTTGAAACTTTTCCTAATTATCAACACTATCAACACCGATAGCAGGTTGTCAATAATTACCAGCATTCATTGTGCGGATAGCTGGAACTTCAGACAAGCAGAAATATTGTGCTGCACATTTACCAATCTATCAGAATTATGTTCCATAGAAGGGGTGCGAGAAGTTCCCTCTTCACCGAGGAGGCATACGGCCCCTCTGCGGAAATGAAGTAAATCGGCAGATAGGACGTAAGAGCATTAGAGCGTTTATCTTAGAACTGTGGAACATGTAATAATAATGGCTGCCATAGTTTACTCGTATGGAAATTCTCTAGATTTGAAAACAATCACCCAGATGCCCTTCGAACAAGGTAAAAAGTACATCGAGGTATGAAAATCCTAACAGTTCGTGGAATTCGGTCGTGATGTGCGATTTGTGTATGTTTTGAGCAATAGTTCATAGGGTTGGCGGGAACAATATTTTTTCTTAGAAATATGGAACGAGGATTAAGGGAGTGATATGCCAAATCCGCATTTGGAGGAACGTCGCATTAATGGGTCCAATGCTTACGAATAGGAATTCGAATGAGAATAAGAAATATAAATTGATTTTAATGTAGGCATCATCAATTGTCTGAAACCACGCATCAGTCCTTTAGAAAGAAGAATGAGCGGAAAGCTTCACTATGTGCCGTTGTTAATGATGCAATCTGATTCCCATCCAGCTCACATTCCTTGGGAGTTTATAGCGGCATAAATATAACTCCTCAAGTTCTGTTTGCACCTATTGTCCATTTTCTATCCAGCTTTTCGTTCTCTCTAATCTTTCTTCCATCTGTGCTTGCACTTGAACAAGGATATATGCGTTTAATGCGGATTTAATATGCGGATAATGCGTTTTTGCATTTGTTTTACGTATGTTCAAACATAGGAATGACATTACAGTATTCGTATTACCGACCTGAGATACAATACCGGAGACTGATAAGTTACGTTCCTCTGTTATCGATTGGTGGCAAGAGACCAAGAGTCCTCGTATGGCTACACTGTATGGAAAATCCCTATTCCTGTTCCGGGTTCGCCCAAAGTGCAGATTATGTATACTCCTTTATAAGTCTTTCGTTATATAGATGTTTAATTTCACTCACCTTTAAACGCATTAACATTCTATGCATCCATGTTATGTTAGAAAAAGAATCACGACTGGACGAAAACATTAAACTCGGTGGATATCGCAGGTTTTGACTGCAGTTTCATTCTTCTGAAGACGGGGGGCGACACAGATCTTTGCACTCGTCTCGTATGAACATTTATAAACTTTGGAGAATGCGCCAAAATCCTTTATTAGGGAAATCCTTTCGGGGAGGGCTGAATTTTGTGGGGGCATGAGAAGGACACTCGTCTTTTGTTCGATGTTAAAAATGCATCAAACGCAGCCAATTTGCCAATTTCTGTTGCCAAACATAACCCTTGTGACATTTTTTCAACTCTAATTGTTAATATTTCCGTGAAACATCCGATTACCCCCATTTTCATCGTCGTTACGGATCCCTTATAACTTTTCCTACGAGTGAGGCAGTTTGTACCAGAAAATTAGAAATATGAAGTCTATAAATAATTGAATAGAAACGTGATAATCATGTAATCTTCGTAAGCTTCTTCGATAAATGTTTCATGAAGTGGCTTGAAATTTTTGCAAAATGATTGGATGCACTTTTACTTTATTGTAAATAAAAACCAGTTAACTGTAAAGTACCCGGGTTTGTGACAGGAAAACCTTAAAATTCATAGTATCTGTAGTGGAAACAAAAAAATTCCTAACAAAACTATTCTAAATTTGTTGCTTCACACATTTTTTCCGATTGGACTCTTTCGTAGAGACACTATATAAGTTAAAACCGCTTCCATACGCCGAGATTTTTGGAAGATTCCCCGTGCTCGTGTGTAACTACGTTTGAAAAGGTGGGGGAAGCATTGATCGATGAGTAGAAATCAGTTTTCCTGAGTTTCAGATTGGGTTAATCAACTGATTCTCAGCGATCATATAGCCATTCGGGTTTTGGTTAGGTTTTCTACTAGTTTCCCTTGGCCTTGGCGCCCATAAGGTACGGTCAAATACGCGCACATAAGATAAGATTGAGGATAAGAAAAAATGATAGCATGCCCTTCGTAGAAACCCGCAGGAGTACATGCAGGAGCAATACGACAAGAATAAAGAAAAAATTAGAAAAATTACTTATTATTTTTACGAACATTACCTATCATAGTGCGATACCAGGTAGGAAAAAGTTTTTTCCCTTGAATGCAATCAATCAGGAAAACGCTTTATACCAATAAACAAGACGATTTTACTGCATATTTGCACAAATGCCGTACGAAGTACAACACTCTGGGTAGGGAAAGAAAAAAAAATCAAAGTATTCAGGAAACATCATTTGATTTAAAGGTAAAAAATGTTGTGCTAAAGGTGTATTTATTTAGCGGAGAACGATCTTGGCCAAGTCTATGCAAACTATGTATGCGAATCGTTGTGTGTAAAGCACAAAGGGTCTCCGTGACGGTTGAAAATACGTCTCTAATTAAGAAACAACGCTCGCAAAATAACGCTTGACACTTTAGTAAAACGAACTCAACCGAGCTAAACCGTCGTACAATAACAGTTGAATGTTTTATAACTACCGCAACTTTTAGTCACTTTAAAACGGCGCGGCACTTTCAATAAGTTAACCGCACCGTGAAAATTAATCAGTGAAAAAACCCCACCTACACAGACCGTGCGCCAAAGCTCGGTTTTTCTTTTTTCTTCTACCCTCTCTTTTTATGCTTCTTTCGTCTCGTTTGAAGGATAAAAACATTTAAATTAGTATACCCCATAGTATTTTCGTGTGATTTTTTTTTTTTTTTTCCAAATTCAATTTCTACAGCGGCCTGATATTGTGTATACCTGTATTAGCCTCTCGCATATGTACAAACGTAATATGGTTTCATTTAATTGGCTCGTTACATTAATTGAAATTCTTTCTTTATACTCGCATTTGATTTACATGTATATATGAGATCCAATGGACTTCGTTAAATGTTGCAAATTTTACCTCACCCTCTGAGTTACGTTGTTTCCGAAAAATTTATCGACTAAATTTAATTGCAACGCTCGTTCGTGCCAAATATTTACCTTAATTGCGGTTTTCATCCGGAATTGATTTTCAGAAATTTTATCGTAACGCGTTTTTACGCAATTTCCAATGTGATACTATCCTCGCAGTTTGTATCTTCTGCAATCATGTTTATTGAGTTTCTGCTTACAGTTATGTTGAAAGAAATTTTAGCACTATTTTCATAATTACAGGATAAACAGTGAGGCTTTAATTAGTGCGATGACTGCGCTGATCAACTGGAATCAGTAATAAAATAAACATTTAATTAAAGATTTTATCGAAATCAATTAACTTTATTGAAGTTTCGGCATATCCAATATTCATAAAGTCATAGATTGAATTGTAACTATGATTGTTTTGATGAACAAATTAAAATACAAACTCACATCAGAATTCAAGCACATAACGATTTCGAGACCAACCTAATAACTAAAGTGATTGTTAGTAAATGAGAATATTTTCTGAACATTACATTTCGTCAAGCACAAACGACAAGTCGAATTATGTTATTTGCTCCATTACAAAGCATTTTTAAATACCATTCGAAAACCCGTTGTGTCGAAAATCTACGCGGATGCCCATTGTATGACGATCCAATGCATTAATTGGTCCTTGGATTCAAATCGAGTTGATAATACCTTCAAGACGGTCATATTCAGTCAAAAAATTGTCAATTTTTATGACGTAGATGAATGTTACCTTCATTGGCAAGAGCAGCTTAAATGCGGTATCAAAATTCCAAACTACTCACCCCCCCCCCCCCCCCCCCCCCCCCCCCCCGCCCCCCTCAAATCGTTCATGTGAAAGACCCCCTCGTAAAAACTCTCTCGAAAAAAAACGAATCCTCATAAAAAGTCATAAAAGGAAGACCCACTTGAAAAAGACACAAAAAAACTTCGAGAAATCGAATCCTGACAAAAATTTATTTCGGATGCCATCTCTAAAAAAATCGATCATCAAAAGTGATCAATACCTGAAAAAGTCGTCCCTTATAGAAAAAATCATCTTGAAAGGTTCATCATAAAAACCAAATCCTGATGAAATGTCATAAAAATTAACGCTCTCAAAAAAGTTATCGGAAAAAGTCAAAATCGTACAAAAAATATGATAATTTATTTCTCGTTAGGAGGTGTGTTGGGACTTCACAAAATAAACAATGAATACAAAATCATAAATCGTCTTACATTTCCGATCTTATTGATCGTTAGTATAATGTCATTCGTTCAGATAAAAATACAGTTGTGCTCACAGTAAAATTTTACTTCTTCTTTCTTTCTCGATCTATCTTCCTCAAGGGGCATGGGCCACAAATATTTGTGTGAAGTACGCGGCGAGTTGTTTTTTGTTAACTTAGTTGACATAATGGTTTACATAACTTATGGTTAGGAATTCAACAAGCACGCCAGCCACCATTTTTACTTATTTGAAGTTCTTTTTTATCTGAAATTTTTTTCTGTATAAAATGTCTGTACTGTAGAAACAAATGAATTTTTTCCGAAGCGATTGTGATGTTTTGTTAGTTTCTTTAGACTTTTCCGGAAAATAACTTTCGATTTCCAACCGGAATCACGAACGTTTTATGGATCCACAAAAAAACCCGAATTCCGTTTCTCTTCGAATTTGTTTCATTTGGTGGTTCATATTTACAGCATGTGCCAGGAGGATTAAATGACAAGAAAATAGAAGAGAGAGGGGAGAGAGAGAGAGAGAGAGAGAGAGAGGACCGGGATATCTTGCTGAAATTGATTTATGCTCAAGACAGGGCTAGCGTAGCTATTGTGCCGTTGAACTATTCCTTGTCCTATGAACAAATTGACCACCGGCCAGCGTAACCATTGTTGCTTCACCAAACAATGATCCCGACGGTGAACGAGCTTCGACCAGATGTAAAAGTCAGAACCATTTTGTACTTTTTGATGCCCAGCCTTGATGCAACTTTTTCTTCGTTTCGCTCTCCGCCTGGCAAGGGCCGGCTTTTATTTCCATCTGCTAGTCAAATGACTCAATGAAATGCTTCATTCGCGTCGATTTTCATTCTAATCTTCCGTTAAATATATTTTTTGTTGGATGGTTAACGGTCCAAATCGTAATTCACCAGTTTACGATCTTAGATTGAAAAATAGTTGATAATTAATTGAATTATAAATTTTTATTAATCTTTGTCAATTGGACTTTGAAACCAAAAAATATTGCAGCTAACCCATTTATTAGAGACTGTCGTCATGAACGTCGAACGACCTTTGCGATGTTAGTTCGAAAGTAGCAGAACGACGTATCGTGATCTTGACAGTCGATTTGCACATTTCATTTGACTTGTTTTCTTTTTAAGAGTCGGCATAGCAACTCTGAGGAATCAGCAGTGGCATTCAAAACAAGATTATGTGATATGTCATTCATTGGGTATCGAATCACTTTTCCACCTGACAGATGTGACAGTCCAGCGAGTCTAAGATATATAAACTTTCTATATCACTCTGATTACGAGTCAGGTAGGCAAGTATATATAGGAGCGGCTGATTCTACTATTCAAACGTCCATCTCACCTGCAGAAAACTACCCGTCAAGGATCAGGTGATTTCAAAAGTCCATATTAGTGCTGGTGGTCCTTTTATGATGAATGAAAAACAGTGCTGGATAACATTTACCCTCGGTCTTGCCGCTCATGGTTGTAATATCCAAGTTATTTTTTCCTCATGACGAACCAGGAATTTGTTTTATAATCAGTTACCTTTATTGTTACTTAGAATGCGTAAATTAAACTGTAAATAGCTTTTTTTTGTACGATAGTTAACTAAAGTCAAAAAGGGCCAACTGCTAGTAATTAGATACTTTGAAACCGCTCAGAATATACCTATCCGTATTAAAGTAATCGGTTTTAGGGTATATCCCAATGCGGAAATGTCATCACAAATTGGAGTGACTTTAAATATCATCAACGATTCAGTGAAGCCGAAGTTTTTGAGGAGGAATGTCTTACAATTACCGAGACTTTCGATCACTCAGGGAATGGTTGTGCAGGGACCGTAACAAATGACCGGTAAGTATATATATACATTAGAGAATTTCATAGCTTTTGCCTAGCTTGCCCCACTGTAAACTTCGTGGAACATCGAGAAAGAGTCGGAGTCTAAGAAAGGCAAAATGTGTCATTGGTTTCTTCTAAGTAAACTTGCTGCAGTTGTAGTTTCTTTGCCTTTTTCTTCTGCATTGAACTATGATTTGTTATTTTTTGTACTGCCAGTTGCAGTGGGCATACTTCGAATAGGAATGCTTCTCATGCGAAGAAATAAACCACGTCGAATAGTTCGCATCTGTTATAAGCAGTTCCTACTAGAAAAATCATTTTGCAATCATCTGTTTTAAAAACAATTTCCTTATTCAATGAGACCGCAGCGTATTATGGAACTTAGTCCTGCTCTTAACTTAGAGCTTGGATATAATCAATTTGTAAAACAAAAACTTAGGGACTTGGTTATTTCTGTCTCCGCAGCAGCTCGAACGTTGTAGATGAAATCAGAAGTTAATGCTTGCACCTGAACAAAGTGACTCAAGACATGAATCGTATCTGAAACTGTAAACGATGCGGTAGTGATGGCATCCGATTACGGGAAGTTAGTTCATGAAGTTTGATGTAGAGCTTTGTTATGCACTGCCTGAGGTGTTTCGTTTATTCAACCCACCACAACAGGTATTAATTTTTCTAGACGCCTTGTAGAAGTTTGGGGCCTAATTGACTCTATTGATTACTGGAGCTAGGAAAGTACTCAAAACGTTTCGAATAGCGCTGAATAATGCTCAACGTTCCATGTCATTCTAAGTCACAATAATAGGGCTTTTTTGACTTAGCTCGATGAAATCCCAAGCGTAGTATGAAGAAATAAAGAGGAATGTTGCTGTGATAGGAAGAGAAAGAGAAAAAAGAAACAGGAGCTTGGCGTCGAGCTGGCTCGCTTTGCCTTGCTATCTTTTATTTCACTTACGTCTCTCTTCTTTGCTTCTCGACCAAAGAACCCTTCTTCTTTCACTTCTCTTCCTTCTCCTTTTCTTATTTTATCCTTGTTGTACCTCCGCCTTTTTATCCGAGCCTTCTTTTTCAACTGGAGGAGAGAGCAAGAGATTTGTTCTCCTCCGTCGTTTTTTCTCCCCCAAGCTTCTTTATAAGACGACAAAAGAACATCGCGGCAGAGTCAAGATGGCGGATTCGAAGGCAGCGACTGTGCCCTCCCTTCCTTTATTGTTACCACGAGCAGAGAGACAAAATGAACCCGATTGTTGGTACGGGAGGCATCATAATAAATGCCCATTCATTGGTAGACACCAAATGAGCTCCCGCGTCTTGTTCTATTGTCTCTGATACTTTTAATTTTCTTGTTTCGTATCTCTTAGCCTTTCTCTCTACCTCGTTCTGATGCTATTGCACAAACACACATTTATATATATTCCTATCCACAATCCCATCTTCCGTCCCTACACCCCTTAAGACCTCGCAGCTTCTCAGCCTGCTCCTGAAAACTTTTGTCGGCTTCCAATGAGCATGTACCTTTTACCACTCATCGGATAGTGAAAATATTATTGCATAATCTTCGCGTCATGCATAAATGCATTGATGGCCTCCTTTGTCAAGCGTCACCTCTTGCCACCGGCTGAACAAACAACGATATCCATACTATAAAGTCACAGGGGCTGATTAGACGATGAAGAGCGTACAACCACGCGTTCACCAATAATCCACGTCAATCTAATTTCAACTTGGACGATTCAAGCCTCTAATCACTAAGCTTGTTACTTTTTTCTACAAACATCACTACTTAGTCGCTTAGCTTGACTGGCCACTTAAGCATAACACGTTCAATTCTTATTCCATTTTTTCTTAAACTATATTCCAAACTAGCCCAAACGATTTCAGGAGGTAACTGTCGAAAGCGATTATGGTTCATCCAGAAACTTGGATTATTTTTAAATATAATGGATGTGCACCGTGTGCATATAGAGCATAGTTCAAAAGGTGATTCTATACGAGAAACGTATAGTTCAGGATCTTGGGGGAGCAGACAGTTTCATTCATTACTATATAAAACACACCAGTACGAAGTTTTTGTCATGTCAAAAACTTAAATTTCGAAGAGGTAAAAAAGAAAAAAAAACGCACCACGATACACCCCAATGAACATCTATCTAAATGATTTCGTATGCAGAGAAATAACCCACCAGTCGTCGTTATTTTAAATAAAACGTATGTAGAATATGTGCATAAATCTCGACAGGGAACGTATTTATAGACACGCTTCTGCATCACATTTACGCTGACATTACAAATGATATGCGATTATACTCCGAGAAATCAATAGAAATTATCATTATTATATGGATCCATGTAATCTTGCAACTGATGCTATTGATCAGGTAAACATATTTCAAATTTGCAGAATTATGGGATTGGGAGATAAGTTTGAAACATTTAAAAAATATGGAGAATGAAGAAATAAGTCGGGTGTGCACTTCCGACGGCAAAAACGACATGGCACAACATTTGAAAAATTATATAATTGGCACTTTTGCGTATAAGTTATCAAATCGACACCAGGTAAATTTTTTATGTTGTATTCATTCGTAAATACCAATGAAACAAAAAATTAGCATTTCATTTAATCAATGTCATACAATTTAATAACCAGCCGCGATAAGCATCTTCCGGATCAGGTAATGTTGATTTTAAACATGAATGTGAATCTGTTGCTATAGTTAAGTTGAGCTGCAATAGTGAGAATATCGCAATGAATACGAAAAATTTCAACGAAATATTCGACGAATGATTTTGCGAAAACTATGGGAACGGCATTATATAGCGTTCGTCTAGGGGCTGGGGTATGCAATGATGTAAAATAAAATTTACGGTGATCGGTATTCCGGGTGTCCCTCCCCTTCTTCCATTATTTGCTGCACTTCCTGATCCACACGATCGCGTCATCCTCATGCGAGGGACGATTTCATATCGACGTAGGGACTCTAACAAATTGTCATTGTTCCCTTACCTATAATAAATTGTTTTTTGCCTTCGTTGACACTGAAAATTCGTTCATTAATTCCCCCTGTACCCGTGAAAAGAAGAAGCTGCTGTGCTGATGGATTTTTCGTTTTCATGAGTGAAAGGTATCCATTAACCGCGACTAATGTCGCCGTAACGTAATAAATTTGAAGAATTGTTCAGGATTGCCGATCTGATATTTTGTCAAACGCTCTAGAGTGATGGAAAGACATCTTCAAATTGATATAATCGAAGGGATTGTGAAATATTTGGATACCCCATGGACTTTATAGAGACGAAGTCAGCGATTATGATGGAACCTCAAAACAGAGTTCGTTAAGGGGATCCGCGAAGCTTAGAGATGGGTCTGAGGTGTATTTAAACAAAATCGCATGATATCTATGGTAAATTTATTTTTTCCGTGTGAGTACGCGCATTATAGCAAACACAAATGAGAAAATCGTTCAAGTTTTATTCTAAGAAGTCAATAATATAAATGTTTTACAAATATCCTGGGATATTCTTCAAGCTTCTGCCACCATCGGATCGATTACTGCTTTGGGATTTGGTACAGACAGACGAGAGAGTTGGCAGATCGATCATGAGGGTGCAGAGGTCATAACAAAAGTCAGTATACGTCAGTCCAGATTCTATTGAATCGAAATCACTGTTAGGTACCCCGTTATGGTATATTGAGCCCAATTTACCATTATGGTGCGCAGTTGGACTTTTACACATGGGTAAACATCCTGTCGGGCAAGGCCACTCGAAATTTCTATACATAGTACAAATTCTATACAAAATACCCCTCCACGTACTAGAAATGTGTCTGGTAAACACTTTACAATATGGAGAATTAGTAGAAAGCATAACAAAAATGGCCGCCATTTAGACGTTTTTCTTGGATGTTTACATGCAAATATTGATTCACAAAAACAATTACATTGTGAATTCAGTCCTCTCTTTTTTGATTGCCCGAACGAAGATTTGCGGTACTCGAAAGGTTAACTTCAACATGATCGCACATAAAAATCCTTTTGAAACGTTCATTGATACAAAATTTGGTTGATATCACATGAACCACGGATTTAGAATTTAAAAATGAAATTCGACCGAATCATCGGACAACAATATTTTATCTTTAAGACCATTTCATTGATTGTCGATCCCTCCAAGTGTCATACATTTGGATGCTGAAGAGGTAAGAGGGAAGTCTAGGTATAGCTGAAAGCGGACAGTCACTTTCTTACCTAATGATATTTAAAGAGTTACTCTTCCATCAAGAGTGTCGTGTATTGAAGTGCATAACCGTGACTAAGAGGGTAACCATAAATAGCGAAAACAGCTGCACGCCGCTAATAGCTCGACACTGTCAACAAAGAGATATGAGAAGAAGAGAAAAAAAAAGAAGAATAACCGAAAGAAAAGACTCCGAAGTAAGAGACACATCGATAGTTGATTCGAACGCGTTGGGGAGAGGCAATAAAAGAGAAAAAATATAATATAATAAAATGATAAATAAAAAGGTTGCCCGGACCCGGACAAAAACGTGTGTAGTCACGTTGTTATATTGGTAGGTGACCCGTCCTTCATGCTTGCGACGAGGTTCTCTTCGTAAGTTCTACCGCTCTTTCAAATATCCTCGGGCCCAATCGGCTTGATGGCTGATTCGACCAGCTTGTATATAGCGTGATCAATTCTATTTACCTGAAGAGAGCCAATGCACTTGCTACGCCGGAACGATTTATTATTTCGCCGAGTTTCATTGTCGCCGCCTGGCGAGAGATTCACCAACACGCCCCAAGCGCTTCTCGGCTTTAATACCCTTCTTTCTCTTTCTGAACCCCTCAGTATGCATTCATGGGTCGTTTTACAATCAAAGCTGTCCATTCTGATTAAGCGCGGTAGGAAGGAAAAAAATCATAGTCTCGGCTTTTCGATGAAGAACTTTTTTGTTCGGAATACAGGCACGAGCTCAACTCATCACTGAACGATGCACATCGCATAGGAAATTAATAGTCGAATCATTTTTGTTCAATTGAATGAGCTTATTATTCTCAATGAATTCATTTGCAGGCAGAATCACAACTCTTCTTGGGTGGTTCCTTAATTCCCTTGTTCGGTATACTTAAAAACTAGAATCAGCCTTCAGCGCTTTTTGGCGAAATCGTACCATTTGAAGATTTTCAGTTTTTACCTCCACCACCGGAATTTGCTTTATTCAGAGATACTTCGCCGAGCCTCGGGCCAGGAGACGACAGAGCTGTCAAATGTACTTGTACCGAGACTCTATCAAGTCTCTTGATTGAAGTGATTCCGAGAATAATGTGAATTGCGCCAACTGTACGCCGAAACATCTCACGGCGAAACGACTCCGCGCCAAACCGTTTCCGCGCCGAAACATCCTTGCGCCCGAGTGTCCTCGCGCTGAAACATCCCAGCGCCGAAACGTCCTGCTCCCGTGGATAATACAACAAACTGGAACTCGTTGATTTCGTCGCCGGCTGTAGACTCGGATGGAATTGGGTTTCATTGGACATCAAGAGGATTGTGTCTTCTTCGGGCATACTTAGACACACCGAATCCTAGAATTTGTTACAACTTTGCATACTTTTAGCCCTGTGCAAAGTTTTTTCTTGGTAAATACCCAATAATCAATAGTGCAGGATTCAGAGTCAATCGAAAAAGTGTTTCTCAATTAGTTTTCAGTCTTATTTTCAAAATATCACATGCCTCCTGAGCTTCGTAATTAAAGAGAATGACTCTCAGTTTTTACCTTCACCACCGCGAATGGTTGTATTCACGGATAATATATGGGGACGAGCCTCGGGCCAGCGGGCGATAGTGCTGATAAATGTTCTTGTCCAGAGACTAAACCGGGTCTCTTGATCGATGAAAACCAAAAAATATTGTTAAACGCGTTATTTGTAGATTATTCAGCCAAACTTATGAATTCCCATCCGAAAGTGGTTCGCGCACGTAGACGCTATCCCTGAATGATTTTATTGACATTCGGTTAAAATAAAAGAAAGCAATGTCTATGATTTTGAAAAATTTCAATAGATCGAATTTTTCACACATTTTTCGGACTTTACAAAATCACAATTTCTTTTTTACCGTATCATGGTCGTATGGAATAATAACTTTTTCACTATTTCAATTGAAAGGAGTTTTCACATCAGAAGCTTTAAAATTGATATCGCTCCAGACATCTAAATTGGGGTTCGAACGCTTGTTCCTGACGTATCTCCTAACTAAGCAATTATAAAGTGGTTATATCGAGAGACCCAGACATTTAATATCGCCAGGAATCTTATAGATCTCGAATGAAGACAAACAATTGGTTACGATCTTCGAATTTTTCGTGGGTTTTTGTGTGTCTGTGAAAGGACACGTTTATACTTTTCGATTCTACTTGGAAAACCGAGTCATTTTTTCAAACACCCAGCGATTTGAGTAATATAATATAAACCCTTTTTTCTTAAACATCACTTCGAATTAAAACTTGTTAAAAACTGGTACGTTGAAAATAATGGAAGAATTTATTCAGCAGACATTAAGTTGTGAACATTTCAGGGTGGTTTCATCTTCCGAAGACCCATCAGTGTATCATTGTTAATGTGGTTGAAAGGTCATGCACCATAAAATAATATATCGTATGCTTTTTCGTGATGATTAAACCAGAAGCCTATTTTTCGTTTTGCTTTTGAATCCTTCCAAGGCGCGATAATTTTGCTATTTTAAAATGACTCAAGCCCATTGTCATTACTTGCTGTCGGATTATGGACATTGCTTGGGCGCGCGTAAATATAGGGTGATTCACAAGAATCATAATCACCTGTGGTGAATAAACATTTAGCTTAGATTAAACAGGAATACAATTGGTGTTCGAAATAAAAATAATTTGAGAATAAACAAATGCAGAATGCAGATTACTTTTTTTTGTGCAATTGTTGTTCTTGAAACGCTTAATTATCCAAAAATCATTACCGCAAGATGCGACTAAAAATACAGTGAAAAAAAATTCGAAAAATTTCCATGATCGATCCGCTATGGCGAAAAAAAGATATATTTATTAAACAGTGGTATTATGAATCCTGTACTAGTTATTCTGAACCTTTCTGTAAGGTACATACGAGTTATGCAGCGTGCGAATCTCTCGGGGTTAGCCCCGAACTCTGACGAAACGCAGTGAGGCAGGCAAGCAGGATACACATCCCTTCTTATGTCGTCGATAAAGCCCTCTCAAGAGAATGGTGAGAAAGGAAGGTATATGTAAGGGAGTAGCGAGAGGGGCGAGGGGTATTATCGTGTGTATTCGTCGTACACGGGTGTTACGAGGCACTCGCCGCTAATGTAAATCACAACATTGAGTATGGTGTGTATAACGTCCTTTAGGAAATACCAAAGAATCCCGAGTGACTTGAGCTGAGTTACAGAGGGCACTGCAACTAACATAGGAAGGCTGATACAAAATCGGACGAAAGGGTAAAATAAGACACTTTTTTTTGGTGATTATTTTGAGATTTACTTGGCAAACTGTATTTTCTTTTTTTTCTTTACCATTTCCAATATATCCAATGGAAAGTATGTCCGAAACATTCTTATTCCAATAAAAATGGTAAAATAATCGATATCATTCATTTTCGCTGATGCTCTAAACTGAGTATTGATTATCAATTAAAATTGTGAAATAATCGAAAAGTCTTGTTTGAAAACTAACACAGCTACCGCATTCCTGACTCATGATTGTTTTTTTCACTTACCTATTTTGTCCCTGTCTCCCCTACGGATTCGCAAGTTTCGTTGTCTCTACATGATGAGCCTCTATGAGGGATGCAGCAATGAACACTGAAAGGGTATGTTTACAGTAATAAAAGAGCGCACGTTTCTGGCTTACCATTTGTGCATACGTATTGCTTTTCATTTCACGTGTTACAAGCGCGACTGTCGTGAGACGACATAACCTGAAAGATTTCCCTGTTCATGCTTAGGGACTTGAAGTTTCTCTAAAAAGTCCCATCACATATGTTTGGATCATTCCCCCGGAACTGTAACGAACAAAGGTTTCCGGTACACGTATTCTGAATAGCATTAGGTGGTAATATACCGAAGGTCTTTATTTTCATGTTCGCCCTAGTCAATGTGGCTTATTCCTATTTTGAAATCTTGGGTTTCTTGAAGAATTTTATATTTTTAAATATTTTGATGGATTTTATCGTAAAAGTGATAAGGTAATCAACTAAAATCGAACTTTCGGACTTCAAGTCTTTAAATTAAGGTTTTGCTCGGTTCACATCAGTGCCATGATCATGAATGGGTACTTGCTGTTGATGGAATTTTTCCGCTTTCTCGTTTATTTATTCTGAGGCTGTAGTCAGGCCCTGAAATGTCGTAAATATGCGAGTTTTTTGCCTAAAAAGCTCCAAACTGACTTAAAATTGTACTCATAAGTAGTTCACGTGTTTGATTGGCCACTGCCTGGAATTCAGATTTTTTTTACAACACATGATTTCCCCCGAAACCACCTTCACTGTCATGGAAGTTTATGATTTCGCATTGAAGTTTCAAAAACCACAAAAACAATTCTCCATTATAACTTTAAACAGAATTGGGGTTTTAAGGCATTACTTATAATTATGTCGTCATAAAAAATCGAGTTCAAAGTCAACTACACTCGTGAAGGGTTGCGGACATTTTTTTTCGCACTTTCATAACAAAGAGGTGGTCGACACAGTACTTTATTCGTGTGTGGTAACAAATATTTATGAAACTCATATAACGATGTAAAGAACAATTCGTAGAAAAATAAGTTCGTAACATTGTGACATTCGGTGGTGAAAAGTGCGTTTTTTTCTTTCAAATTTCTATTCGAGGACATTTTCCTTGGTGATTCTTATTGAGAATTTGAACCATTTCGCTCGGTCGATTATAGTGAAAACCTGTCGTGGCTGTATCCAGAATAAGTCTGTATGGAATATCCTTCAGTGGTTGTGAGGCCGGTGAAAGGAAAGTAGAAATTTGGAAGCTGTAAGAAATGTATACGTATACGTATTTGTAAATATACACGGTTCCTCACTTGCTCCGGTGCTTTTGATTGTGCTGAGATTCACGTCGCTTCCATATTGCCCTTGCAGATTCTTGACATACTCGAGTTTTACATACACATTGCATTCAACCTACTGTGTATGGTTTGGCTTCACCGTTTTCCTACCGCCGCCTCTGTACTTCTTCTATTTCCGTCTATGCTTTGACATACATGTGCGTAAAAAGTCACCCTTTCCCACCGTTCCACCCGCATCACTAGGATTCAAACCCACAGAACGGGAACACATTCGACTTTTCATGTATGATGAGTTTATATAACGTTTACAAAAACTTCGAGAAAGATTTTTTTCCTTTTCAACATCTGAGAATGAGTTGGCTTATAATTTTATGAATCTATTCACCGATGACGTATCACATCGTTTTACGAAATGCAATTGGAGGGCGTTAAGTAAACAACGATTTTTTTGTTTACGTGGAGGTATATTTTCTGGGTATGTTGCAGACATTATTTTGTCGTTCCTTTCATTACCATGTTTTTTGTATATCGAATTACAATTTATTAATTTCACAAAAATAAAAAATATATAAGCATCTGCGTGCTTTTACATCGACCATAAAGCGACCAGTTCTGATGATCACCTTTTTCGAATAAACAGCGTTTTAGTTTCCCAGTCTCAGTCGGTTATGGGCTCAATAAGATTGAAATGATAAATAAGCCTGGTATAATGAATATGGATATTATTTTAATAGTAATAAACTAAGAAAAAAATGTTGTCGAGATGCGAAAGATGATTATTTAGTTAGACCCGGATGACCACAGATTTTACACTTAAAACAAAAATGTTGCCATTCGAAAAGTATATTTTGCTCACAGTCTGTGAATATCCTAATTTTATTAATTATTTGGTGCTGTAACGGGTCGAAAAGTTCTTAAGAATTTCGCAGGCTTGGTTAAATGGTTAAATGGCCTCACTAATTATTTTGACTAAAAAAACTTCAGAACGTCGATGTATTGAAGACGTGAAAACGTATTGAAGCAGCGACGTTCATCAACATGCTTTAATTACCATCAGTAAATATCAACGGAAACAGAGTTCGAAAACAGTTGGGGAACAGGGTCCTTGCGGTAAATGTGTCTCCTAGCAAGTCATCTTCGATCCGCTTGATCAAAAATGACTGATAACTATACACAGTGCTAGAAAAACATCATCGATGTAATTTTTACCCTATAATGCAAATATGTGATTTCAAACGAATCCCGATCAAAAGTAAAGTTCTTCATAAGTCTTTTTTTTCAGCTCAGACCAGTTTTTTTTTTTTGTAGATTAGCAAGGGTTGAAGAAACTATTTTAAATAATTTCCCCGTACCTTTTATCGACTTTAATATACGATGTAGGTGCTGAGCGGCACATGCAGCTTCAGGGGATAGGGAAATAGCGCTTGTAGTATGGGTTAACACGGTGTACGACACAAGTGGTTATACATATACAGGGTACTTATAATGGATCTCCCGGTGTAATTTATCACCGCTCATAACAAGAAGCCGCAAGTTTGTACATATTTCAGCTCTCTCGCCCTACACACCAGCTCTTGACTTCAGGCTCTGAAGCTCCGAGGTCCGCGACTCGCGCACCCTCACTCGTTCGTTAGTGTGTACTTGCGCGTTTCGTTAGAGTTTAGCGGCATTGCTGCGGGGGAGCAACCAGCACATCACCCCTTAGCTTCTGTTTGCCACGAACCCCTCTTGCCCCCACTCCTTTTCTTTCTATCTCTTTTTATTTGGGCGCTTTCATGATGGCAAAAGAGCGCGCAAAGCAGTCACCGTCAAGCGGACTTCTGAGCTCGTCGAGCTAAGGGGAGTATTATTTATATCGACCATTATATCACCCAACCGAAGAAGAATATTGTTCGAGACATCGCGCATACATTATAGCCCGCTTTTATTACCACGACCACTTATTTGTTAACATAATATACGCATTATGTCGAGCCCCGAGACGGAGGGGGATCTCTTCTATCTTTCTTTCAGTAGAGAGAGGGGGGACAATGAGAGTCACTTCTTCGTCACGGGGGAACAAGCATAGACGAAACGAGACGCGAACATAGACCGACCGAAGGGCACGCGACCTAGAGACTTTCGCAAGTCTCTGTTCTACATATACACCGGGTGTCCTGAAAGAGATTGTTATCTTCCCTATCTTTGACTTTTTTATGTATCACGCCACGTTTTTTAGAGAAAACGGTTTCTTCCATTTTACAAACAAATAACGCTTGTTCTGGGGTCGTATTTTCAACATGAAAACAAAAATCCATTTGCATAATATCTTCTGTATTTTATTCTTCAGACTCGCGAATTTTTTTGGTGAAGGAACCGACAGTAACAATTGGTAGAACATGATGAGAAATCCCTTAGAAAAAAAAAAAAAAACTGAGGTGCAAGTTTGTAAAGAAATCTCAGATTAGACATTAAAAATTAATGCATTCCAATTAAGATATCTAAATTCTACGGTGATTAGCTTATGTTGAAATGCTTACGGTGGAAGTGATTGAAAAAATTCATTTCCGACACCGAAGCAGTAGTGCATGGATTTGGGAAATTGCTACGGACTTTTATCTTTTTCAATGTCATGCTCTGCAAAATTTTTTTGGGATTTCGGGATTTGGGATCGAGGAGCTTGCTTGAATTTCGAGTGTTTTGGAAGCAGAACGCGGTTTCCTCAGCTTAAATAACGAATAACTCATTAGTTGATCTGATCAAGAGCCGACAACGGAGCACAACGCATGGAATGTGACCCTATGAGCACAAATTTACGGTAATGACCATTCATGGTAGGACACCCTGTATTAATGTTTATGTGCTTCTCTATGGGCATAACACAGGGTGGCTTTTAGACACGGTGGACGATTCTCTTCGAATCCATCGTTCGTATCTTCGCTCCTTCCTCTAACCCCGACCTTGTACCGAAACTCTTGGATATATATATGGGCGCTCTTCTCCCGATTCATTCGACTTCCAACGAAATACTCATTGTCATCGCTCCTCTCCCGAATTTCTATAGATGGACGATCGAATTTTTCATCCTTTTCCCTCATGCACGATCGATCTCCCTCGACGCTATTCTTTTTTTCTGCTCTTCCTATCTCGTGACGTAAACGCAAATCTCGCATGCGCAACCCCTCAAGCACCCGTTTGGTTTCACAATGTCAGCTTGGATCAATTAATCAGAGAGTAATTGTTCGGGCAAATAGACATGTGCCGTATGCGCAATTTCAATCGGCTCAGTGTGTTGCTTCTCGTCATGATATATTTGGGCACTCGTCGTACTAAGTTTTTTTTGCATCCCAATTCATTATTTCGAGCTATTCAAGATTGTCAGCCATAGTGGCAAGCACGGCATAGCATTGAAGATGTGATCAAATAGCTCCTGTAAAGGGGAAATCAATACTTTTTCTTAGCTTCGTTATTTTAAACTGTCAAAACAGTCACGATATTCCTAAGAGAACAATTAATAACTTGAATCCACAGGCTACCATAGTATAATCAATCTAAAACGCAACCATCTTCGTTTTATTTCTGGAAAACCTTGAAATATACATGTTCTTAGGCAAGTGCTGGCAAGAAAGATGCGTAGGTCTCATAGACAATTTCACGTGACCATTTTATCTCAGTACGGCAGTAAAGTGAGTGATAAGTCTGGGAATAATCACCTACCTTAGAAATATCAGAAAAGATGAATTTCAATCATAATTACAATTAGTATAAATTAGTAACATCCAAAATTGGTGCACATCTTTTGTTTTTTCCATGAAAACAAAAAAAATTGTTTTCAGGGCGGTATTCCGCTTTGCTCACCTTTCCCCTACAGTTTACTACACGGATTAGCCCTTAGATGTCCCCCTTCAAGTCTGACAAATAGTGTCTGTAACACTTTTTCAGAAATTGTCAAATCACAAAGATTTTTGCGTAGATTGTCTAAAATGGAACACCCTGTATAATCTGAATTTAGGTGCAGTCATTCTTCGCCGTTTCTGCAAAAATTGCGGATGAAAATTTTGCAGAATCTGGCGACCGCGACGAAATGTGAGTGTCATTAGGTCCTTAAGCAAGCCTTCTAGTTTGCATTCCGATCACATTTAAGAAAATGTGTGCCAGATAATCTTCCGAAAACGTCGTATAAAGTGATTGGAATTGGAAAATCTGTATTCATCAAATAGTATAAACGATCTGGGGATAAGAAGTGCTCTCAAAGTTCTGGATTGATCACATCAGACAGACGCGTGATGCTTTCTGACAAACTAAATCCCAGTTTCGAGTACACAAACACCTGCTGGATATAACCTACTTCAATACCAGATCCATTTATTGCTGTCACGAAACTCGATCACGTTATTTAGGCGAAATGTCTTGTCCATGTGACAAGAGCCATTCTTATCCAGTGTTTGAAAGCAAGAGGTAAATTCGGTATTGAACTGTTATTGGTGGGCCGTTAAATATATCGTCAAGAATCGGGAGGAGAAGTAGAGTGAAATTAGGAATATGGTTCGACGTGGAGGGCCTGTCAACAAGCGACGATAAAAGAAAAAAAAAATTCATTGGAATATCAAGAAGAGTGAGGGTAACACCGCTCTGACTTGTCGTGCAGAGGTAATTTTTCGCATTTACGTTGTAAGGCAAAGTTCGGTTATAGGATTATCATGGTATAGTTATTAACAAGACACCCAAAAGTACGTGTATGGGCTGTTACAAAAGTGAAAACTAAACTTTAGGAAACTCTGAATCATAAAATGCTGGGAGACATAGTCCACGATCACTTTTCGCTCGGTAACACCGTTTTTATATTTTGTTCTTATTATGTATTTACATTTGTCCTTATATTTTGAGTTTCTATCAATTTTTTGTGCTGAGAAGAAATGATTTGGAGCGGAAGAGGCGTGCCTAGATCTTCCGATGGTAAAGGATATTCTCTTAGCGTAATCGCACTGCGCTTGTTATACCTTATTTTCTTATCACGTTACGGAATTGTCCATAATGATTTTATAAAGATCTTATAAACGGTATATTCGAGATGGAAATGGTAGGGTATTTCCTCTTCGAAATTACCGGATCTACGTACCCTGCGTAAATCATGAGTGAGCCTATTGGGCCACCCTGTGTATTTGATCATACAGATCAACGAGACCGTTTGCCGTCACCCTAACACTTAACCCCGTCCTTAATCTCACCCTTAACTTCATCCTCAACCGCAATCTCGACCCATGTGCCCTCTGAGTCCTTGCCCCGCACAGTTACCATAAGCAACCCACGATTCTCTTCCTCGTTGCTCAAGACTGTACGCATTTGCTGGATCCTATGGCAGCAGCTGTTAACCCTCATCTTCCTCTCTTTTCTCTTTCTCTCTTTCTCACTCTGTCTTTTGCTCCCTCTTTCCTTCTCTCTTATCCTTTCTATCCGTCTTTTTTTTTTTTCATCTATGGTGTATCTTCACCAGCCACCGTATAAATGCGCCTTGTGATTCTCACAATAAACGAAAATGTGCACACATACACACACACAGAGACAGACTGACGCACGGACGCGCGCGCGTATGCACCCCATGTCCATGTTCAGCGGATTAATGTGCATTCTATATTGTTGTGAAACGTGAATGATCGTAACTCCATTATAAGATTCTTATCACCCGGTCTTTCACGTTATAACGAGATCTATGATGTGGTATAATAAAGCCCGATTGGATCATTCGATGAAAAACTGCTTGTTAAACCAAAAACGGATTATTAATAATGATAACAATTGCGCTGGTTTACTGCGGATGATATCGGCAGCGTAATACCCTATATGCATTATATTTCGAGTGAGGCGAGCTCACTCGAAAAATAATGGCATTACGTTCAGGTCATTATATAACCACCAACCCCCCCTCCTCCCCTCACATTTCCCCATTTGATCTCAGCTGTGAATTGTCAGGATCCGATTAAATTTCGGAGCATGGCAAACATGTAGGGCGTTTAAAAGTCGTCATATTAAGTATTGTCGCAATATTAAGTATCGTCGAATTACATTTAAAATTGAAAGCAAATTTACTAGTCTAAGTCTTTTTCATGAGTGTTGAGGCCTCAGAGCTAACATCTGAAGAGCTTTAGAAAAAAACCTTCCGGAAAACATGTTTATCCGAAAGTGTTAAACTTTTGACGTTTACCAAATAAACAGAATTTATTTTATGTAACGGGTAAGTATCAAAAGAAAAATGCCAACGAGAACTTGTCGCACTCCTAAAGTATTTAATTTATTTGTGTACAACAAATAGGAGGAGGAGAATCTGAAGGAAGTACATAAAAATATAGTGTAGAAGGAAGTACAAAAAAATGAAAAATAAAAAAAAATATTTTCCAACGAATTTTCAATTATCGGAAAATATTTCATTACATTATTTTATTTCCTATCAGATCACGATTGTTTTTGATGGATTAACGCATGCATGATTGATATTTAATTAAATGTTCTCTGTTCACAGTGCCATTGCTGGGCCATTGCTGGGCCATCTGCCGTAGTAACATGGATCAGGATGTTTCACAACCGGTACATGGTGTACATTGATGCTGAGATTTTGTTCCGATGGCGCGGACCAGCACGAGCTAAGCCGCTTTGGAATCTTGCTCATAACCGCTCAAGAGGGTGGAAGTTTATTATCTTTTCGATCTTACACCAATTCAATGAATCATGTAACGACTATTATGTGATAATACCCCTAAGTTTTAATCTTGTTACCGGTTTGACAGAGCATTCTTCTTCACGCAAGAATATACCAAATGGATTTCTTTCATTCAAATATGGACATTTTCAGTTCAATTGATACAGCATTGACAGATCCTCATTTGTAAGGTGATTAAGAATACACATTTGTTTTACATAAATTGTAAAGTATTTATTAGCAAAAATTTACAATTACTATGGTCATTCCGGGCTAAGTGAGCTATTTTTGAACTTGAAGATTGGCTCAATTTTTTCATAATTTTCTACCCTTTGAAAGGAACCATCTAGACTATAAATAATAATCGTCGATCTACTGTCAAGATATACGTCTTTCCAAAATTATTTGATTTATTTTCGATCTACTTAACTATAGTACCCAAGTCGCTTTTTGTTCAAAAACTGGTACGATTTAATTAGTATAATCAATTTTGATATTTCTGGGATCAAAGGTCCGATGCTGCGCATCCCATATGTAACCCCCTCCCCCCCTCAATTACAAAAAACCAAGAATCATTAGAAGAATCCTTAGAAAAAATATGTTTTTAAATGTCGTTGAAAAAAATGTCGTAAAGGTTGTGTCGCCTACTTTTGGTTTCAACAGTAGGCAGCGTTTTCATCATGCATAAATAAAAATAAAAAAAATGGAAACAAATGATGATAAGTATGATATGTTGCAAAACTCAAACGGAGGGCGCAGACTCCTAACTGCAAAGATTGCTGTAGGTGCAAGGAGCCTATTTGGAGTTCACTTCAATCTAGAAGTTCTCAAGGTATCAATGTCAGCAGATACTATCCTGCGAGAAAGTGTGATACGAAGGAAATAATTTTTTTTAACGTTCATGACAAAGAATAACTCTGTAATTCATTTATATTTAAAATTTATGTGTACTTTTTTTGCGCATAGTGAAATACTCAAACTACAGTTGAATAGTTCCAGAGACTTCGGTCGATAAAAAGGTTTTGATTTTCATTAATACTTAATTTACGATCGATTCGCTATTGAGAGTAACACATAAAGTATATGTAGCAGATTTGACACATATATAGTGGGGCACGTATTCTGTGCAAAGCCAACATCCGACATGGCAACGAAAAAGGACAATAAATTGTGCACAGCAACGTTTGTAAAAAATAGAGAAGAGTGGTTAAGTGGGGCACGAAGGGACAACGATAGGTTATAAATCAAGGTCGTAAATATGTCTGTAGTCTTGTAGAAAACGGGGTGAAAATGGGCCTGACTCGTACCTTACCCCGTTCCTTCGGGCGCGACACGTTAGCCTTTTGTTCCCTTCAATTTATAACTTCCCGCGGAATTTTCACCATGTGCGTTTCGCCCTCTTTCTTTCTTTTCGTCTCTCTCTTTCTTGCTTTCTTTCTCCCCTGATTACCGTGACATTGAGATCTTCATCTAGATTTTATACATCGTTATATCTACGCCAGTCCGTTATATCTTTGTCGAATATGCCTTTCGCGTACATACAGACAACGTCACAGGTATTGGTAAGAAATGAAGAAACACCATCATTTCAGATTTCCAGCCTAAGTGTTTCCTTTTCGACTCGTATGCAAATATGCAGTGTCAGATAAAAATACTTAGCATCATCTTATCAGATAAAATAACTTCTTCAGTATGTCGTTCACGCCAAATAAATTTTTTCAAATTCGAAAGCAAATCGCACCCGGATTTCTGGATCTTTATGTGTCCATTTTATATCCTGTAAAAGTATGGAGAGACTCGAGGTAAATGTACTTGTCTCGTGTCGCTACTGCGACTCTTAATACCTAGTCAACTGAACATCGCACTAGCTTTGATATAATAAGCTGAATATACCGCTTTTAGATGGTAAACAGTTTCAGCTTGTAGATAACTTGATCAGCCGTTTTTGTCTGATTTCCAAATCGCCCTTTCCTTTCTCGAATGAGTGAGTTTGCACAATCATTACAGCGTAATTGTGGAAACTAAGGAACAACTTCGTTATTTATCCACAGGACAAAGTACAGGGATCTACAAAGCTCAAGTCAGAATGTTATTTCAGAAAGCACATATTAAACATTTCAAGCCGTTTTGCGGGATCATTTTTAATTCCCTTAATTTTTTATCAGCAAACATCTATGAATCAATTCTTTCAATTCTGACTCACAATTTTATAAAAAAAGGTTAACGTTTTTTTTTTGTGCTACAAAATCCAGCCAAGAGAATCGGTCAACACGTTCTCAACTTAATTTGTCACTGGAACTTTCTTCTTCAACGTATTGTGCGGTTGGAACACTAGTTGGAATCGTTTTTGTGATGTTTGTTCTCATATTCTCTAATTTCTTGTGCCGTAAGATCGGTATCAAAGTATAATTGACTATCGGTGTTGGTAGCGTTGTTGTTATAGAGCATTGGAACGATGTTGGCGCAGGGGATAGCAGACAGGCTGAGTTTACGTGGGATGCTTTTAACATGGTACATCCTCGACGATTGTGAAACGATTGAAGGCGTCTTACAAAGCGTGGACGATGTATATGTGTATATATATCGACACTCGCTATCAAAATGCGGCTATGGTACACATTCAGTTATCGTGTTGCAGCTTATGTTCCCTGTCCATCGACATCGGCAACGACGCCGGAGAAGTTCTTCAACAAATTGACAAAAGCGGGGTGGCACGTAAGAATGCCAAATAAAAAGGTGGGTAGTTCGAAATCGAGCCAATATTTATGTAGCAAAATCATTTTCCCCCGTGGTGTAGAAAGTCTCGGCTGATGCTATTTCTGCTTTTCAAAAGATAAACAAGTAAAAGAAGAAAAAAAATCTTGGGGTAGGAGAGAAGGGTATTATGAGAGTGACAAAGGGGCGCGTAAGCCCCATTGAAAATAGTCCAATTTTTTGTTGACAAGGGGGCCCTGCCTGCTCTTGGACAAGAGGAAAGGGGGTGCGAAGAAAATATGGTTTGTGATGTTGTGCTGCTTTATATGGTGATGGTGATAGTGATGGTGAGGTGACGCGGTCTTGATGGGTCTGGTGGCGTACAGTGGCCCTGAGTGGTGATGATGATGGTTATGGGCGAGTGGTAGTGAGGAAGCCTCGAGATTTACTGTAGCACGCCGTTCAAATTAAATTTTAAGTGTTATCCCCCTGTGGTATAAAGATCGGTATTATGGGGCGACTGGCCTGAAAATCTCGCCAGAGAATTCGAAGGGAGGGCTTTTGAGCTTCCTATCACGTCCATGCGGCCTTAAAGCCCAATGGATTCTATATGCACATCTCTATCAATTGTGCAGGACTGCATAACCTATTGAATAATAACCTAATAATCTATTAAATTATCTAGTATTTATAATAATTGCAGACGAGCTATAACAACTATCAGAAATGTATAACCGATCAGTAGGTTTTTGAGTACTTTCTATTTATCTGTTTCTTCTTTATTTGCTGACTTAGTGAAAACTTAATTTCAAGCAGTGCTACGTTAATAATCTCTGCACGATGTCAACTGTCTGGTTGGCTTATTTAGAATGTCGACTTCTGTTGACTTGGAATATTATTTGAGAACTTAATTACTACCCGTCAACCATTTACCTTCGTCCTTTCTTCAGATTAAAGGGTTATATAACGCCTACTATTTTGGTGGGGGCAGCACGAAACCGAGTGACTCGAAAGGAAAGAGATACCTTTATAATTTTTAAAATTGTACAATATAAGGGACCCAGTCAAAGCTGTCGTCTTTACGGCCCTACAAAAAACCAAGTGCCAAATCTCATATTACGCTCAAAACCATAGCGAAGTGTGGTTGGATCGAATATGTTATAGGAGTTCTAAGCTAATCATAGAGACCCGAGATGGGGTGGTGAAATGTTAAAAAAAAATTATGAAACACAAATACAAGTCGCTATCCAACAAAGTTCCAATCCAATATGAGTTTTTTAGACATTGCATCGATTCCCAGGAATAGAAACGAGAAATCTCCTCAAATAATTTTTATGCACATATCGCTCTGTGCCACTTTGTCGTTCTGTAACTTTCCGTACGAAAAGCGTGTTACCGGAAGTATTCTATGGCCATTGGGAGATGAAGATGAATGATGCACTTTAGTGCGTAAGCCTGAGGTAGGTTCGAGGTGTATGTTGAGAGCACGTGCTACGAGAAGCACCTGCAGCTGAGATGCCACACCAAGGTGTGTGCCTGTCAATGACAGCAGAAACGAGAGTAGAACGCGTTGCAAAAAGTGAGAGTGGGGGAGAAATACCAGAGGAAAAAAGGAAGGAAAGAAGGACTTGAAGGGAGGAGGTGCCGCAGAGTGAGGAAAGGAGAGGGTTCCAGATAAGAGGGAGTCCAGAGTAGTGCCAGGGAAAATAAGCGAAATGAAACGGCCGAGGAATGTCCCGTTATGGGCTGGGGGGGGAGGGGTAAAGTGAGGTTGAGGGAGAGAGGAAAACGAGAGAAAGAAGTGAAGAAGGCGGGCATAATCGGCAGAGAGGGAGTGACGACGTTTGAGGAGAAAAAGAGGCACCCGCAGCAAAAAGACCATGTAGTGGGGGATCGACACGTGGTTTGAGGAGGGTAACAAGAAGAAGGGATGCAGGTTGTAGAAGTAGGATTCTGCGGAAAAAACGTTTCGAATCTAGATAAGGGTTGCTTCGATTTGGTAATAATAAGGATTTGTCGTAAATAGCTATTTTGTATACGTATATGCCCGCACATGATTCATTACATTTCATTACATTACATTACATGCTGAATAACATGTAAACGTGCTACTTTCCGTAAGAAGCGTCGAAATGGATATTCAAACATTAAATTGATATAATTCCTTAATTGTCGATTTGTTCTCCGATGTAAACATTTTTTTTTAGAAACTAGAAAGAGGGTTGCAGACTTTTTTCAACGCCTTCTACGGTCAGAAAAATGTATTTCATCACATTCCAAAAGACGGTGCAGCTATTATTCGTCGAACACATTATTGAACTCAGAGCTGTCAATATTTTCTACGTGAGAGTCCTGGAAAAATAAAATAGCTAAGTAAACACTTTATCGTGTTCTCAATCAAACTTCTCAATATCTGAAGACAATAACCCTCGCTGATAACACAAATTGGGCGTGGCAAATGAACAGTTGTTAAGATCCGGGCTTTTAACTGTAGTACAAGTGACGATGCATAGTTTCCCCACTCTTTGCTTTTGAATACCAACACTTCGGACTAGCCGCAACCAATTAATTAATATTACAATAACAATACATTAAAAAAAAATTGTGAAACATTGAACCAACTTGCAAATCTTCGGCTCGACCCGCTCGACGCATGAAAAACCTCTTCTGTGAGTACAATTCGAACAGGAATGACATTTATCAACAGAAGGCGGTTGGATTCTGTACATCACACGGATCTTTATTGTATATCTTTGTGTTTGTGTGTTCGGGGGTCGGCCTGTGCCGCGTGGATACGCGGTTCAGTAAGCGTTTCAACTAAACTGTGAGTGGCTTCTTTATTATCACTACACGACAAAACGAATTGAATGGGGACATATGGGGAAGATACATATACCAAAGTAATAAGTGCGTCTACTCCATCTCATCGCAAACAGCTACTTGGCTATCTTTCGCCCCCACGCTGTCTCTTTATCATCGAACAATGGGGCACGTATTAAACTAACAGTGCGCTGGCAATTGACACAAGTGGTTTGCGTTTTGTGTGCCCTCTACGAGCGTTCGCTTTATCTGTGGTTTTCAGTTACTATTTTCTGAGGGCGCCAGTGAGGGCCCATTGCAACCTCGAGAACGTTGCATAATGGGGTCAGTGCACTATATTAAAAGCTCGTTGCCACAGGTGCAACAGTCTTTGTTTGACGCCATCACGTGGACTTGTGTTTTTTACCTGATGCCAGCATATGTGCGTGTATACTTTTGTCTTCGACGAGAAAAAATTCACATTTCACTTTTAAAGTTGAAGAAAGAGGTTCATTCGTGTATGATTTCACAGCATATTTTTCGTCAATAAGGAAAGATTTTTTTTTTTTTTTTTAATTTCCTCCGCAAGACAAATGAATAACAGTTTCTCAACAACGAACATTCCTTAACGAAATTATCATTTAACACTTGTTCTATATCCGTCGCATAATTCTGTACTGGAATTAATTTATTCCAAAATGATAACAGTCATATTGATTTATAGATACGAGAAAAATAGGTTGTTGAAGACAAAAACGTATTTTTCAAGTATCGGTTTGATGTGAAATGTAAACGTTGCTATACCTCGGTTAAAATCCTCCAACTATAGGTTGATCTAGAATAGTTTAAAGTATTTGTGAGACGTATTTTTATGACATAAATAAATGAACGAATAATGTGTCCTCGTAGCTTCTCCACTTGCTCACTGCACGTGGTGTCAAGCATCGAATTCTTATAACAATCTGCTTGATGCATGTATACGATTGAGTACCAAGAATTGATGTTTGTAAGAGAAAAAAGTGATGATACTGAAGTATTTGTCAGTAAGATGCAATTTTTGTTTTTATTTATTTATTCTATTTTTATCGTCGTTACGGATTCCTTATAATTTTTTCTTCGCGTAAGGCAGTTAGTATCAGAAATTTCGAGGTATTAAGTCTATAAATAATTGAATAGAAATGTGCTAATCATGTAATCTCCGTAAGCTCGCGTATAAATTTTACGTTTTTGAAAGTTGAAATTCTTCGTTAAATGTTCGATAACGTGACTCTAAATTTTTGCAAAAATTGATTGGATCCACTTTGACTTAATTGTAAATAAAAACCAGTTAATTGTAGAGTACGAGTTGTAGTTCCCCTGATTTTTCGTTTGTACGGATATTTTGCCAAAAAAAAAAGAATACGTGCAAACCAGCTGATCGTATGGTGAAACGCTCAATTCCTGGCTTAAGAGTTAAAAATACTGATAAAAACAAGAATTCAGAGACATAAGCACAACACTATTCATTCTACACAGCATCTCTTTTTTTTACATCAACAAAAATTGTTATTAACATCACACTTTCAATTAAAATAATATTTGTTGCCGCGGGGAGTAGTGTGCACAGTTAGGCGAGTATATAAATACTCAGGAAGGTCAATCAACGTAAAATATTACTATGTAATCGTAGAAATAACCATACTTACTGAGGAAGCTCAAACGGATCGTGAATTTGGGAGGTGAAAGCTGAAAATTAAATGTAGGCAGTGTTCGAGAAGTGATTGCGGTTAGAAAGGCAAGTTGAATGACATTGAGGTTAGCGATGGGGCGGTAACGTGTGTCTGGTAGCGTCGGGACAGCACGCGTTTATACTAGATGTAATAATATACGGCAACGTTGCCAAATGCGAGAGAAAAGTCTCGAACGCTTTTGAATCTGTGGACGCGAAGGGTGTGTGCTAGTGGCATGTATGAAAATGAACGCTATAGACTCGTCGTAGAGTAGATCCCGGCAGCACGAAGGTTAGACAAGTTCGCTGTATGGTGGGTGGGGGACATTTAGATGGTGGTTAATGTAGGGTTGAGGCGGGTAGGTGGAGTGATTTTCACACGTTACTCTGTTACTGCCACGGTTCCTTTTCTGGTGAGGGAGGAGGCGTTTCACATCACACACATGAATCCTCCTCGTACGTGTACACATGACGCGATAAACGTGTAGATATGTAACGTCTCGTGCATATGTCATGAAAGCTATGCGAAACCCCGATCCCTTTTGTATGTGTAAAACCTGACTTAATTCACGAGTATGAAGGAGCTGAGTTTACCTTATACATTATTTTTCTACGTCTATGTAGGGTGGCCTCCAGGTCCACCTTAATATTCGCAGAACATAGCGAAGTCTAAAGTGGTGAAGAGAAAAGCTTCTGACTTTTTTTCTTTCAAATGTTTCGTTCATGAGAAATTAGTTGAAGAATGATAGCCGAACCCGGAAGATCTGTGAAAGGAGTCCGAAATAAGGAAAGCACGAAGTACATTAGTTGGAGAGTAAATGCTAAAGATGATCCTGTCGATTTTATCTTATTCGCGTGCATACATAATTAGCTAATTAACACTTTATAACTTATTCATTGTTAATAACGCATCTGAATGAAAAATGCGTGAAGACCTTCACAGCCACGGCTGTGAGGACACCGGGTATATCACCGATCCTTCATACCGTAGTGAACACGCATGTGCCCTTATACACACCTAACGTACCCATACGTCAGCTGAGGCTCGAGGAGGGTGGTGTATTCGAGTTCGCGTACGTCTATGCTCGAGAGAATTGTATTTGCTATTCTGGCCTGAACAAATACTAGCCTTGCCACATGCGACACATCCGGTACAACCTCGACGACATACACTGTGTAAACACCTATTTTCTAAGCCCAACTCCACTTGTACCTACGGTGAATTGTTGAGAATTGCGTCATAGAAAAAAAAACGACTGCTACTGATGTCTATAGTAAATTTTCTATGAAGTATGTAAGGTGACGTGTGTCGTCCTGGTGCTTTAGTCTATGACGATTGAGAATTGTGCAGGGGAGTATTCGGAACAGTAGATACGGATTGAATAGCCTTGTTTATGCAGACACTTGAGCTCTAATCTGGCTCGTCCTGTTTCATCCTTCTTTGGAGCCGAGGAGTTGTATCAGTTTGTACGTGAACTCGCTCTGGGTTTCTCATTTAGGACAGATTTCAGAGCTCTACCGGTAGAGGTGATTTCATGAAGAAAAGTATATTTTAAATTGAACATTTTTTCGACCAGTGATGTTTTGGAACATACCTCTTTATTACTGAACATCTTTGCAATTAAAGATAACATAAAAGTAATCATTTTTATAGGTGAAGCTGTCATGTTGAAGAAATGGGTGCACCGCAAATACATATAAACCTCAGTTGCCTAGATTATTTTTTATCCAAGCTGTTTTTTCCATATCGCAAACACCCTTAAGGTATCGTTTCCGTCATCAAAACCATCCTGTGTCCTTCCCGGGGACTTGAACTATTGCCATACCAAATTTAATCCAAATTGTTTCAGCGGTGGAAAGGTACCAGACAGAGTTACTTTCGCGTTTATGATATTAGTAGGGATAAGGGTGTAGATCGGGATTTGAAAAAATAGATCTCGCACTATGTGAGAGGAACGTCATCGAACCACTCGGATATCGACAGTACCTAATTTGAGGTTAAACAAGGGAAAGAGACCTCGGACAATGGGAGTTGAACGTCGTCGAACTACTCCGATACTCCGAGCGCTTGAGAGAGGATGATTCGGAGGATTCGGAAGGATAGCTCATCGAGCCGAGAAGGGAAGAGATCCTTGAGTTTAGTTGAGAGCTCTTTTTCGTTTCGAAGAATACTTGAGTGCTCCATGCACCGTCTTTCTATACCCGCCTCGCTGTCGATTAGCAGCCGCGTATGTCCGTTTGAAATGTTCATGCGTCAGGCATGCGCGTTTGTTTGTTATTCTGTTGTCACCAAGGCGATGCACTTGGTATCACTTTTTTATAATTATGGAGTCCTTGACCATCGTGGTCGGGCCTCTAAATAGAACTGAATTTTCTTATGATATAAGTAGTGCGCTGCACTTTTGCTATTACTCCGCGAACGAAGTTTGAGATAAGTCGGACTTCGCGCGTTCGGAACGTAGTGTGGAGCGTCTTCTTGGCTACTGTGAGATCTTCAACGCCAGGAAATTCGAAAATGTTTGCTATGCGATCTTTGAGGCTGAGACGCTCTCACACTGATGGATATGAGTTCTACAAAATTTTAGAAGCGAACTCCCAGGACGTAACAAATGACATACCCACAAACGGATCCCTCCCTGGAACTTCCTTTTACATGTTCACAGATAGCTTATCATATTCCGCGGCAGGTTTCAGCCGTTAGTCTCGAGGGTATAATTTTCATGAATTCATAAGGAATCCAGCTCTAAATAATCTCTTACCAGTGAATCAGAGGAAGACTCGTTCTTATAAAACGACATTAGATGATCAGCTGTATTTAGCTTGCAACATTATGAATGGAAGCCGGATGGACCTCTATTTCCGTTCTGGATTTTTCCTATATAACCGTTCCATCCGTCAGTTGGACCATGCCCAAAAAGTGTCCTCCCTTGATGAATCCTGGAAGGACATAGCAAAAGGAGGACCACCAGGAGGGTAGGCCACAAAATATCTCAAAGAATAATAAATCTTGTTTCGAGTAGTCCACGCATTGTCGACTGGATGATCCATTGAATAAAAAATGGGGGAAGTGGTCGAAAAATATGGTTACGCAGTGCGGTACCTTTAGTCTGTTGGTTCGCAGAACAAGGTCTCGGCACGACCAAACCTGGGGCGTAGACCACCCGAGTCAACAGCGCGTTCATTCACCCTCCCAATCCCTTTCTATCCATTACCAAGTACTTCGGATCACCCTTTCTGCAACCATACAGCGAGAGAGGTGAGCAACGATCCAGTATTTCATGGCTCGTAGCATATTGCTAGCTACGTTAACATAGTCATATTCCGATCGGGCTTTACACGCTAATGGAGTTTGCAGTCACTCGCCGGCACGTGTCAAACTGATGGTCTTCACATTTTCACTAGAGAATTTCTAAGGGAATCAAGTAGCTTCGCATGCGTCGCGAGTCTTTTTTTTACCAAGGGAATCAATTTTTCGTCACCAAAATGCCTACCGTTCTACTTTGACAGCCCTTGGACCACTGGAACATCCATTCAATTCGCTTACTGGTGTCACTGTGCTGGGTTATAACATTTATCAATTTTTAGTATTCCAAAGATTGCCATGATGAACCTTTTTTCGTTAGTTCTGTCCATCTGCCGTGTCATAATTCTTACAGTTTCCAAGTTATGGAGGTGAGATGCTGTATGTTGAAACACTCGGTGAGATCAAAACGTATACAATACACAACCAAGGTCCAAACCAACCGTCTTTCCAGAAATAACAAAATAAAATCTATTTTTAGGTCTAACCAAAAACTTCCATGAACATTTGAATGGTTCCATTGCTTTTTTTTTTTAATCTCAAAACTGAGATTTTATCACAAAGTATAAGCTGAAAAAATTAATTGGTTCTATAAAATCCAAACTCTCTAAGTACTTGGCTGGCTGTTCAGTTAAGTTTTTTAGGATCGATCGGTATGACAACTTCTGGAGTAATGCAGTAACGTTAAAAAAACGTGGCAAGTACTTTCCCTTTTGAAAAACCGTGTTGACCGTTTGGCGGGAAGCGCTCGGAAATGTACTCACAGCTCTCTTGCACTCACGTACAGTACTGGCCTCCGTGATACTATAACTTTGAGTGGTGCTGAAGTAGGGTCAATCGAGCCCCCTTTACATCCACCTTTGAAGTACAAAAAGTGCGAGTGTGAGGTAAGGGGAAGTAGGGAACTTGAGTGCGGCTAATTTCTTCAAAATTTCAGCACGTCGAGTACCGTATCTAGGACCACCGCGGAGTCTTGATGTGCCATAAAAAAGGCCAGTTAAACGTCAATGCCCCGCAAAGAACTACAGGAAAATGTATCTTTTCCGTTTACTTTTAGTATTACATTTTTTTATATACACCAATTGAAAAATATTATGTTGTAAAAGAAATTTGTCAACTAATTTTTAACTCAAGAATCGATTCATGATAAAATATGAAGAGGGGAAGAAGCTGTAATTTTCAATTTTGAATCATCTCAAAAACAGATCCAAGGCTTTTTCGAACTTTTGTCTAAATATTTGGCATTCGTATAGTGTAGTTTAAAATCCAATCCAATTTTTCCCGTCAGTTTTTTTGTGGAATCAGTACTGATACCACTTTTTTCAAACGATAAAAATGTTGAAAGTTTTTCGAAATGTATGGTCTTAACCATCCCTCAATCTCTTAAATAGTTATTAATTTTTTTTTTCTATTAGTCAAATCGGATCCGCTGACATAGAATAATGGTGGAGCGAAAAAGCGACTTTTGATTTTATCCACGGAGCAAAAGCAGTAGATGTGAGTCATCGGCACTCCGCATTTTCTCTTGCTCGCAGCATGAGAAAGAAAAATGCCCGAAGAAGTTTCTGCCCAGAATTTAACGATCTAATTATTCCTAAACTCGGGTCAACTTTTGCGATAGTGTATGCAAGAAGGTCTATTGACGAATTACCGTAGAAACACTCGTATCTTACGGTTACAGGAACCGATGTGAAGGGAGCGAAACTAATATATCTCAAGCTGAGAGACACGAAAGAAAGAGAACCACGATGAAAAGATCTTTCGATAAGTAGTTAAAATGATTGGCTTCGGATTCGAACAGTAACGATCCGCACCCACGCACAGCTCTGTTGAACATTTACGATGTTACGCACGAGGACCACGAATGCGGATGCTGCTACATGGCCGCGATATACAGACTGTGATCGAAGTTGATATCCAATCGAAAATCTACATATTCCAGTCATACGGAGCATTGTACAGCACGCAAATTCAACGCCTCGCCCATGTGTATTTTCCCACATGCTCTCCGCGATGTATTATAATTCACAATATAGATCAACTTTGCCTCTAAATGGCAATTCTTCCACGCTAAATCGGTTTCGATATTTATACTTGGAGTTCATAGCGAACATCAACAACAGAGCAGAATTTAGATAATAATTTATTGAAATTCACTTTGTAAAGTGTATGAATAATCATCAAATATACACCAACTTGCTCTAAACAAATTCACAATTTTGTTGAGGTTCGAGAACAATGACGAATGAGCATTCAAAGGGAAACCTCTCAAATTTCCCAGCTGTCTCTGGGAAGTCTGTTGTGCGTCGTTGTCTCTCAGAAATTTATTGTGCCCGTCATCGTCAATCAATACCGAGGATACGTTTTTTTTTTTTTTTTTTTTTTTCAAATCCCACACTCGAGAAAGTGGACAATCTGTTGTTTACCCAAAAAACTTGGGATGATAATTTATATGCAGAATATCCTTGATAAATATGAATTACTTTTACGTAGATGAGAATTAAAACATTCAAGAAATTAGGAATACAAATGTTACCATTTTTTAACAAAAATTCTATCAACAAACTATGAAAGATTTTTTTTTTTTTTTGGATGAAGTTTCCGATCCTTTGAATCATTTATGGAACTCATTGAAAATTATATTCAAACTTTTTGTAAATTTTTTTGTAAATTATAAATTAATAAATCGATATTCCTTTACGATATTTAGAAAAGGTTATTGAAAAAAAATGTTAACTCACAAGTTAGAAGAGCACAAGGAATATTTATACCGAATGAATCGAACGTGGCTAGTCTTTGGCCCCCATTCTGCGACATCCAGATAACGGCCGCACGACGCAATGTTGGATCGTTATTTTATTCAATTCTCAACCCACACAATCCCTCCGAAGAATTTGAAAGCAGCATGCACCTTCACTACAATGGAACGATATTCAACTGGCTTAACAAGCTTTTCAAACCCTTAACCGAATGCTTGAAATTATAGTTTTCGTTTCAATTTTATTTCTTACCTCTTCTTCTAAATAATGATATCTTAATTCTTCTTTATTCTTCTCGAATTACATCGTGGGTCATCTACTCATCTTCCATCCATTTCTTGTACGCCCTTTTCTTTCTTCCTTCTTGTATGCCCAAAATCGCATTTTGGCTTTTAATTTTATTCAGGAGTGTGTTTTGCACCGGGACTTTTTTATGTTCAAAATAATGTTGAAGCTACTTTGGAAAACACTTTTTTATTTCATTATTGTATTTCTTCATTCCACATTGGATTTTGTTCAGCCGGAGGAAGTTTTTGAGTAGAAAATAGCTTTTCACATTCAGTAGATTCTTTCAATCTAAATTTCGTGCCTTCATCGTGGTCGTTTAGAAACAAATAAGCTGAAAATTTGACAATATCAAAACAATTTTTAAGAACTCTACGCATTCGATTTCCTATAAAAAGGGAATGCAGCAAAAATTCTCGGCCCCCAAAAACTCGAGTTTTAATTTCTTCCGATTTGTTAAACGTTTCTCTCAAAATAGAATAAATAAGTTGAAGGCTCTCGAGAAAAATGTTCGAGGGGTATTACGTGAAGCCACAATCCCCGTCTCATTATTCTTCAACCGATTAAAAAGCTGCAGAATTAATTTCCTGCCTTGGTGTAAAAGGGTGCAAATGGAAATAAGGGGATAGGGAAGAAGGGAAAACAGATAACTCGTTCCGTGCGTATTGTCGAGGTGGCGATCTTAAACCGAAATGAGTGGGTCTGAGTGGATTTGTTTTCTCAACGTTCAAGCGTCGTTTCGCAATGATGATTTCACTCGAACCCCCGGACAATCTCCTACGCCCTCCTAATCCCCCCGAGAGGCGTTCCAGACTAATAGTACTTAGGCGAGCTACGTTAGTCGTTCCTCGGCTGTTGACACAGGGGTTGCGGGGGCGGAAGGTAGGTAAAATTCACCCCATCTTGTTGGTACGACTATATGATTATAGTTGGGGGCCTGCAAATAAAACCACAAATAGGGAACGAGGGTGGATTGAAAAGCTAGTTAATAATCACGTGACACTTGCACAAAGTACTTGACACATAGCATTATTCTGGAAACAAGTCAAAGCAAAGCTGAATGAATTGAGTAACGTAAGTGTTTTCCTCTATCCAAAACCAGGGTATACGACGTCAGGTGACTAGTGAGTAGACAATCAACTTATGAGGTATTTAAAACATAAGCTGACCAGCGGGTGACTTTCGACATGTGAGGGCTAGGTGGCCGAGAATTCAACTTGTGATAATAAGGTGACCGTTACGTGTACTCAGTCTATGTGAAATTTTAAATAAGTTTTTAAAATTTGATTATTTTCTCGACGCAGTATACTCTAACATTTCGATTCCCAAAGGAAGACAAAAAGTACTCCAAGCTTTCAATACAGCATCACATTGATCGTTCCACTTGTGATTTGTGGGCGAAAGAAAAAATTACTCGGCCAGATTTGTTTGCCAAATCAGGCGAGCTAGCATATTGATATTCTTCAAGATTTGATACCGGTGGTTTTCGTGGAGGACGTTGGCGTCGTATAACTGCTACGGAAGGGAGTGCTGCAAGTCGTTGTGACAGTGCAGAGAGACCAACTCATCCAGGGGCACCCTCACCCTCGTTCTCGTTTTTCTCGCCCTCGTCTCCACTCGCCCCATCGTGTACCAGTAAAACTCGTCCGGGCTTTTGCATTATGTCCATTGCTGCTGATTCACACGTCCTTCTTTGTATAGCTTTTGTGAAGTGCGACAATGCCCGGTGCTTTTTTTTGTATTCAAAATACGAAGGGTCTAAGAGCGAGGCGGATGACAAACGACGCCGGCATCCCCGAGAACACGCAGCCCCTTCACTCGCAGAATGGAAATCGTCGAAAGTTTGCTAGACATTCGACGGGGCGAGCGACGGTGATTGCTTTGCAAAATGATAGATCAGTGCAATGATCCTGTATAACCACTTGGTACAAAATATCTTTGTAAACAGATCGTTTTTCATCGCTGCCTGTGTTTTACTGATGTCTACCGGCTTGAACGAATTACCAACCGTGGTGGATTTAATTGACCGAATTCCAACCAAAAAACCGATTGGACGAACCTCTTATTCAAATCGAATCCAAATGAGTTTGGAACATTTCCACTTTTAAACAATGTCACCTAAACTGCGGCCAAGTCAACGCTTCATGGAAGCGTTCACCCATTCACCTATTTCAGTATCGGAATTTTTCTTTTTAAACTCCGAGTCCGGTAACTCAAGTAGTCTTCAATAACTTCGCTCCAATTGTACCATTAGGTATTTTACCATTGAACGCCGATGATGGAGGAACAATTTCGAACTGATCGACAATTACGTATGTCGTACAGGTATATTGGTATTCTCTAACTACCATCCAACTATGTCTGGCCTCTTCGTTTGGCAGCCTTAGAAGATGCACTTGACTCAAGTACAGTGCTGTGGTGTGTTTTCTTGAGAACCAAGTCAATTTTGATACAATGGCGATTTGTCCTTCAAGATTGTTTGTGCGTCCGAATTCAAGAGGGCCGTCGTTTTCCTCTTTCTTTAGTTTCATGCTGGCCCGATGAATACCTTGTTCAACCTCAATCTGTACACTGTTCGACTTAATAGAATTGGATGTTGACGTGTAACTTTCGGCTAGGACCAAGTGAATGACGCAACCTGCAATTGAATAGCATTTGCACATTCTATGCATCAGCGGTTGCTATTTGCAAGATCAGGTAGTAAACATCCAATAATACAACAATCCCCGAACTTTCGACGATTTGAGAAATCCTTTAGTTTTCACGAAAACTGCAAGTGCAGTTTTTCGTTACCGAAGGCGGATATGGTCTTGATGTAGTATGTAGAGTGAAAAAAACCTAGAATTTGACGTCAGGAGCGGGTTGTCGCAGAAACTGACCAGGGTCAAGCGTCGAAGAGGCTAGAATGGAAATGGTGTTGGGAGGAGAGCAGTAGGATTACTGAGCGTTGAAATCCGTGCAACGCCCACCCATTGTCTGATATACTGGGGCTAGATGCCAGGGTGGGGTACAATGTGAATGCGCTTCAATGCTATATTGATTCAGGAAGAGATTGACTTTTCATCTCCCAGAGTAATCTCGAAGAAAGGTTATTGTTTGGGCTGCTAGGAACTGCTGCTGTTGCTGCGACAGGAGTTCGTGGAAAGGGAGCCGTAATTGGTCGGGCGCATTTCTGTTGGAGCACTCTCGAACCTCACCTACGACCTATTTGGAGCTATTCATTGCTGAAATGTTCCTTAGTTAAAGCTGCTCCCTCCGCTCTTTGTAGAAACACTTCGAATATTGGAAGCAAACTTGGATTGAAGGTGTTCAAACATTCTGTTGTTTGAACAGGTCATCTGACCCTGTTCTGTCTTACACCCAAATAAACTGACTTCAATTTATTTAGACAATTGAAATAGTTACCAATGGCCACAACCTACGAGATGACACAAAGAAACACTAAACTAATTGAACTATTGAAACAACAATTACTCCACCAAGAACTTAATGTTGCTCCAAAAGACAAACTTGTGGATAAATTTACACTCTAACAAATGTACATGCAAATCAATACTCAAAGAAACTAAAACAAAACCACTTGCAAGAATACAAGGGTGCAAAAGGAACCCAAGAACAAGCCAAAGTGAACGGAAACCTTAAGTCGAACAATGACCACATCCAATCTAACAGTTCAGCCAGACACGACTGCCGAATGTACCGTCTAGAAGTCATTCCAACTTTTCACTGCTTAGGTTTCGACGTTTACAGATAGATAATCAGATAGTTTGCCATTACCAACAAATTTTCTGGTACTTAAACAAGTTCAAAACGCAATATTGGAAATATAATGTCATTCTCGTCATCTGAATAGCTTAAACTTTCGTAGCCTAAAGGATAGGATGCTTTAAAAAAAGCTGCTGACAAGCTTAGAAATATGCAAATTCGTTCACAGTCTGGTGTGTTCTATGTTGAATTGCTGTTTGTTGTTACACTGTAAACTCTGGGTGGTTTAGGTACACAAATTCTGGTGGTATGTTGACAACGAAGCGTATTATCCTTAAAAAGAGAGAATATGATAGCACAACCCGCTGAGAAGTTCGATCTATTCGGTAGCTCGAGTTTTCGTTATTCGAAGATAAAGCGAAGATTGAAGTGAACGAAGATTCATTTCTCGATAGGAAACGACGTCAGCCCATCGGCCCAGATTATACCAGGCAGTGGCGGGCCACCTGGGAATCTAACAATCGAAAATAGAACAATCGTATCGCAAAGTCACGATTGGGCTCTTCGAAACTCCTTCCTCGTTGTATTAACCATTGTTTGCGTCTGCATAGTATCACCGCGAGCAACAGCCGGTGTTTTGAAGGCCGATGTATTAAAATTCGACTAGTGGTCGAATCATTGGGAAAAAAAAAAAAAAAAAAAAAAAAAAAAAACACCCCAAGACTGGCGAATTTTGTATGGATGGTAATTAATATATTGTATAGACGGATATATATCTCTGCAACCCAAATCTTCCAACTTTTTCTGATCCATATTCTGCGCCTGTGATCTAATTTAAGCATTTTTACCATCTGAATGAATAGACGAGACTTAGACCTTATGTACTCTTGAGCTTCGGCTTCAGACCCCTACGGTGGTTGGAATATTAGATTTTTTGTTCAGCGTTGATTAAGAATTAGGCCTCAAGAATGGAACATTTATAATTCGCTCTACTATCATAAAAATAATAATTGGAACTAATTATTAATTTTGTTAATTTGGGTTTGTTAAGATTAGCTCAAGCTTAGGTTTCGGTTTTCTCATTAACGCAAAGAATGACGAAATAACCAACTGGCAATGATTAACTAAGAGGAGGTAATGAATAAGGTTTGTTTTTTTATTGCGACTTAAATCCGACTCCTTTTGATCATCATTCAAAGGGGATGAATGTCGGATTGTATTGACTTGGGAGAGAGAGTCCCAGCCACACATGAAAACAATGGATTATTAATTAAACAAACTGTATTCACGTAAGACTGTAAAGGTAAATTGTATTTGGATCGTTGAGGCGTTTGTGCCGACACTTGTCAAGTCGCTTAATGACTTTAACCGGTTATTAGAGCGTTCTTCCGTGAGTGTATAATTAATTAACAGCCCTAATCGACGGCAGGTGGTCACGGGGATGTGACTTGAGGCGTAAACGGGTTTCTTGCTCTCCGCCGCATGAAGCGTAGCAATTATATACTGCGGTCTTAATTGGTCTCACGTGGGGAAAATACGAAGAACCTGACTTGCTTCGCTAGGGAGCCCAGCCAGTTCACTTGCCTGAAAGCGAACATCAGGCTCACGAGGCACCCCGGATAAATTGGCTAGTATGGTGTTCCTCCAACTCGAATAATAACTCAAGCCTCTATTCATAATAATCTGTCACAAAACCTACAAAAGAGAGCCCACAAATAGGGATTACCTACTTTGAAATACTTGCATAAATCGCCACTTATGAAAATGATCGTTGTTTTCATTTCTCAAATGTTATCTGTTGGTTTAGTGCAACAGAAGTTTTAGTGTTGAGGAATTTTTGATGCATACGTTGAAAAGACATTTCGAGTTATGTTTTTGAACTGACATGCCTTTTTCAGAAATATCTTTCCACGAATCAAAAATAAATTCTGTAGGAGTAAATTTGTCGCTGGTGTGTGTGTCACGGTTGGAACCGGAGGGTATAAAATAGGGTATCAACAGAATTGCCTCAACGCACAATCCGACTTATCACTGCATTGTTTTTCGATGCACGTTATATTCAGTGATTCCCATTCTATCCTATTCCTTATGTTATATTTCTGTTCATTGTTGAAAGAGACAACGGGTCTGCGTGGAACAGAAACGGCTCGAATTGTGGTCCCAACTATTCGTGAAGTGCACGAACCAGAAATGTTGGGTAACCCGATTGTCTGTGAACGCGATTCTGAAACATGAAATTTGTTGTACAGCTTCAATCCTTCATCCCTATGAATGTGTAAACATAAACTCCCATGGGGGAATTAGGATTTTGACCACAATACATAAACGACGATAACTTAAACATGACGTTTTTTTTTACTGGAAGCTTAGCAAGGTGGTATTGTTATCAAAGGGAGTGAACAGTAACGAGCGTTACAGAAAAATTATTGTCCGTCCGTGGACGATTGTCATTGAGAAGGCGATAGAAATATTCCCAGGATTATTAAAAATATGAAGCGAATTGGTGACTTGAGGGAGGTCAATCCCTACCGGCACCAGTTTTAATATGTTGATTATACCCTAGTTCAAGGATTTTTTTTTTATCAATGGGTGTTGAAGTCCAGGATTGTTTCAATTAATTTCAATTATCGTGGAGCGCGATACTATGACATCAAGTAATTAACCGAGCCTTTTTCATTCCATGATATCGAATCGTGAAAGCGGAGAGCCACCGACTTAGCCCTTGTAAGTCCATGATTCTTTTTGAAGTCACTTTTGTGGTGACATGACCGTAAAATATTCTATGAGAAATTTTATAGTTTCACCGTTCTAAATGCCTATGCCTTAGGTTCGATTATTTTGTAACCGCGTGAGGTTAAAGTGCGTCCCTCAATAAATAATTAACAATGCAACGAAAAAAGATGTTATATTTGAAGTGACAAAATGAGTTTTCGCATTGATTTTTGGTACTGAATTTACGTTTACATTGTTGGCCAATGAACTATGGACATTCAGCACATGTATAGGTATTTCAGTGTGTGGTTGACGAGGTGTTTGATCGATATCGAAACAAGTCCTCGTATATTCGTCGCCGACGAATATCTTCTCTGAAAGCTATTCCAGCGTTAATTTGCTGGGTTTGGCGCGCGGGATAGGATATCCTCCCCATCTAGATTTGCAGCCGCGCAAGAGGCTCGAGTGTTAATGACGTTTATTGGAAATTCAGCGTTAGACGCCGTACTCACGGTACTTTACGTAAAGTAAGTAGCTGTGTAGGTGGAAAAGAGATGGAAAGAGAGATCAGAGAATAACAATGAAAAAGAGAGAGAGAGAGAAAGGGGTGAGAGGGAGAAGGAGTTAGAGGGGGTGGAATGGGGTGGTAAGCAATCGATATCTCTATGGCAGTGACGCGATGTCGTGTGTATGGAAAGGGTGGAACGAGCTCCCGAAGCTACGGAGAAGGGAACAGCCAGGAAGAAGGGAAAAGAGGAAGTTATTTCTGACGAAGAAGGAACGAGGGTAGGCCCTGGTTTCCTGATTAATGAACACGACGAGAGCAACTCTTGGAGCTTGGCGTACTGGCGAACCTTGATGATGAGTGTTCTAACTATTGGCAGTGGTCCAGTGATTAACTCAATCTATACATTGGCCAGGCTCTGTATTATGTCGCATTGAAAAGTACTAGACTTTTGACCTGCCAATTACTAATTTATTTCGTGTGCTTTAACCACCAATCATCGAGAACCGTTCACTTCTTTCCAACAACATCGACGATCAGCTTGACGACGTGACTGATGTAATTTTTATCCAATCGTACTTCGTCCCTTCCATTTCACGACTGCGATTGTTATATTCATACACAGTGAACATAAACAGCTGGTTGGAGCCATGCATTTCCCGGTTTATCTCAATCCAACTATGTCGCTCGGGTGTTGAGGACTTTTTCCCTTTAACGACAGCCAATAGACCGAGAATTATTGTCTGGTGTACAACACCAGCAGAAACGGTGCCCTGTTCTTCATACGTGAGCAAAAATCCAAGCCTCTATTGTTTAGTCAATTTAATGCGAGGTTACATGCCTGAATCCATGCTCTGTTTCCCTTACGCCGTTTCCTATTTTTGAAGAGCAATTGTTAGCGGTTTGTTGGCATCATTGTACACGAATTAGTGTACTGATTCGGAGCAATCCTCTCCTTCCGTTGAGATTCAATGAAATTCCAAGTACTCCAAGATTTTCCTTCAGAAATCTCTGACGCCAAAGATTCGCTATGGAAGTTATTCGTTCCAACTTCATACCAATTTAATGTGTCATGGAAAAATCAGATTTTCTCAATCCCTTTTCAACTTTCGATCCAAGTTGTTAATCATACATTCACACAAATTCAACATATGCCCTGTGGGTTAATCGAAATTGGTCCAAACGGAATCAAGCTTTCATTCCGGTAGAAAATCAAATGGCGCACATACATACTCATTTGCGATATATACAATTCAAACAGCTAATATTCATTATAACGCCATGAAATTGCCTGGAGGTAGAGTTTGGTTGGGGTTCACGATCACCTCAAAAAAAGGGTTTCCTGTACTTCTTCATGAGTTTCTCATATCTTCTCCCTGGTATTTTTTTTCGTCTGCTCATTCATCGATACAATATTCAATATATCGTGACAATGAAGCGCGGTATAGAGAGCGAAAGTTCCAGGTGTAATACAATGACAGAAGGAATCAATCGATTGGGCCCAGAATTTCACAGAGAGTTATATACAGAGATTGCAACGGGATCGATTGTTCTGATGGAAGAAAAAGAGCAGGTAGTACATTTTATTCGCGCTTTGAACCTACCTCTCATCGAGGTTCATTGTAATTTCGCGAATGGGACTTTTTTTTCGTCAAACGATCACGGTGATTTGTGCACCCTTTTTACCCCCTCCCCCCGCCCCTCTCTAGCCCTTCTCTTTTTTCATGCTTTATGCATGTCGCCCTCTTGTCAGTCTTACTATACATTCTAGACTACGACGTGACGCTTGTACGTTCATTAACCAGGCGAAGGGGTCGAACCGGATTGAAGGAATTATTCGAGCAAGGGGTCGTCTCGCCCCGTCACTTTATTCAGCTCGCAAGAAGCCAATGAAATAAAGTTTTACCTGCGGCAATCTCGTCACACGCCACTGATCCAGGGGCCAAACGATGTTCCATTGAGGATAAAAATTGGCTGGGTATTACTTTCTGATCCTTCGGTCCAGTTAACTCTCTGGGATCTTTTGTACAGACAGCCTCCTATAGATATTTAAGCTCCGTTGGCATCTCTTACCTTTCCAGTAACTTCGCTCACGTGTACATGTTATACCTACATCTTGTGCGTATCGAAAGCGTTGAATTATTTGGGCAACACATGTCGGCCGTCGATCGAAATTTAGTGCGACGTGTGGAACCGTCGTAACATCCTAAAACACTTATTTTAAACCTGCCCATGATCATCCAGTTAAAGACTCGATGATCTTGAATTGTAGAAGTCATATCGACAAACCCTTTTGATTACCTGAAAAAATCCACTTTTTGGTAACCCAAAATATTTACTTTGAAGACCCTACGGAAAGCTCTATTTTTTAGATTTTCTTAAAATACAGTTCAAGATCTGTCAGCTCGATATTTCGATTTCAAACTCGTTTCCCGGCTGTTGCAATAACTTTTTTTTCAGAAAATATTCTTAACAACTCTGTTTCTTGAGTTACGCGAGGAACTTCAATTTTTGGGTTTCCCACAAACACTGTTCAACGGATTGTGACGAAACTTGGGATTACGGGTTCTACATTATGCATAGTTTTATTTCTTTCAACTGTTCAGACATTTGTTACTTTTAGGCTCCTAATCGAACTCCATTTTTCCAATCTTTCGAGAAACTTAACTCTCCAGATCTTCCATAAATTCAGTATTATTTCTTAAAATTGTATTGTAGTTGAATATAACAGTCTCTTAAAAGTGTCAATGTATAAGCAATCGCGTACGTTGAAACCCATTAAAATGATTTCATATAGAAATTTCCTGATAAAAACTTAGCAGTTGGTCCTTCCTTTGAAGGGAATAAATATTTCAAGAATTTCAATGAAAGGGATGAAGACTCAGGTGGCTGTTTTGCAACATTTGTTACGCAGGGAACCATGGACTGATACAAACCAGGATGAATCGTGCAAACAAACGATCGTGTTTTTTTGGGGAGATCGTCATTGTTGTTCAGTGCAACGATCGGGTAAGAAAATGTAGGCCTATGAAGGCCAAGCAAATCCGAATTTTTATCGATCGGATACATCGAGATTCGTACGTGTGTGTTTCTCTGCCTCTCATTCTGCTCGTAAGTGGGGAAGCAACCGATTCGTTTCAGCTCTCGCACTTTCCGAACAATGTCCTTTAATTCCTCCGCCTACGTGTGTCGTTGCAAAATCCCATAAATCGCCAAAAATTCCCATCGTTCGAGGACCAGGGCGAGTTCCATCGTGCGAACGGTGAACCTCCAAACAGGCGGTACCGTCTGGGAGATGGCAGCGAACTCGCGACATTGGCTCCTCGTTTTTTTTTTCTTCTCTTTTTCTATCTCCGTTAAAGCGAACGTGCCAAACCGACCAAGGGTGTAAATTACCAGCTTATTCTCGCGGACAGTCTACCGGATAAATAAAAATATTTATACCGCGACAGCGTGCATACGAACACTAAATTAAACTCGTTTTGCTTTACGCCGGAGGTTATACCCCGAGAGGGAGCCTACCTTTCTCTCTCTCTCTTTTTCTCACTCTTTCTCTCTCTCTCTCTCTCTCTTGCCAACTTTTGGTATTCCTGACAGCAATATACTATACTCGACTTCAACGCAACTTATAGACCGGTGTGCGCTAGGTCATTCGACATTATTTAACATGCCGGGATTCATTTCTTTCCCCATTGCTTTCTACCAGTCCGTTCATAGTCGCGAAGTGTAAATATCATGGCTGAGCCCAATGTGGAATATTATTTTTACTGTATCCAGTAAATTATTCATGAGGTACTAAAATATATAATCACCAAAAAAAATCGGTGTCGTACGAAATATTTATTCCGATCATTTGAAAAATCTTTCTCAGCCTTCAGTTCTTATTTTCTTCAATGTCACTCGTTAACCCTCCGCTGCATGAATTATGAATGAGTGACTAAATTATTATTGAGTCGCTCTGATTATTTTAATTGACCTCTAATCTAAAAATATAAACGGGATATTAAATAGAAATCCAGCTGTTTGGTCGCGTTACAGTAAATGAACACCTACGAGGGTTAAATACAAGGACTCTTTGACTATATTTCATAATATGTCGATCACGATTCGTAGTATCCGCTAAAAGTACGTCGGAACTAGCGCAATGTTAATTTCAAGAGCTGTCTTCAAGAAAAACCGAAACGTATTCTCTCACGTGGTTCAAGTACTTTTCAGAACCGTATGAAAAACTTGCGATTAAATCTATACCAAGCTATTCGGTTCTTACGAAATTGTTCTCCAATATTTTGTATGGAACTCATGTAAAATGAGACATAAATATTTAATTTTAACTGAATTTTACATTTGAATATTTTAGTCAGTTACAAAACTGTCGTTGTTGGATTTCTTGATTATAATTAATCGGATGTCGAATTTGTTTACATATCTGGTTTTATTTTACAATTTCTCACGATGGGTCTGTCGATCCCTTGCTCTGGGACCATGAGGCAACTTTCGGAGGTTTTTTTGTTTAGTAGGCCAGCCGAACCCACGAATATCGATGATTATTGTTTCTTGGATGTGCACTCGTTGACGGTCTCGTAACGAAAGAGGAAGAGCCAGGTCGTGATAGCACGATCTGCGGGCGACGACGAGAAATTCAAATTTCTTTTAAACTCAATAACAAAACGAATGTGCAAACTGTTGATTCGTTTGGCTTCATACACAGTAAAAGATTTGCCATCCTCTTTTATCCTGTAGATTGAAAATATAGACGCTTGGGAACTACCATATAAAATATTCTTACCTAAAAAATCTCGCCTGTTAGTAATTTAAAGTAGGGGTTTTAGTTTCCTCGGAAAAGAGATTCAAACGATCAAATTACAATCGAATTGGATCGAATACATTCATTGCGAATAGTCTATTGTCGCCTAGAACTCTGACTGCGTACATAAAAGGGGAGAATCATTTATTCGTGCCCTGCGACAATTTTTAGATACATTTGCTACCTGTGAGGACCATTCAAAAACCATTTTTTCTACATGCACCCGCTGCTCGACTGGTTTGGGGTAGTTTTTTAAATCTCGAAATAAAACATGAAATCAAGCGGACTGGTTTTAGGAATGATCTGCTTTTTTAAACTTCACTTTAGATTAATTTACTCAAATCCATAACTTCATTTGAGAATTGACCGGTGAAGGGTGTTCAGCGTTATTTGAGATTAACATTCCATGAGCGATTCGATGATGAGAAAAATTTCCTCCGAAGATTATCCAAGATCCTCGCGCACGAGATCATTTTTTTAAATGATTAAAGGCTTCAATTGAAGCCGAAACAAGTAATTAAAACTTCGAAATTTCTTTCGCATTTTCCTCAAGAAATTAGTTTTTGACGCGAAGCTGGTTGAGAACTACTGAAAATCGCACACAAACGCCTCGGGTTTTTTTTCCGTTAACGATGCAATCGTCGTGCTGCGGCCAGAGACGAGACACGGCTCCAATAATACAAAGGTTTTTCCAATTGGTGCGCAATAAAGTGACAATGCAACACACTAGGGTCCCACGATGAGTCTCACCTTGTCGATTTTGTTTTTAAATGTCAAATCGAGAGACTCGGTCAAGAAACAAAAATTTCAAACGGAAAAAATTACATTGAAAAACAAAAATTTTGGCCGAAGATTTTTTATGAGGATTTGTTTCTTCGGAAAGAGTTTTTGGAGGAACTTTTACGCAGAAGCTCCTTAATGAGAGAGCGGGTGGGGAAGTAAATTTACGTGCTGCGACATTTTACAGCATTCATGCTTTCTTTGTCCCTCTGATTTATCGTCTTTTTCCGTAGGATTTATTATTGTTTAGCAATGAAATTTTATATTTGTTTAGGTCAGAAAATTTCACAATGTTCTTGACTCTGTATCACTAAACTGTAAAGAGCGGTTGTTATTATTTGACATTCGCATGTTTCTGGGTGATTCCCACTGAGATTGAATTTCAACGATCAGACACTCAGAGAACCCGTGACCGTTTGTTTGTTTTTTTGCCTTCAAACATGCATTCTGTCTATTCTTGTTCAATGAGGAAGGCTTTATACATTATATTTTGAGAATCTTTCCCAATTTGTTGTTGCGAATGAATCGACTACATCTAATCATAGAAACCGCAGACTATCTCATGTTTGGGATAAAACAAACTTGGATGAAATCTGTTCAATAGTTCATGAAAAAATAATTTCCTCAATTCATCTATTTTTCTATTCAAACGAGCACCCTCAACAGAAATTCGATAACGATCGCAGGGCCCATCTAATATGATAAATTGGAAGTAGTAAACGCAGATAAATATCCATATTTCCAAGTGACAAAAAAATATTATTATTATTTTTCGGATTAGTTTCGATTCCCTTTTCCTCGGAGCCCCTAAAAATGTCGTTCCTGGCACTCGCATAAGTCTGTTATCGAGTGGTTATCAAGTTCCCAGCTTCTTTCGTGCTTCTAGCAATTCGCGGAGCTCGCTCCTCCATTCCACATTTTCTTGCTTGGAGTTATCGAAACCATCTTGAGTGTATGTATTATCGAAGAAAGAAAACCGCACGAGCGAATCGAGAGACTGCAAGTCCCGTACATTCTTTCACCGCGTGGTGACTCGACAGTAGAAGCGAACGACGGAATACTTTGCATCCACTTTTATTTCCTTTCACTGCGGCAGTACATATACAGGGTGCGTCTCTCTTCTCATAAGCGGTCAATTATGTCAGTTGAAACGAGACACGCGACCATCTATCGGGCACATTGTTAAAACAGTTGGAAATAAATTAACGATGGTCTGGACTAATTTTGTGTTTTGATTTGGTTGCCAAAAACCTTCGAAGGCAGACAAGTTCTGCCGAAACAATCTTACGGTCTCTTTGTTCTTTATTTTCGGTCGTTTCACCGGGTTCTGCGAAAAAAAGCGCTTATCCTCAAACTTTTTCGACTTTTTCGACTTTTTTGAACGCCATCCTGAGCCTTCATTGAAAAAAAATGGTCATTTATACTGGGACACCCTGTACATACATAAACGATCAATGGCCTCGCGACTTGAGTCGACTCTTGAAACTTAGATACCCATATGATCATGCATGACCACACGCGTCGAATATTTACCCTCGCCCCGTTTGTGAATCGTCGCTCAAGCATGAATTGCCTCAACCCTGTAGGGCAAAATCCTTGAGCTTTACAGAACGAGAATAAAACGGGATTAAAATTGGATGGCAAATTTTACTTGCTAGCATTTCAACGTTCTCACGAACAAATCATGCCACGCAACCTCAGCTGAGTCATGTCAAAAGGATAACATCTAAGTTACAATGTTTGCCAGATTAACTGATCTGCTACTGATTGAACAACAGTTTCACAACTTTCATGTAAACTTCACATAAATAATAAAATGAGAAAAAAATTGAAAACTTAGAAATCTATACAGATTGAAGCGAAAACTTTGATGCATCTTATGTCAGAAGTCAGCAAAGTGCAAAAGCGTAACTAGTCGATCGAAAAATGCAATTGACCGGGAATTTATTGAGCACGTAATCCTAGACTCTCACAACGGAGTAATTGTTCGACGAACACGAATTTTTAATTATCAAACTGTCGAACTAACAGGCGATTTTAGTGTAGCAATAGCACCTCATCTCCGTGTTCGACGAATGATTAAAGCATAGTAAGTCCGCAACCACAGTCTTTTTCACTCTGCACCGTGAAGTCACCGCCGCAATGTCTAGCAAAATAGAAAAATTACAACCAACGCCAAACGCTTTTAAACAAAATTATTAATGTGTTCCCATATATACAAATACAGATATCGATAGAGTTTCAAAAAAGCTAAACATGTTTTGAATGTATCAGTTGAAGGTCAAAACGAGTTTAGGTCTAATAGACAAACGAAGAGGCACTTAGTCACATCGTGTATCCAGAGGTTGATCGAGCCTCGAGGCAGGTAGATCCTTGGGCAGATCTATTCATGGTTGGTGCTTGTGCCGACACAATATCACGATAGGATGATAGAGAAAAAAGCATGCAGGTTCGAAGGCTGCGGAAGGAAAGTTAAACCGTCTTTATCCTTATGTCGAGTGAGCACAAGTGGTTGGAAGAATGGCAGCGCTATGTGTGTGTTTGTGTGTGTGTGTGTGCGCGCGCACTTTTATGTGTATACCATCGTACGGCATAATGGGTAATTACTTCTTGCCTCACCCTGCGGTTAGGACCAGGAGGTTGTGATGTATTCTTGTAGGGGTAAGTGCCACGCGACCATTTTCAGTATCATCAAATAGTCTCTAAATCCAGACAAAATATGCTAATCTTGCGGTTACAAAAAGTAGTATGTACTTTAAAGTTTTTGATGGATCACACGATGGTCCAGAGAACTGATCAGGAGTGCATACAAATTTTAATGTAGGATGGACCCATAGCACTCATTTACGAGTTCTCTGATGGAACTAAGTAACAATGTAATAAGGCAGGTAACATATCTGTCAGGTAATACTCTTACCTGGTTGAAAGACCCTTCATCCGGTCTGAGGCTATGCCAGATTGTGTACAGAAGGAATATTCGCATATGCTCTAATATAATCTTCCGGAATCATTGTGCTCAAGTATGAATCGTGCATGTTCAAACAATCGAGTGCGGATGAAAGAAATGGCGCTTAGACTGGTTAGCTTAACGGTCGATGAAGAAAAAATAAATAAAATGCATGGGTGCGCGTGAAAAGTAGGTTTTCACAGATACAACGTAATGTTACTGGATGGCACGATGAGAACTATGGATCGAAATGTATAGTAAATCGCGGACTTTCGGCCGAGCGAGCTTGTATACAGGATAGAAAACACTTTGTGTAGCGAAGCGTATCGCCGCGAGGATGCCAAAGTTGAAAAGAGAAGAGATCTGAAGAAGAAGAAGAGTTCGGTTCGGAAGAGAAAGACCGCGATAGAGAGGAAGAAAGAGAAAAAACAGACACGATGTGAGGAGGCTGAGATCGTGGAGGTATACATGGAGAAACGACTATACGTGGGACTAAATCTGCATGCCAAAACCATTTCCTGTGCTACTGTAGCCAAACGGCAACCGGCATAAGATCCAGCCGTCAGCTCTCTCGTCTTTCATGTCGCGTGGCCATTTATACGAACCTCCCGTCTCTTTATTAGTCTCCCTATATAACAACACTTGCCTTTACCAATATAATAACTTCAACATGCGACTAACAACCATGGCAACAATCTTCATAGATCCACAAATATAGCCCTCCTACCACCGTTTCGTTTTTCTGCTTCAATAAACGTATATGCGCGTCATTCGATTATAACTAACTGTTCATACCAATCCGGATAGAGAAGAAAAAGAAAAAAAATCTTCGGATACATGTATTTGCCGCGGTAATGTAACATCTGTCTGAAAATCCCACGGAAGTTGCAAGTGATCACTTACTAAACCGCTCACATGTACATCTGGTCGTTTCCTGAAGACTCCACACTTTATTCTAGTGATCATCTCAGTTCCTTTTTTATTGTAATATACTACAATAATGTCCTGCGCAATGCAAGGGCCTGTAATTAATTTCTTCATTGTATATTCAGTATTACTTTTCCGACGAAGGTAAAGGCGGTAAAAATATGTCTCACAACAAAAGACTTTCCAAGACTACATCTGAACAACATATGAAATTTCTTTTGGGGTTGCTGCAAGATTAAAAATACGACAACTTGACTATAACCCTATGGATTAATAACTTGGCATTAAAATGACACTTATTTTTGCAGAGTATGCATAGTTCGTCAATTAAAAATATCAACTTTTGTTCGTACTCAACATTAAGTAAACCGATCTGTAACATGGGTATGACGAACTAACGCAGACACCAATCTGCCCGATTCGTGTTTACTGAGGAAGTAATCTGGCAAAGATTATTCTTTGAAACACATTAAAGATTTCTGCCCGTTGTTCCTTGGGACGTGCATCTTGAAAACGGGTTTACTTTGACACCACCAATACCAGAGGCCGCGTTAATCCGCGTAACACAACTCTGCTGTTTCTTTTTTTTTTCAAAGTTTGTAGTAAAGATCCGTTCGCAGAAACATTATTCTATGAAGATATTTCGATTTATTAGGCATTCAATAAATGAGCAGGTCCTTTCAATAGAAGAAAAACTGGTATTCCCGTATCTCGTGTTGTAGAAATTAATCGTGAGAATGTTATTGGATGAGTGTACACCATACACTAGAGGATATAATAAAGAAACGCATTTTTTTCGGAAGCCTGAAACAAACTTGTCGTATTCAAGGCAACAAAAGATAAGCCACCCAAATCGAGAGTCCATAATCATATTATTTAAGCCGTTCAACCGCATGTCACAACTTTTTTTTTCACGAATAACATAGAATAATAGACAGATCGATAGATATTGATTCACATCTTCAAAAAAATACACAACAATACGCGAGCTATCCATAATAATATTTGTATTAGCTTTTTATTATGGATAGCAAACCGTGTAATAGCAGAATTACAACATCGTCATTCCTCATAATAACGGATATTGTGAAATAATCCAACCGTAATTAATGACAGCGTTAAATCAGAGATCCTAACACTAAAATCATAGAATACCTCTATTCATTAAAATTTGAGCACCAGGCGGCTGTTTTAAATAGTTAAATTGGTTCTAATATGATGGATAGTCTGCTTATTCAAATGCCCATTCAATCGATTCGAAACTTATACAATTCTGCCTTTACTTCTCCTGTTGTACAGTTTTTATTCGATCATTATATTCACGCGAGATAAATAAATATATTTTCAAAAGATCAGTATTTGTGCCACTTTCGGAATTGACGTTGAATTCAACTCGATGGCGATGCTATATATTTTTCCATCAAATTTCTCTACAACACTGTCTTCTCACCATTACTCAAAGAACGTTCAGACATCCTGTTGATTACAACTTCGCCGGATAATTACCAGAGAGTCGCGCGTCTTTTTCTTCTTCCCTGAATAACGAAATATCTTGTTGAGCGCATTGAGCTAGTTGTATCGAGTAAAGACGAGAAGGCATTCAAATGAGAGTTAATAAAACGAGAGTCGTGAATGAGACTCTTTTGGAACGGCGACCCTCGTTCAGTTGCTAAGATTTCGCTACATTAAGATGGGCTGGAGTTGGCTTGTAGCCCGTTAACATTTCGCATTCACGTTTCAATCTCGCTTTCTCTCTTTCTCTCTCTCTCCTTTCCCCCTTCCAGTTCCTAACGGCCCTCTCCAGCCATAATCCAATCTGTGACCTAATAAATAGCAGCATTTAAAGAAAACTTTTTCAGTAATGGATCCAAAGATTCCGAGAATACAACGTTATAATATTGGAGGACGTTTCATTGTACAACATGCTTCTTGATAGATTTTTTTTTTAATTTTGCCGTATTTTGCATAATATCCTATTATTACTGATTAAATTTCAATGAGTTCCACAACACCGTGCAGACATAAATCGAATTTTAAAATGCTTTAATAAACCTGGCGCTTATGAAATAATCTGATACCAAACGTCAAAACATCCATGTTTTCATGTTCCACTAAGAAATGGCGGGTCGACGCAAACCCTAAAAAAATTGTTACGCATTGTTGAATTTTTTCAGGACATCGCTAGCAGTCAGATATTTTCATCATAAATCATTTTTCTGCTGGGTTTTTTCAGAGTTCATGCCTCTATAATCATTTTCTCATCCACATTCAGAGGATGAGGAGTTTCATTTACACAAATTGCCACCTCTTCAAATTTCTCTATTGTTCAACGACATTAATTCAGTTTCAGAAGGGTTCGGGAGTTTTTATTGTGCGGATAATAAATCGGCAATAATGAAATAAAGAAATCACCAATAGACTTTGTCGTTGTGGTCGAAAAGGGTCTCTCAGGCAGACTCTAGATTAGAGACTCTCCGAAACAAAATTTTTCTACGCGATACCGAACGCGAACTCTCGTTCAATGAAGATCAGAACTTAATTTTTCACGCCACTCTTTTGCAACTTCAAGCACTAATTCAAATCTCCTTTCGCGAAAATACAGTGAGCGAGTCTTTTCAAATGACGAACTCTCTTATAATGATACCCAAAAAATCATGAAAGCATATAAAGTCTTCGTAAATAATGATACATTTTTCATATAGTGACATTTTTTCAGAATAGATTAGGGATTCGGGTGTTTATATACAGAAAAAATGTGTTTACATATCGTATGATGCATAATTTTAGGATTCTACGAATGCTAGCACATTGTGACGGTGAGAATTTCGTGAACCATGTACTACCAGGATGATGGATGTTGGATTCTTGTTTCCAAGGATAGCGTGTGAGTTTCAAATAATATAAAAACGAGCGTAGAGCTGCATTAGCAAAACGAAGGTTTAGTGGGATCCAGAGTAGAGGTTTATTCCTTGGATGGATTGCTACCGGACCGCTCGAATTTTCCGGGTCATTTCCACCATTAGTGATTCTGCGAAACTCTTTTTTTGATCCCATCGACGTATAAGTTCCTAAGGCTTTTTCTGCTACCTCAATCGTGCTTCAGTTCATTTCGTCTAGCACTGTCGATCGATCACATTATTCACAGTAGTCAGTCCACTCTGTATAGTCTCCTACTCTGACTATACTTCACCCTCCACGAATGACATGTAGGATCTACGCGCTTCTATATCCATGCGATTCGATCACTCCTTTACACTCCTAATTCGGTATTATATCGTTGACCAACAAGTGGAATTTGAGAATAAGTGAGTTCACTATAACGCATTGCAAGGGCATGTTCATTCATATGAGCAAAAAACAAAGCGCCTAATAGAATAAAGTAAATTTTTGTACAAACGATTGCTGTTGCGCTGAAATGGTACCTCCTGGATGGACTTAAACAAATTTTCGAAGATTGTAAAGAAAAAATGGACAAAGTTATCAAGAGACGCAGTGGAAGTCCAGTCAAAAATCTGAGTTTACGTGCCAAACAAGTTCACTGCAAAACCAGCACAAAAACCTTGTATTCCTGACAAAATGTGCACAAAATCCAGTGAGAAATGCACGTGAACAGCAACAACAGCCAATAGCAACGTTAGTGACGCAGACAATAATTTATCGCAGAGCTCTGAGACAGTATGCAATCTTATATGATTGCAAGCGATATTTGAAAAAATTAGGTTACAGAGTATAGATAATTCCCTGATGGAATATCTCTTACCATTATTCACAATGGATAATAGAATTTCAAGTTTCATAGAGTTTCTAACTTCCCCGGTGAGACATCTAGGTTTTTTTAGGCAAGGGAATAATTTGAAAAAAACAATCACGATGCTACTGTAATTTGTATATACTATACCAATGAGGCAGGCATGAACGAAGTTGCAGTTATAAACCCTTTACAATAGAGTACGGTAGTGAAAATGTACATGGATGTGGGAGTAAAATCTGACGGAAGGTGGATTCTGCCTCGCTTGAAAAGGGAAATCCGAATAAGGTTTCGACAATTTGTCGGCAGTGACCACTGTTTCGTTTTCGATAAATACTTGCCTCTGAGCTTGCTTTCCTGTAACATAACCTCTTTCTCTCAGTGAAAACAAACGTTCGTGGGCTCTCGTTCCTATTTTACGTACAACTCTGAATTCACCGTGCAAACGGAGTATTGTTCGGAACCGACATATTTTTACCTTCCGCGCGTTTCTCATCGGATGAGAATTCTCCGGTAAAAACGAGGGTGAAATATGGTGTATTCCGAATTCCGGTAATGGCTAAAAGAAAGATTCGTAGGAATGCATGTAGTGATAGTTGAGAATAAATATACTGCATGCTAATTTATGCAGTGAGACTGAAAAAGAAGGTAAACTAATTTAAAGAACAGTTGCTAACACGGTTAATACGTCAAACGGATGTCAAGTTGTGTTCATAATGGCAAATCATAAATACTAACAGTACAATGACGCTCTCAGGTCCAGACGTAGATGGAATGAAAACAAAAACAACTGGAGCTTATGTGGGAGAGTGCGATCATCTTGCTTTGAAATTTCATGGTCTATTCAACATCTTATGAGTTTACAGACCTTTATCCAACATTCATCGGGAATGTAAACACAATTTTGGATTTTGCTCTGTTTGTCTCGTGAGTCGGTACCATTTGGTGGATGTGGATAGTCATACATTTTATATTCCCGGTAAAGCAAGAATTAATCACGCAGGGAAGCTGACAAAGGAACAAGAGACTTTATATGAACACGCACGATATTATGATGCAACAACATTGCGTGGCTGGGTAACGCGATGGCTGAAGTTTATTGTAAGAAACGACTGCTCAATATGGGAAAAAGAAACGCGTCAACAAGTTGCAAATGTACTAAATCCATAGAGGGCGCTCCCGCGTAAATATTGAAATATAATGCTGTTACGAGTGAGGCTGAGGCGTCGATACGTGCAAGAAAAATGAAAAGGTGGAAATATTTATACCGCAAGCTCGTAATGCTCACAGTTTTAAGCGACACATGCAAATCCAACATCCAAATGTAATAAAACGAAAGCCCGCAAAGGCACAGAGTAGAGAGACGAAAGGGAAAACAGGGAAGAGAGGGAGGCATGGCAAGGGGCACAGAGTGTTGAGGTTAGCTCGTGCTCATCCCCATCCTATTCTGACGTCACTTCGATCCTCTTGTACGTGCCCGTACGTATAAATATACATCTTTGGTTGCGCATTCGTGTTTGAATGCGCTATACGATGTTCTGTTAAGGTTAGGAAACTCTGGGTTTCCAGGATACATTTGGCTATACAAGCGGGGGAGGGGTGGGGTCTTTCATGCTGCGCAAGCTTGTTTGCAGGGTTGAGTTGATACAACATTAACAACAAGTCGTTAGAGAGATGAGGTACGTACGGACTGTGGAGAAGGGAGAGTGAGTGAGAGAAAGAGAAGAGCAAGGGGGGGAGGGGAACCCGGAGGGACTGGGAAGATAACAGAATAGAGTGGGTTGAGAGCGGGAGGCGGTTGCTTCTGGGGATGGTGGGCGGCACGGGCTTTGGTCTCGATATGCGCTAGAGCTCTGATGCGCCGTTATAACGGCAACATACGACGGTGGGTTGGGTAGGAGAGCGCGGGGGGGCCACTCAGCCGAAGCTCCAGATTGGAGCTGGAGGTAGAGGTGGCAACGGCATCGCCGTGTGCAGCAGCTAGAATGCGGGACTCTTCTGGATCGGGATGTTATAGGAAAGGGTGCAGGAGGAGGAGGAGGAGGAGGAGAGCGAGAAGGGTTGCTGCTTGGGTACGACGAGATGTTGCGATGATGTGGGGATGCGGGACTGAAGCGGAGAACGGACGAAACGAGTATACGACAATGGTCGGCATGGCAACACCGCACGCTCGGTGTATACACGATCACGGTGTACGTACTACTTGCTTGTTGGTGCTGCTACTCGCCCGACTATGCTGGTGAGATTGAGTGTGTACGACAGAGGAGACAGAAATAGAGTGAAAGAGAGAAAGAGAGAGAGAGAGTGAGAGAGAAATGGCGTCAGAGCGCTTCGGCTCCAACTCAGGGACTCTATTTCCATAATCTGCTGCTTTGTCGATTCTGAATTATGCGACTACGCTCCTGCTTGCCACCCTGCTCCTCCCCTCTCCTCCGTTCACCCTACGCTGAAGCCCCCTCGTCGCGGATTCTCGACTACCATTCCCTGTCCCATTCTGCCCCATCCTCCTCCCACTCCTGCACTTTCTCCTCCTCCTCCTCCTCCTCCTCCCTACTCGCCCGAATCGAGTATCCGATTATTTGCTCGAAATCGATTTCACGTGTTTGGAGCCGAGTCGTATTTGTACACGCTGAATACGGGAGGCATTGTGCCCAACCGTTCATCTTCATTTCGCAACATTGTCGTGGAAACCAGATCCGAGAGCACACCGCAGAACTCGCGGAATTCCCATGTTTCCCTCTCCTTCTCTCACTCCCGACCCTTTCTCTTTCTCTCTCTCTCTCTCTCTCTCTCTCTCTGTCTCTCTTTCTCTCTTTCTCTCCCTCTCTTACCTGCGCCAACACCAACTACACTAAACACCCCCCGCCCCCGCCTTGGGTACAGACCCTGCTGTAATACCGGCGATCAACGCCTACTCTGATGCTTCGTTGAAGTTCTTCAATAATTTTCTGTCTTTGACGGTCACCTCTCTCTGACCACTCACATTTAAAATCACAAAGAGTGCAAGAATTGAAACTGCGCAACCAAGTATTCACTATTTCTGTCGTTTCATATTGTTAACAATTCGACGTGGCTCCCGACAATCGTGCTTTGTCATGGGCTTTCTCGAAAGCGATTGGTATTCTGGCTGATAAGTATTTAAGACTTTTTCAAAATAAAAGTGTCTGTTACAATAATGCAAAGTTTTGGCAGCCGACAATGACGGCTGGTGACAGATTTCACAATCTTTTAAAATTTTGTAAACATTGAAGTTCCAGAAAAATATTCACTCTCTGCTGTTTATATTTCAGAAATAACAAAATCCTTTCGAATTAAAAAAAATAAAGTCTACAATTTATACTGCACTGATCACACGCGTAGCCCTCTCGGTGATGGGATCCTTTTGAGTAAGTGCAAGATTGACAAAGCATTATAAAATAATAATAAGAAACGAGACCGCAGTACAGGCTGCAAGGATTCTGTACACAACAAACTTTCATCTCGGTCGCGTACAGATCTACAGTTAAACTGATGTGAACTGCTCGGAATCGGTTGGGAGCATCGTAGTAATTTAATACTTTCGACCTGACAGTCTTTGTAGCATTCGTACGTTGCGCATTGTCGCATTGTTAGAGATGGTAAATTCAAATGATGATTTTTCAACGACCAAATGTGGGCTTATATTCCCAATGGAATTCCGATGTATTTCAGTGATTACTGATTATGTGGATTTTTATATTCGAATCTGCACAGCCTTTTTTGCCACATTAAACATTGTGTTTAAAAAAATAATACTTCCAAATAAAAACAAATGATCCGACAGCGAACATGTGAAAAAACTATGTTTGAAATTTTGTAAAACTATGTTAGAACACAAAATTTCGGCCGCAGTTTTCTTTAAAAGTTGAGCATAATACAATTTTTCATCTCTCACGAGTGGATTGAAATTGAGATAAGATGTGTTTGAGCGTTGAAACGGGAGTAGGACGGCCATCATCCCCTATCAGGAAATGAGAAGTGTCAAAGAAGGGCCTCGCGCGTTGTATCGGTTTCGAACAAGAATTCTTTCAACAATCAACAATTCAATCACTCATGCAGTCTGACGGGAACGACAGGCAAAAAACTAGTGAAATATCATCCAATTCTCTACGACGTTTCGATTTAAACTTGTAAATGGAAAATTTTGTATTTAACAAAGAAAATTCGTCGCGATGGTATAATTCAATAGAGGGGATTGAATAAAAGAGCTGGTTCCTCGGGCACCTTCGATTATCGGTTAAATTTGCAGTAGCTGGGCGTATTGTTGGACCTCCATTGTTTTAGTATTGCGGGGGCGGCGCTTCCCTTTGTCTCCACCCTTTGTATCTTCCGTGGCCGGATCTCTCGCCCCGACGTGCCCAGGATATACCGGCAGATAGAACGTGAACACTGGAAAGATGCGGATGTGAATAGATCATGGGTGAGAGAGACTTGGGAGAACGATAGAAATGAATTTTAAATGATTCGTCACTTCATGTAGAAAAAACCGCACAAAACTTCGATATATTGCCGAAATTTTTTCCAAATGTCTAGCGAAAACAAAAAGAACTTGCAATCAAAAGTGTAAGAAAAGCAATCACAAAATTCGTTGGCCCGTTCAACGAATGAAGATAAAGAACCTAATATTTTCTTCCATAGAAACTATTAATTGACTGTCCCACTATCGGTGCAAGAGATATACCCAGAGAATTTACAAACATTGAATTATTATTCACACTGTTAACCGCTCTCTGGATATAGAAAACGTCAGTTCATTTTCGGAAAATTTGATTTGCATGAGCTTGGAAAGTTCAAATGAATCTCAAATATCATATTTAAGGATAAAAATGATCATTTTAAAACTATAATATGGTGATGATCTTGATTCGAATTTGAATTGAAGTCAAGGCTAAAACGAAGTCAAGTTAAACAATTAAATCCGTGGTAAACGTGTTTTGTTGCACATGAGAATAAGTTGAGAATTGTGTTGAAATGATTCTATAAGAATTCCAACCAATTCTAAAAAGCGTCCTTCGACTAAATTTGACTTCAGTTACCAAAATTTTATAACCGAGCATAAAAAATCCAAGTGCGTTCTGAGGTAAAACGTTCTTGAGGATTTGAATTTTCGAAGGTCCTGCGCGCATTGTAAATTCAATGATTTATTGTTATACAATAAAACGATACAGCAGACACGATAAAAAGGTTCGACCGTATTGACGTCCACTTTGAGACATTTATTGCAATCGTGGATTTCAGGGTTTCGAGTAAACAGAGGTATTCTTGTGCTGGATGGACCTAACGGTACAATTTGTCCTGCGTTTTTCACTTTACTGCACATGTCTACGGTCCAACTTTGTATCTGGATGGTTGGCAACCTCCTTATATTTCTTCAAAATCTTGCCGAAATAAGTTATTTTTTAATTTCGAGGGCCTTTTGCAACATGCTGTATACCAATATTGTATCTGGATTCCAAGTGCTCGGAGAAATTTCGGATCCGGTGTAGGTATGGACACAATAAACAGCGTAGTGATCATTTGAGCAGAAACAAATGATTTGAAATTGACTTCTGAGCATCCAAAACCTCATCTATTCCGGAAATTATTCGGACTCTAATAGCAAAATATTTGTTGACGCAGTCATAAAAGCAATTTTTCGTATATAACCGACCATAAACCATCGGAACAAATGCAGTGTCCGTTCGTACGGTTGTTTCGAACAGACATTCGTCACCGTTATGCGAGATTCGGGAAAGGATGCTTCGAGATTATGCATGTAATTTTTATATCAAAATGACCGTCAGGTGATGTTCATGGATATCCTAAATGATAGGTGGCGTGCACATTAGAAGTGTAGTTGACGTAAATTAGCGTTAAATTAAACTACAACTTGCCTTACATTCCAATTCCGAATATGACCTTAAGTTCACATTGGCCCGTGGTTATGCAACGTTCATGCAACGCATTGAAAAATGTCTCTTTTTTTACATAATTCAAATGAAGCTTCATTGAGGACGAAGCCTTTGAAAAGAAAACAATACGTATATCACTAGCTATCGATAGCCTGAGGACGGCAGTTTTTAGATTGAACGGAGGGGTAAGTAGAAATTCGTTAAATTTGTGTTATCAAGCGAAGTAGTAGATCTCCGAAGCTGACTATTGTGAGATCATACAATGCAGACGGGGGTTCTATTCAGGGAAAGGTAGCGTTTTGTCCCTCCCTATTTGGAAAACAAAGCTCGACAAAGGCATTTCATGAATCGACGTCTGTTTGTGAGATGAGATCTAGTCTTGGTCTGTATAGAAGAGAACTGGATATTTCATTTTATCTGCGGCTACGTATAAAACGTATCTGCGAAAGACGTCCGAGTGTGATCGAGCTTTCTTCTTCGTCGTAATACATCCACTGTTTCGATTACGTTAGTATACGTAAATGTGAATCTCAATTGTTTAATTACACTAATTTTAAGTTACCATGAGACATGCACTCGGTATCAAATCTGGCCATTCAGACCATTGAAAGCCCTTGGCAAACAAGATTGCACAATTGCCGAATTAGAATTCTATGAAAAAGACGCATATCAATGGATACGAAATGAACAAAAAAAAAAAAAAAAACTCCAGAACCAATTCGAGTGACGCAGTAAGCAATACTGCATTGCGAAATAGATTCATGAAGTAAAAAAAAAAATGTTAGAAGAGCTTATGAACCTACGAACTTTGTTGACTAAATCTTGTACATTTACGCGGTGTCTTCTATAACTCTTCTACGAACACACCATCAAGAGTTTTTGCTACGGTCTATATTCGCCAGAAATGTGGAATAGTGCCATAGTCTCATAACAAAGAGGGGAAGAATGAAAACGTGCAAGGGGCAGAGGGAAATAGAAGAAGACGAAAAAGAGAAGACGGAGAAGAAAAAGAAGAGAAACGGGAGAAAGTACGACAGGAGAGCGTGAGAGCAAGAGGGGAGAGGACGGGACGGGACGAGGAAAGACCGATACAATGCTGGCCTCTCCCACGAGTCGACTTTCCTTGATACATCGCCATTCAGCCATTGTCCGCCTCCCAATGCCCGAAGGAAAGACTCCGAGGAAAAAAAAATTCAATTCAGCTTTTAAATTATTCTCCCCCTCCGTTCCCTCCGACCCCTCCAACCAACCCGCACTTGCTCTCTCACGTCGTTCCACCGACAGCGATGCTCGGAGCCTGTTCACCCTCTTTCGTCCCCCAGCCCCCAAAAAGCGTCGCTCTTCGACGTTGTTGATGTCGCTTGTCGTCTTTTCGTTCATAGCCTCAATGCCGTGTGGCCCATTCTGTTGGACGCAACACGCGTCGACGCCAGCACACGGCAACATGATCCCTCTTTCCTCTTCTTCGTACACACATTCACCATATAATCCTTACCATTTGTGAGTTGCGACGGAATGTATTCTTCCCTTCTGTATTTTTGCATCATAGATTTTCAGTACTTTTTGCACTCAATATATAATAGATAGTGAACCGACATTATCATGGGTGCACGCTTGGTGTTTGCCTCCAGCAATCTCCAAAGCAGTCTTGGATAAGGTCTTAGTTAGCCGAGTAGATAGCAATTTCTTTTTTGAGTGTCTGATGGTGTTGAAACCATCGAAAATTCGGTGGAAGTATAGACACCTGTACCTTTTACAGTTACCCTTGGCCTTCGTGTGGATGGGATACAGTGATACATTTGGAAAGAATGTCTGCGGACATTGGAACTGGAAGGGCTTTCACAGGGACAGTAAAGTGGGGTAGAGGCCGGGAAATCCGCGAGGGAATACTGTGGAGCAACCAAAAATAAGAATATAAGCAGATTATGACATTAACTTTGTATGTCAATCCCTCAAGTCATCTTTGTGACAAACGTAATGAATAAAAATAAAAATTGTGTGTACAATGTTCATGTGGACTCTGAGTATCTGTCCTTCAACGGGAATCTCTGATGGTGCAATTTTGCAAACGAGTATATAATTGAATAAATAGTAAAAACAATTCAATAATGTATTCATGGTTATGAAGAAGAAGTTTCAGCGGTGAGTTCTTTGACTATGAGAGCACCGTATGAAGTCTACGACAATCAACAATCTCGCGGACAGGGCACGGACGTTGTGGACTGAAAGATGTCCATAAAAAAGTCATGACTTTCTTCCTTAGACGTTCAATACGATTGGACATCTTACACCACGTACCAGTGCGAATGCTAGGGCCAGAGGACTTCCGCAGTGAGATACCTGCCATCTGCAGGTTCAACAGCGTCAGGATACAATATCCAATGCGAAAACCGAGGAAATTACCTGCAAAAAGTGTAAATAAATTGAGTTGGAAGAAAAGTATCGACGGAGGCAATATTTCCTGCGTAACTCGTAGCACGATGAAGATGTACGAGAAGTACAGTGGATCTTGTAGCTTCGTTCGCAGTTAGGATCTCAAGTAACGATGGTGTGTGGGTGAGGTGTGAATGAGGACAGGGTGGTACACAGGTTGGGCGGGGAGGAAAGAAGGAAGAACACGGAGGTGGTAGAAGGGAGTTAGGGCGGTGGGTTAGAGCATCAATTGATGTCGTCGTGCTCGCCGGTACGAGGTATAGAGCGTCAGGCGCCACATTGTTTCAGCACAATATCATCTCACCCCGACTATGTACTTCCCCTTGCGGGAGATAGGGGCAGAGGCAAGGGGAAATTTACCGGAGACCCTCTGCAGCCTCGTTATTTTAATCATCCCCCATTTTATACCCGCAACACTCCAGCATAGCGCGCTCCCTGAGCCCTTCGGCATCGGTCTTGTCGTCGCTCAGCTCTTCCATGCTCTCTCTCTCTCTCTCTCTCTCTCTCTCTCTCTCTCTCTCTCTCCCTCAATTCCCCACCATCATCCTCTGGTCTTGCTGCTTCTCCCTAACAGCGCACTAACTTTTCCCCGCGTCCTTCTTTACCCGGGACCCGTTCGAACTTAGTTACCCCGATTTTATAACGATAAGCTCCGACGGTCGTTAGCAGCCGCCAGTCAGTGGCTCCGTTCTTCTGCCTCCGTACCTCGGGGTCTCCACATCCTCCGCATCACTGCCACCAGGCACATCTTCCGCCCCCATCCCACCTTTCTACTCGTCGCTATCGAGCAGCGTCAGCATCCATTGCCCGTAGCAATCCTCCGGGGAATGTATATTTTTTCGCACCCTGCTCAGCTCGTCTACTACTCAGTGCCACACGAATCCGTATGCGCACACCTCATTGTCATCGTCGAACTGGCTGAAGAGTCATATTTTTTTCTCGTTTTGTTTTTTATTCACGCTAACGCCCACACTAGGTGATACTGTGATGCGAGGATCGTACATGTCACCAGGGTGCAAATTCAACGCCGCATTAAAATACGATGGCCTCCCTCTTCTTCAATCCTCAAAAGCGTTGTTCGCGTACTTTCTCTTCTTGTTTCATTCGAAAAATTCGCACCAGTTGTCATTTTAACGGAATGGATAATGCGGGGAGAGTTGCAATTATTAATTGTAACTGAGATTCGTTTTCTCCGAGATATGATTCTCGTATCAAGCTCAGGCGTTATCGACCCCATGTTAAACAAACATACACATATTAACAACGAATTATCATCAGAATATCTAGAAAGACTTTTTATCACTGATTGTGTACAGCACCTTCAAAGTCTATGGATTCGTGTAACAAATATTTGGTGTAAAACTTATTTAAAGTACACCAGGACCGTTTATTCCTGGTGATAAATGGATGAGTGAAAATTGCCTAACGACCGTATTTATGGTTAATGAACACGACTATTCGAGCCCTGTGGTTATTGCAATGTGTCACACACGCAAAACAGTCAGGTTGCTTAGGACTGTCGTTATAGAATATATGTTCCCATGAATGCTACACCCACGTACGTTGAAATCTAGGTCTGATATAATGAGGCACAATTTGGCCACTGATGGCGTAGTTTAGGGGTAATGAGATGGATTTGAAGTGGTTGTTTATAAACTCAGACTCGTTATCCATAAATGGGCCATCCCACGCCAAATCGACCTCTGGTTGAGCTTAGCAATTTTTCGCTCATTTTTTTCCTCTATTCAAGCTCACGGGAAGCAATGCATCGGATTTTAAAAATTTCTTGATAAGCTCCCCGGATAAAAATTTTTTAGAGATTGTCTTTTTTTTTTTCTTTCAATCTCCATAACTCTCCAGAAAAACCAGCAAAACCGAATGGATGATAGGGTCCATAGTTGTTTTTTAAATACACTTCGTTCATAAATACAACCGTGGGCAAAAGTATTAAGCACCTTATAAGTTTTCTATCCGGATAATGAATCAAATCAATCAATTTAGCAAACGTCGCTTTGGAACGAACCACTCCAGCTCTATTTTGCTCTTTTGTTATCCTTACCCATACGTATTTTTTGTACCCACGACGTGGTTTCAAAAAACGCCGGTTTTTTGCGATTTTTGTCCTTTGCAAAAAAGCGTGCGGTATTTTGAAAAGATACTAATCTCACTAATTAGTGAGAAGATCTTTGAAAAGGACACCATCAGTTTTAGTTTCATTTTTTTGAAACATGTTTTGCAATTTTTTTTGCACAGTTATGTATCTAGCATTTGTTAACAAAAAAAAACATCTACTTTCCAAAAAGCCGGAATCGCGTGCGGTGTAACTTGATAGCTGTGGGTTTTTTTAAATATTTAATCTAAGGCGTACATGGTAATGCTGTTAATTTGTCACAGAGATAAAAACAAATTTGAAAAAAAACTTCCGCAGCTCCTTCATTAGATGTCGCCATAAAACTGTTTTTACCATTCGCCGCCGAAAACACAGAAAACAAATTATTTTGATTTTTGTGTAATTTACAAAAGGCGCCAAAGTCGAATATTTGGAAATGTTTTGTCCCGCGGCGACAATCTAAGAAGACAAGCAACGTGAAAAAGTAATTATTCGTTTAGAAATGAAAGATTCGGTTTGTGTAGATAAAAGGATAAAAGGAAAAAAAATCAGGCAAAAAGAGACGATTTGGGCCAAAATACCCCATCTATGTTTGAAAAATTATCATGAATAGTGCCATACAAAATGAATCGGCACATAAATAGTGACGTATTTATGTAATTGTCAAAAGTTTAAATTAGTTTAAAGAAAAATGCAGGTAAATCCACTGCAATCTTTAGAATTAGATGCACGCGTATTGTAGTTTCGGTAAGTGCGGGGGGTGCTTAAAAACTCGAATGGTTGACAAGGAGGACCTTCTGTGTATGACGACCACTCCGAGAGAATGAGATTCTACAAAAATGCAAGTTTAAACCCTCAAGCGGGAGAGAGGTGTGAACGACGCGAAGCGTAGAACGACGGAGTAGAAAAGAGAGTAGCGAAGCACCTAAAGACTTTCGTAAGCGTGTAGCGTTCTCTCGTTCGATTCTTTTGCTCCGACACTCTTTACCCCTTGAAGGTTTTTAACGCTCTCTCGGATTTAGATAAAATGGAGAGAGAAAAGCGAAGAAGGTAAAAAACGCGAGGTACACCCGAGTGTTTTTAATCATGGATGCGTTAATAAAACTCACTTTGTCCCATTTTCCACTACTGTCTCCGGTATACAACACCCACCCTATCTGTCTAACACTCCCGAGTCTCTACCCGCCCTCAACTGCAACCAGCCATGCTCTACAACTCTACTGCGGCTTTTCGCTCGCACTATGTCGTCGCACTTCCTCGCTCCCTCACTACCTCGTCTCTACGTGTGGATGGAAAACATCACTCACTCGATGTACGGTCCTCGGTGCGGATCTTCCCGACGATCCCAGGCACTCGCGCCCCTAACTCCACTCCTCTGCATTATTACATTATGCTCGTCGCATTGTTTACCACTGAATGCCCAAACGTTGGTCACATTGTCTCGGTACATTGAAGCTCTTGTCCGAGAGAATGCTAACTCGCTATCGGCTTGATAGCAACAAAGGCCCGCTACTGCTCCCGCTGATGCTATGGCGCCGTTTCTCACCAACGATCCAGCCTCCTTCCTCCTCTTCCATACATATCATACGTCCATACATCTAATATGCTCTGTTAACACGATTTCGTCCATATGATGTCCCCTTATTTCTCACTTGAGATCATTATTAACCGCCGCTAGACGATTCACACATCTCGTGCGGCTTTATCCATCTTTATTGAGTTACTACCGTTGATAACATTTTTTAACCCTCAACTAATGACCTTTGCTTCTTTGTTTTCTTTGTGCCAAAATCCATGCATTTTTTCCATTTTCTGAATCGTGACGGGCGCTTGTTCTAATCGTTGAAAATATCTTAATTTGCTTTGCAAGAAATTTTGTACGTCTCTTAAGTTTGACATGCGACTGGACACAGACAAACAACACAGCCTGACAGTGAACAAATGAGCAATTTTCTATGCGAATGAATTTTTTGTTACCGGAACAATTCAAATTCACGATATACTGTCAATTTTATAAGTATTGAGTCCTCTTCGGATGGGATCTACTTGAACCCTCGTCGAAAAATACTCATGAGCAGAAATTGCAATGATAGAATAGAAATAGAAATGATAAAATACAGGTACCGGTCATCAGTCAAAATTATTTTGTCAAACAATTTAAAACGACAACTATGTTGAAATAAAAAAATCATTTTTCGTGAGATTCCAAAGATAAACTTACAATTGACAATTGCTTTCTATTGAAATAACGAACCGTTGATCATAACTGGAAAAAGCTATAAGGCAAATGTAAAAACAAATTGCGTTAATTTATTTAAAAAAAAACATAGTTCTTTGTGGCGTGCAGGCAAGTATGCAGAATTTCCACTCGAAGAACAAATAAACTCCAGATCTGCAAATAATCGGCATCTCAGTGTTGATGAGTCGTGGTCCATTTAATTTACGCTAAATTCTGTTTTAATATCTTAAAGTGTCGAAACACGCTGTTTCATTCGTGCGTGTAAATTACAAAACGTTGGTGATGCGTACCACCCCGTTCGGTTACTCAGCGTTCTAAAGTTTCCATCAATATTCTAAGTATAGGGCGGCATACAAGTCCTTGATATCTCTTCGATCTCTCCTATTAGCATTGGCTGATACGAGGGTCGTCAACGTTGTTTTCTTGGGTACAAAACGAGAAACGGTCCTAGGGAGAAAAAACATATGTGTATATATATAAATATACGTAAATGAGTGTATTATGTTTATATACATCGAGAAAAGGGGAGAGAGACGGAGAGAGAGAAGAAAAAGAAAGATTGTGATAGTAGGCGGTGGAAGCGAGAAGAATGAGGCAAAGAGACGTACGACTTGTTACGCGAGAGCAGGGAGGACCTTTGCAGAAGCTTTGTCTTCGCGCTTTATCGTACGACGATGTTGCGACAATGAGAACAATACCAGCATTACGGGGACTGTCGGGAATAGAATGGCCTTTCTGTCTCCAAGGAAGACAGGAAGGACATCGCACAAAAATACTGAACGAACAATGGATTTATAATTAGAAGCCCGTCCGATGAGCCTTCTACGCGGGCAGCAGCAAAGTATATGCCGTCTATTCAATTCATTCTGGCATCTTCTCTCGCCTTCTTTCACTCATTGAAGGAATATAACAGCCTGCATAACAACGTTATCACGTAATCGTTAAAAGACCAATTCAATTAATATTTTCTCGATTATTCATCGTGTTTACTTTCAAAATTGCCGTTTATTTTGCGGCTTCATTTAGACAATCGGTTGAATCGGTGTTTAGTTCACTTTTTCTTGGCTACGATGGCAATTGGTTCAATGCAACTGTTGTGGAAATCGTGACCATCAATTTCTTCGAACTGTAATGTTTGAAGAACGTCCTGGCAATAAAAATAGTGTCCGCGACAAAAACATGATACTCATGTGAACATCCTCTGTTCCAAATGTCAGCCAAATATCAATCGGTCCAATTTTCGAGAGATCAACGTTACAGTTCTCTAAGACACCGCCATTTCAAAACAAGTACATTCAAAGGTTCAAAAATATTCCGAATTATGAAGAAAATTTGTTCTCTTACTCGCGAGATGTCATCGAATTCTGGATAATTGTTGTAAACCATAAGTAGTTACGGCGGTGGGCAGCCGTCATTTGCAGCCCTAAAAGTCATGCACTCTTGGTGTAAGCAAAATGGAAATATCCTTCATGAAAGCGTAGAAACAATGAAGTGGTACACTCTTCTACTTGAAGTGCAGTCAGCTCACCAAGCATCAACGTATTTTTAGGCGTGTCCGTCTATAGTATACCAGCCCCCAATCATAATGATGCCACGAATAAGTTGATGATATTAAACGAAAGCATTGATAAAGTTTCATGAATGGGTAGGTGCCCGATAGACCGGATGAGAAGATTGTACCGCGGAGCTTCATGCACACGAACACTTTCAGCAGCAATAGAGAATAATTGAAATCGCTAGTTAAACCGCTGCTTGCAATAATCCTGTGTGTAATTCGAGCGGATTACTGGAGAATTGGGGGTGGTCATTGGATTGAAGCATTAGCGGAACCATCTTTATTCAGGGTCGATTGAATAAACATGATGAATTATGAACACGGAATGTTTGAATGCTTCTGATGCAGCTAGGAGTGACATATGGATGTTCGGTTGGAGTGGCTAGCTCAGTATGTTGATAGTCAGTCTCTGTAGCTGATGGTCGGAAGCCCTCTTTCTCTCGCTCTTCCTCCTTTCCCCCTTGGAATGTTGGACAACAATCGACAAAAACTGACAGCGAAGCGATCGGGTATTGTAGTGTTCTGAGTGTAGACAGTAAACAGGCATTGTTACCATAGAACACATTGTTGGCCAGGCGTTCGACTCCTTTTGCGACATAGACCGAGCGTAATGGTAGACCCACCACATCAAGCCCGCTCTTTCACCCTGAATGCAAGCAGCATGCACATCGATGAGAGGAGGCAAGCGAATGAAGCATCGCACGTTGAGCCTCCGGCTGTACGATGACGATGTCGAGGAACGAGGAGAGAGGTTAGTAGTGAGAGGATTCCACAGTCATACGCGACCACCAAAGCGACAATTCTCCACCGAGCACCTATACCGGCCCTTCTTTCAATGGCTGCTATCTGTATACGTGTATATACTTAAAAATATATATACGAATGTATGCGGTACTCTACGGCCAACTTTCTTCTTCCTCTTCATCCTCTGTGTGCACAGGAAAAGCTCGGGACACACGAGAACCTCCGGAGAAACGCACTTGCGCGTATTGCCCGGCTCTTTTTACTCTTTACAGTGCGCAGCACATTGCAAGGGCTCTTCGTCCTTTGACCCGAATAATAACTCCGGTGCTCTGCCTTTTATACTCTCACAAAGACCTCTGCCAGCGAGGAAAACAGAGAGCGAGGGAGAGAGAGAAAGCTCGCTCGCGACAGCTCGAGGAAAAAATAAGAGAAGAAAAAAAAACATCCGCGACGCTTTTACCATTGAAGAATATTTTTCTGAGGACTTGGCGCAGAGGTTGGGCCAGAGAGAGCCTCAAGAGAAGAAAAAGTTGCGATTCACTTCTACAAGAACGTGAAAGACAAAGATTCATGAACCCGAGATTATTTTATATCTGTGTATATACATTTTTCACTTTAGTGCAAATGCTGACGTTGGATAAATTTTTCACCAATGTGTATTATATTATGCCGCACTTCTTTTTGCCCTATTCTCCATCTTGTCCCTTCAACAATTATTATTTTTTTTAATTACAACGGTCGTTAAATGTATCTCATCGTAATATCGCTTAATACCGACTCCGACTCTGTGCATGAATGCCTTTGAAACTTTTCTCGCTCTATGTTACTTTTATTCTCTTTTTTATTTTGCACATTGACGCAACTCAAAAGAGAACTTGCTCTCGAGCACGTACACACAAACATACGTCGTGAATATTGCATGAGAAAGGACGACCTGCGGATAACAATGAGACGCAAACACATTAATGGCCACGTTGAATACATCGACATCTTGTACGTTTCCTCTACTCTTCTCTACCGCATATTTATCGCTCTCATTCGCAAAACTTTTCTCCCGTATTGTATTATTCTAAACTATCATCGTCACAATACCTTTTTTTACTATTTTGTCTAAATAATTCTGAATATACATGTAATACAGATCCAAAATGTATCTGCACTCAAATTTGATGCAACGGCGATTTCATTCACCTCAATTATTACTATTTCTTAACACTGTAAAAATTTCCTGTATGTTCCGTCTCGCGTTCCGTCTAGCTATTCTTTTTTTCTTTTACTCATTATGACATGATTTTATCTAATAATTTAGCTGTGTCCACAGGGAAAAATATGACGTTTAACGAATGCGTGATTTTGGAAATATCTGAGAATTTACTTTTAATTCAACAAAATTTCTTGATTTCTGGCATTTTCGTACAAATGATGTGTTCTTTTTGTGGGGTTCGTTTCCAACATCTCAGCCGCTCTCAACTCCCGAATGCTTAAATAGTTTAGCATGATAAAAATATACTTGAAAAAATAATGAAGGAATAAGAAAAAAAAATTCGCATAGATTTTAATGCGTTAAGGGGCTGACCATCCCTAACTAATATGCTTGCCAAAAAAAAAAGCTGGAAATCTTGAGACCACAAATGGAAGGCTTTTTTAATAAGGATTTAAACCTTCCGTCTGGCTGTACGGCGCATGGGAACGGACCAAAGTGATAAGTGCTAAAGTGTTCCGGCTCACTGCACATAAATGAAGTACCTTACAGGGCTTTTATCGATAATTTAAAGGGTTCCGCAAGTGTTCCATGTGTGAAGCACTTTTTCAAAGTCAACGAGACGATATCATTGTTCAAGACTGAACATTGGTTGGCAGAGATCTTTGGGTCTTTCATTTGGGTCCCTTAGTTTTAAAGACTCACGAAGGATTAGAAAACGGAAGTTTGATTTAACATACCGGATAAGAAAAGGTCGATTGAATTCAGAAAAATATGGACCGAACGAATGGACAAGCTTGAGCTGCCCTTTCATTATTCTCTGAAGTACCTTTTATATTTCGTCTGACTTGCTCTATAGAAGATTGAAGCATATTTAGCGTTACCAAGCGCAATTATGGGTTTAAAAAGGATTATACGAAATTATCGTTTAAATTTACAATTCTAATGTCAAAAAATAAATGAAATAATTGAGGTTAGATTATAGGATTGAGCATACATACAACGGAACTTTGATCGTGATTATTGTCAAACGGTCGTTTGTTATTGGAAAGTTCAACAATCACAATTTGTCAGTCCCATAAGATCCGTTTGTTTGTTCAAGGTAAAAGGTCAATCTATATATTTTTGAAGGAACTTTTTAGTGCACTATACTATTCAAATATTTTGAGTGGACTGTAAAAAGACAGCGAGATATTTCGACACATAATATGATGAAATGATGTTGGAAATTCATGTGCTCTATTTTCCTAAAGCCTATAAAGAATCTCAACGAGGGAAAGTGATCGAAATTGTCCGGAAGAGCGGTGAGCTCTCGACATTCATATCTTTCAACACTTGGTGGCAGAAAAAAACATTGGAGAGGGTGAAGAATGCCATAAAAGTAACGGAGAATCAAAACATTTGACAGAATCACGTTGGATTTAGCGGGGACAGGCCGAGAATAACGATTCGTTATGCCGGAACACAATAAAGAGGACAATGGCAGTGATGTTTGGTGTGTAATAGGTTCAAATGCGAGGCACACGCTTATGATCTATTATGGGAAAGCGGAAACGCATGTTTTACCCCAGTTTCCCCCGTTTAGTGGCATTTAGTTCGCTCCGCTGAGTCGTATGATATTTATTTTTATCAGTTGTGCGGCGCCCTCGGAGTTACCACCAAACTCAAAGCTATCTACCCGCCACTCTGCGATTCGGAGTTCTATCACGGGGCATATAATGGGCTCAACGGCGACATTTATCATCCAACTGGGCTCTCTACTCTAGGGTTGGACGTTTCTCTGTATCTACTCTATCCCCGTTAACGCGGACGTTATGCCATTGTACAACCCATTGTCCGTTCAATCTGCCTGTAGAGCTATCTTCGCAGACTATGAACAACCATTATATAAACTATACTCGAGAATTAATCTACCGAATCCAGAATCCATCATAATTTCGTTATAATGCTTAAGTCTGCTTATGGTATTATATTATTTTATTCCTTTTTGTATCGTTTATATTGCGATCGTATGTCATTAGGCTATCAAATTGCTTCAATCCTATACAACGTTCCATATTCAAATCAGGAATTTCTTATATTTCTGTCATGACGATTTACGACCTGCAAAAGATAAGGGAACCTAATTTTAGTAACTCTTCTAATAATCTACATTTCGTACCTCGAAAGAAAATTCACAACGAATTATGGATTTCGCTAGCTTTCACGAAATCCTTCCTTAAAACAAAACCACGTGGTCGAACTCGAAAATATCGAAATAAAAAAGCGTTGCCAAGCGTGCAGCGGAAGCAACTTCTGTTAAATTATTTATTCGTTCCTATAGCTTTGTTTATTCGTTCCCTTGGATTTATTTATTTGTCGCTAAATACTTGGCAGGACCGATTTCTCAATCATTTTATCGACAGAATATAAGTGTGAGATTTAAAAAAAGAATCTTGTGATGGCAACGTCGAAGTCGAACAGAAAAACAACCGCAGAATTCACCAGCCATGAAGAAATTAAGTGGGTGCGTAGCGTCCGCGTTGTTGCTTACTAGTGATTCGAACTGAAAAAAACGGACAGCTTATAACTATATTCTAATAATCTTGGTGCCTTTTTTGAGAATCTTGACTTGGAGAAAAGATAAATAATATTGAAGCGTTAAATTGAATATAAAAATGGTAGACTCGAAGACATCAGCTTCAATTATGGTATTGCAAAGTTTCTTTATTGCAATAGCGCATGTTTCTATTCATCTAAATAATACTAGAACGGGGGAGGGGAGAAAAAAGTTGCCTTGAGTAAGTCCAAGTTGAATATATGCGTGTTATGTGCTAGTGTGGAATCCGAAGTTGGTATTACAGTTTACCGCCTACCATAGGACGAAGCGATGAAAGAGCTCCGAGTGTCGTATAACGCGATTATTGACGTACACCTGGTATACACTTGGGTGTACCGATGTATTCACAGTTTAGAACGTAGTTTAACAATGGGACGAAACCGAGGCACGACATTATTTTGCGCTGTATCAATAGCGTGAAAAATAGTGCGTTGTACATAACAGTCGTATGACAATAGGTTAATGGTTCTCGCTACAAATACGGCTCTCTCTGTCTCTCTCGCTCTCTCTCTCTCTCATTCTTTCACACTACCAACACACGATGAAGCAAGCAGAGGGAACTGTGTATTTCTGTACTGTCACATGGCTCGGATCACGCATGGCATCGCTAAAACCATTGGTTTGAATTTCTCTTTTATTCTTAACAATATAATACCCAATTGTTATCCAATGTCGTGGGAATGCGTATTCGATAATAATGAACGATTCGGTTTTCAAAATATGGTTATGTATATGTGTGTATATATTGAATTCGCGATTTATATTTCACCATTATCACATTGTATCGTACGGTAGATATTCTCATTTGTTCTGCTTACTAATTATTGAGTAACTACTTTTGTTTAAGAATCCTATTCACGTACAGTACAAAAACATATTTTTATCATTAAGATATATATGAAGGATTCTGGACAATTGTGCTACATTCTAAATATGGCAATAATAATGGTTTTGAGCATTTATTAAATGAATATTGACGTTGATAAATTCCATAAAATGGATTTTGTCAAAAATTTCTGCTGTATATACTTTAATTTTGTAATTGTTGAGTCCAAAATGGATACTTAATCAGCAAAATCAAAACCGATACTCAAAGATAAGACATGAAGCAATCAGAGGATACCCTGAGACCAACGCAATTTCATAAAATTATCCAACTGCATGCATTTAACTTTATGATTCAAGATCCTATACAAACATTCATTTTAAAACTATTCTACCCGACGTTTAAGTTGCCCTGATCCAAAATCATATTCTTGCAAAACGACGATGATAGCGAATAATGTAAAACAAGTTTTTGGTATTATAAATATTTCTAATATTTGAATTAAAATAATTTCTCAGGTATTTTTCGAATTTTCAAACATACAAGTTTTGATGGAGCTCATTTTTTCACACGAATCATGTTTGTTGCAAATTTTTTCTTCACATCGTTGTTGAGGCGTAAAAAAACATTTTAATATTAATAATCTTTCGAGTTTTTTCCGAATGTTTACTGTAAAAACAAAAGTTATATGAACGTTGAAATCGGTCTTGCAAAAAATAACATGATGACACAATATCCTCGTCAAAATATCCTGACTTGACTGAAACGTTATGTCAAGTTGGTCGCTAGCGCACAATAGCAACAGCTCAATAATATAAAGGAATCTTAAAATTTGAAGAAAACATGAATACAGAAACGACAAAACAATACACGAGGAGATATTTACTGTGGAAATTTATTTCGAAAGTGACACAATTTGTCTTGTAATAGTGAATATACAATGAAGTGTTTCTAAAAAGATTTTTTTCAAAGCATTCATAGTTTTCTTTTGTATTACGTGGGTGTCGAAACATTTTTGAAGATATTCTTTTGTACACGTACCAGATTTATTGTGCATAAAAACGATTGAAGATCCTTGAGAAGAAAATCGTAACGGTAGAAAAAGTAAACTTTTTATATCAAAAGGCCAAATCTTTATATCAATTCGCACCAAATTAATTAAAGAATAATGAATAAAAGAATAATTTTTACCAATGACCGATCGCGGTAAGTGCGCGTTCGGTGTTCGGCTTCAGCGACCTACAAAGTGAAGCGCACGCCGGTACCTAGATGGGTGATCGTTTATTCATGCATTAGAGAAACAGTTATTCTGAGTTTCTGATGGTGCTTTAATCACTGAACCGCGACAGAATATCCACCACCACCACCACAGAAACACCACCAGTGGTAACCGCAGTAAGGTGCAGTGAACCAAAATAACAATATTCACGTTGAATTGACGAATGAATAGCGGAAAGAGAAAATATAAAATTTGAAATCAATTTTAGTTTCGACCGAAAAATAGTTTAAAAATCGTAAAAAAGATTCTCAAGCGTTAAAACGAAGCTAAATTTGTCCCCTTCAAGACGACTTTATCAAAATTCGATTGCTTATATTTTTGACTGAGCCAAACTGATAGTTTTCGCTTAAGGTTGGTTTGGTATCAGTTCGTTTTAGAATACAAATATTTTACTCAGGAACGAAACAATAAGATTAAGAAAACCGAAGATAGAAAAAAAAATGCAACAGAAAAATTTGAAAGTAAAAAAATGCGATTGAAAAAAAGAATTCAGCCTAAGAACTTGGCAAGTTCCTTTGCTTTATAACTAGTTCATTTAATAATGTATTACTCGTGGTTAGAGATATATCAGAATAGAGAGAATATCTTTTTTCAATCTCTAATTTAATTATTACGGAATTTTTCATCCTGTTTCGTTTCTGAGTACAATAAATAAAGATTTATTTACTTTTATTAGTTGATATTCAAGGCGAACGAATTTTTTTGTTGTTAAACATGACATGAAATTTCCAGGTGTGTACTCTCCTAGGGGCATGGATAAATGATTGCTCGAACAAATATTATATTTGCTCGTTGACTGGACAAACACACTCGGTAGAAAATACACTTGGAACGAGGCTCAGTCAGTTAACTCTTGAGTCGGTTCTCATAAGTGGCCACGACACGTCGATAGCAAATTATATGAATAGAAATAGCTCGTAGGAGCGTGGCATCGGAGTAGAGAGAAAGAGAGAGAGAGAGAGAGAGAGAGAGAGAGAGAGAGAGAGAGAGAGGAACGGATGAAAAAGAGAAATAGATGGTTCGGAGGCGTTTTACTAGCCAATTTATTCTTTGGTCCACTCGGAGCAGGTAAAAATGTGGGCAAAAAAATAAATATAAATTGTAACCGTATACCTACAACTCACAATAGACCGAATTAACAGGAGGCAGACTGTGTTTCCTATTGAGCATTTCAGCTTTGACTTGCCACCTTTTTTTTCTCTTTAAACTTCGAAAAGTTAACGTGGACATCCGACAGATAAGTAACAATACCGAGGCAAGTGGAAAAATAAAATTTAATGCTTCGATATAATAGATTTGATTAGCACTGCTCCTCTCGTAACCTGTCAAAATTTTACCAACCAACTTCCACTATTTATATTTCAACCACCCTTTCCTCGATTTTGTGCCAGTCAACTGCATCGTTTCCGATCATTATTTACCGTAACAGTCATCCATTTCAACGAACATTTGATAAAATAAAAAAAATTTAATATCAATGTTAAAAAACTTGGTACGAATAATACATTGTTGAAAATCCATTAAGCGTTGGACGGAAATGATAAATGTGCAAATATTAGCCGAAATCTCCTTTGAAACATTCTCATTTGTACTTCGTTTCGGAGATTAATACGTTTAAGTCTTTCAAATATTTTCCCCCTCACTCGTTTTTTGACGCCTGTTTTAGGAATCATTTTGTTATGTTCCCATGTTATTTTTCCTCTGACAATTCATACAAATCCTTGTGTTCTTCTTCGCGAAAAGTACATTTTAACTGGTTTTTTTTTTTTTTTTGGAAAGTACTTAAATAAGTCCATCGTGTTTCCAATACGACAAAACATTATGGGTTAGTAACTATCGTTGTAGTCAGCATTTTTTTTAGCACCCGAGTCGCAGTTTCTTTAGCCGAGATTGTCAAAAACGATTTGTAATTATGAATTTGAGAATTTTCAATTCTCCAAATCGATTATATGCTCGACAAGGATACACTGATTGAAAAGTTATACAAATCATAATAGAAAAGATAAAAATAAATGAATTATGAAGTTCTATATGGAACTATGAAAAGTTTAAATCTTCATGAACGTAAATTGAAGTCAAAAGTTCATCCAAATAATCAAATTTACCTTATTACGTGACTTCTACATAAATTTCGTCGAAAACATATTCAACAAAAATCTTGTGGAATCTGTAAACTTAATTCTTTGAAATATACATAAACTATTATTCACATTTGCTTCATTTGCGTATCGTAAATGATGTAAAAAGGTCTTAAGGAGTGTCAAAATAATTTTAGATCCTGCCCCGGACATAAAGGGGTCACGTGCCTCTGAACCATCACTCTTATCCCCTTTTTAAGCGACGACGGTTCTAAAGTTCTCCAGGGATAAATCACTTCTAAATGGTATGGACCGTTATAGGCCCTTAAATAGTATGAGTGACACGCGTCTCCCAATCATCTTTTTCCTCTCTCAATTCGAACTTAAAGAAATGAGTCTGCTTTTAAAACGATTAAATGCAAAAACGAGTGGTACTACGGGTGCCTAGGATCCCGATAATTGAATGGAACCCAGCAGTTAAGCTTGAGAATGGACAACTCATCTGGTTGCGATAGGATTGATGCAATTTTACAAAGATCTGTTAGCTACGGAGTCGTAAAGTGAGGATGTAACAAACTATTCAATACTCGAGTATGTGAATTTTTAAAAATGTTGGATCTTAAGAATTTCTATAATTCATCAAGTCCCGTGGTTGTTTCTCCATCACAACTCCCATCAAAATCGCACAAATCCGTTTTTTTATTATATATACCTTAATTCTTTAAAAACTATGAGGACCATCCGTGTTTCAATGTCATGACCTCAAAGTCAAAATAACTACACGACAACTGAAAGGTACGTTAGGAAAAAGCCACTTGGTTTTATCTTTGCACCTGCAGAAGAACACGAGGTTGATCTCCATCGTTGTTGGTAAAAGTTTTGTCATTTTTGACCACTAAATTTAAGGGAAAACTCAAATGTAAACAGTGTTATCAGAGTTTATGATTTTTTATTAATGATTCCTTTAAAACTGCAAAAACAAAATATGCTTCGTCTTAAATTACGTCAGCATCGGAGCTATTTAAATTTACATGCGCACCCTCCATCAAATTTCTCTTTCTGCTATTTTCTGATCCGGTCCAAATTTGGCGAGATTCTTCATTATTCACACTTTTTACGTTTACAATGAATACAACTTGATATCGTTGTTTAAAATTTCCAGGCAGTTTTCTTTATCCTATCTCATCCTGCATTGTACTTTATTTTCTTTGAAATCAAACTATCATTCCGAATATGCTGCACTTTTTCTAAAATGTTTCAAATAATTACTATTCGCCGAAGGTATACCAATTTTTATACCAATTGATAGCAAAAAAAATCCCGATATGCCAAGTGAAAGTGTTCTAATCGAGGCCAATACCTTGGCTTAGTATACATCGATTCTCTAGAGGAAGCCAGTTTTTCTCAGGTTCTTATGATAGGGTTAACTGACGAAAACTTATGATAAATATAGCCAAATCTTAAAGACTCGGTGCTATCGTTGAGAAAGTTGAGAAGGGTTCTGCGAAGGGCCCAACGGGTCGAGCCACGCGACCTTTCGATAAAAGGCGGACGCGAGATGGAAGGGACACAGGAGTGGAGGTCGTCGGCGTTACTATGCAAGTGCGGGCCAAACATATATATATATACAAATGATGAACTCAAGTGATTGGATGCAAGACAGGAGGGAAAAGGGAAAGGGAGGTGATGGAGACGCGCAGGCTACCATGGCTCGAGGAATGCAGCTGAACAATACAGAAGATCCTCCACCAACACCAATGATGATATTAATATGACACATGTGAAAGTGGCCATAGATCGGTCGGGACGAATTTAAACAGCATATCCAAGAATTGGTCATCTAACCGCTTTTGTAAACTTACGATCCGATTCCAACCTGAACAAAAATGTACGAATATTTCAATAATCTATAATCATCTTTGTACGCGACCCTTCGAAAAATAAAACCACGCAGTACTTTTGATTCTAAAAACTTATTTGGCTTATAATGCCTAAAGTGTTATAATTTAGGTTCGATTATTGCTTTTTTTTATGACGAGTGATTGAAAATTCGCTAATGTTCAAAAAATTGATTTGTTTTTTTTAAATTATTAGTACCTAATACCTTCTTGAAGTGTATTGTGTCGAATTCAAACTATTATGGATGCTAATCGTTTTTGAATATACTTTCAAACCTAATTTTCACATACTCATGGAAAAAAGTCCGTCGAGTTTATTAAAAAAAAGTAGAATTAATCGATTTCGGGAATAAAAGATTTGAGAATACTGCCTTAATGAGAATCTTGATCTACAGTGGATTTGTTTCAATCTAATTCAGTAGGAATATTCAACGATTTGAGAACGACTGGAGAAGGTAGACGTAACGTGTGGAGAGCAGGGTATCCACGTATAGAAGGCACGGTAAAGGAGATCTATTCGGTACAGCGGGAGGTCTCTCGACCAGGTGTACAAATGGGTGTGAATAGGAGCCACAGCTAATTTACATACCAAAACTGGCCGTGGGCCTTGTCCAATCTGGCATTCTCCATATAACACGCGGTGGATGACAGTGCTGCATTATCCTTGGAGCTACACACACCAATGCCTACCAACACCCACACCCACACAGACAAACCCATGCTCAATTACTCAGGCTCGGCTGTCGCTAAAGATATTCCAAAAAATCTTTCAACTTATTTCCCCTCGCTCTTTGCGGTTTCTTCGAACGATTGGCTGTCGGTTCGAGGCATTCTTTTCTGCGGACTTAAAGGATGATACTAACTTTACAGTTTCGATAGAGTCGTAATCTCGTAAAAATATACGACTTTTTTGGCTCACATACAAAGTTACTTTTTTTTTTCTTCTATATCCTATAGAATAGTGAAAAATTATTTGGAAGCTGAGAAATTTTGAATCGGACAATTATGTGATAATTTGTTATGGACACCTTTCCGTAGAACCGTGTTATTTTGAACAATTTTGTCATTATAAATCGACAAATAGTATAAATGCTAGAATTATCGGCAATAAATTAAATCTTCATAATTTTTCATTTTTCTTCGTTTTTTCAATTCCATATTTTGCGTATTTTTTATTCCACGAACTCGGAGAATCACTTGAAGAATTTAATCAAAATTTTACTTTGAGATCGATGCTCATATCCGTTAATTTCGTTCGTTGATGCGTCTGGTATCTTTTTAAAAAGCCAAAGTCTGTGAATTGCGTTTCAAGCTCATACATTAAAGTCGATCACGAAAAATAAAAGAAGACGAGAGCGGGGCGGGGGGGGGGGGAGGGAGGTGGAGTAAAAATAAAATGAAGTTTATATGGGGATCGAATCAATTGTATTCTTTGGCGGGGTTACGCGATAATCCGTCGAATCGTAGACTGAAGGTGTATAAACGCGCTGACGCGTCTCCCCCGAGTTCGTCGAAACCTTCGAAGTGCGGCGCGTTGTTCTACGCGTTCAAACGAAACGGCGTCAAAGGGTGAGCAACGAGCGCGGCCAAAAAGAAAGGAAACCCGGTGAGCGTTATTAGGTGTTACACGGCAATGAAAATCAGAGAACTGTGCTGGCAGCGGAGGCTTGGGCTATAACGCATGGGTTTACCGGTCTGAAATTAGTAAGATTCAAAGAGGGTAAATCATTCGAAGCACGTGTTTGAATCACGTGGTACCTCAAAGCCTCCTATGTTATGTCTTGTTCAAATGCCTGCTGTCTATTTAAAAAAATCAAACGCTAATTAAGAAGCGGCATAATATTCATTATGATTAAAATCATATGTATCAAATGTGTTGTAGATCAAACACATCAGTGTTAACTCCCAGTGCGGAAGCACCGGAGAGGAGTCCGGGCAAAACGGAGCGCGGTGCTACAATGACATTTTGCTGTTTGGCAAATGAACATTTTGTTCCGTGTCACGCGGATATATTTATTAATCAAACCCTACTAATTCTTATCTATAAATGTCATAAACTGAAATATAAATATTTAGAAAATCACGCATTGCAGGATGTATGAAATTGTTTTTAAAAGACTGAAAAATGATCACCGCTGTTTATACTTTGTCTCAATCCGAAGTTTTTGTCAAGTTTATTACCGCCCATACTCGAAAACGGATGTTTTTTTGATTCCATTTTCGATCCCCATGAGAAAAAAATCAATGACCCATATGACTAATCTCAGAGCTAAACTGACGGTGACACGATAAAATATCGCGGGCGAAATGTAACTTGACAAAAGATTATACATGCAGAAACATCAAGCCAACAATGTATAACAGACAGGCACGAATTTTACAAAACGCTCCAATTTATTGATGTTCATTTTTGTGCGCGGTATGTCGTGTGACAGTATTTGGATAACGGTTCAGCGGTTGCGTGAGAGTGGGCATAATTCCTGATACGATTATTATTGAAACAGCGGTGGGACTGGCTCCGCATCGAATTTGTAAATATACCGAACGTTGCGCACGCTTCGTCTTTCCGTCTTTATGCACCTGACGCGGGACCGGATTGGGCTGGCGACTTCCCCCACTCAACGCAGACCGATCATTATTCGCCGCAATGAAGGATATTACGTTAAGAGAGGTCCCGAAACTATACAGAGGCCCCAGAATATACAGCGTTGATATCTGTACGAACAAATGTACTTTGTAAAATCATAAAAATATAATATTGTGCAGTTTTTACTGTTGGATTTTGCGTTTTGTTTTCAGTTCTTCGCCTTCGCTTATTATTTGTTATTTATATTATTTGCTTATTTGCTATGTTCGCTTGTTCACTTGTTTTTGTTTGTTTAGCTTTGTTTGCATTCGTACTCATTTACTGAGGGTTAGGTTGTATGTTTTTAAGTTGTATTTTTTATTTAATTTGTTGGAATTGTACGAAAGTAGGACATTAAAATAAAGTTATTGCGATATTCGGTGACGGTGATGTTTCGTCGTGGTGATATTTCCGCGTGTGACGTAAAGGCATGGAACCAAATTCGCCATGTGCAAAGTTCCTTCTGATTAAGTAAAAATCTATAAAGACGCGGCAGCGTCTTGACGCCAAGTATTTAAATAGTTAAAACGTATCTATGATCGACATTTCTAACTTCCAGTTTTGTAAAAACTACGGAACAGAAGATAGTTCGATGAAGCGTATATTTTGCTCGTAGCTCGGGGGAAAAAAACAGAATAAGAAATTGCATTCTATTGAATCCCCCAAGTATTCATAACATTTTGAAAACAATTACAAAATTCTCACCAAAAGAAGGATGAAGGGCGAGTTATAAATTGTGAAGTCAACGATTGCTAATCCGCCAAAACTGTGAGCATCCGCAGTGTGTGACTTTCTGTAAAAGCCGTCGCGCACTAATATTCCACAGAATCCATGATTAATTCGGTTCAATAATTTTTCCAAGTGATTCCAACGTATCAATCTCTGCTTTCACTTGCGACATGTAATACTGCAGCAGAGAAAAATGGCCCTACTATGCGGAGCAGGTCATGCTGAAAAGTCAACTGCAATTCATACATTTAGGAACACTAAAAAGGGATTGCTTACAAATAGATCCATAAATTTGGGGTCCTGGCTGTTAGGCTCATCGTAGATCGTGTTGGTTCAGCCCCTCTATACCCCTGACAGTGTGCATGGCCATTCTGTTGAGCGTGTTGTCAAATAAAATTAATATCGACAATGGAAAGAAAAAAGCCCTGAATTTTTATGCTCATATACGCGTATATCCTGAATAAAACGATCATTGATGAAGGTTCTGGGAAATGACTCTTCCGTCCGGTTCACAAGGGTAAACTAATAATAAAATAGCGCCCGGGGTATTGTTATTTTATTGACCAAGTGGAGGAGAGTCACATGACTTGCTGGCTACGAAAGTATTGTGAATTAGGAATACAGGTACCGTCGGAGCGCGGTTCTTACGCCTGCATTCTCTTTTTAGCTCTTTCATTCTAGCTCTTTTAATACATTCATGTTCCAGCCAGGGCTTCCCCATCGCACCAACATAAACTCTTTCATTGGAGACCTCGGAGAGAGAAAGAAAGAGAGAGACTCGAGTGGCACCTCGAGAGAGCTCAGCTCACCATGAGCGGCGTGCCACGACGCGAAAACAATGACCGACGATTAATTATTATACCGATCGTAAGAGATTGACTGCGCGGCAAAGTGCACACTCGACTCTTAAAGCGCCCCTCCCCCCCTCACTGCCTTCCTTCCACCCTCCTCTCCAGCCCTTCATCCGTATACACTGCTCAGTGCCAAACAGAACGACTTTACTTGTATACTTGCACGGTTGTTCAAAGAGTCTGAGGATAAAAAGATTCGCGTCGTGTACCAGTAAACTTATATGTATACGGGCGTTAAGCGATATGTGTATATGTATATTTTTTCATGCATATCAGCTAGATCGATCCAACTGATCCTCGATTCTTGGTTTATCCTTGTCTTGATTATGTAGCCTCTTACACGCTAGGAACCCACAGTTGCTCGGTCTTAAGAATAATATATCCTTGTGGCATGAATTATGGGAAACTGGTGCACCCACAGAATTCAATAGAAAGTCCCTCTGGCGAGTATGTGCGCAGATGTTATTTCCATACGAGGGGAAGTAGCTATGGGCTAGTACACGTATGTATATATATGCAGTCTGTAGTATACATCTATTCATGTCACGCATTCAATTTCGCACAATCAGATCATGTGTATTTCGCATTCATTTCGTTTTTTTTTCCCCTTCGATCTTTGCTTCCTCAAGTTGTCTGTTATTCGAAGAAAATCTTTCAAAAAGGTCCTTTTCCATTCACAGACTTTGGCAAGTATACGATCCGGGCCGGATGTAAAAATCGTGCGTTCGACAGCTTAGTGTGAAATTGGCACGTGAAACACCAACCCTTATAACGTAATCGGAATTGGGCGATCCATTGGTGAATGATGGAAAGGGTCCAGTTAAAACTTGAGTGCAACCGATTTTGTTCAACGTTTTGATAGCTCACTCATATTAAACCCATTAAGTGATGAAATCACTGCAAACTCGTGGCTCTGCTAATAATGTACTCAATCGTTCTGCTTTGAAAAAATACATCGGGAAAATGACGGATGACGAGATCTCGCTAATTATGTTGGATGGCGATGACTCAAGCTAAAGTGGAACAATTGTTTTGTTTTTTTGGACATTCGTATAATTCGAAAATGATATAATTTGGAACTTTTTTGCAATAATTTGAGAGAAACCCGCAACGAACGCTTTTGTTTTTCGTTTTAATTTAAAAATCCAAAGTTCTAAGGAAATCTCCAATCGCCATTTGGAAGGGAGTTTGCTAGTGTACACTTCGTGGGTGATTTATGCTCGAAATATTATCACGTTACTATGGACGTGTCGATATCCGGATTTTTATTCTTTTTTTTCAAGGCTTCCTCCGCTTTAAAATGCCACAACTCTTTATTTACGATTAAAACTTTTCAAACCAAGTTTCGTGAAGTTTTAGCCCGGAGAGTCTCTATACAATTACAACATGTTTTTTTTAATTAAAAAAATTGATTATTTTTTTATGCGAATATATGATTATTCTACACAATATTTGGAGGTAAAAATGAATGTCAATGTAAATGACTATGAATGTCAGAATGAATCGCACAAGGAAGCATCTCATGTATGAATGGAATGGATCAGCATTCTGATGAGGAATGTGGAAAAAGGGTTGTTGAGACTGGTTCTACAGGGATTAGACTCCAAGCGAAGAACCGTGAGCAATATGAAAGGACGGAAGATGGCTTTGGGTCACATTCCAGAATGGGCGGGTTGCTCCAAGGGCAAAAGCTAATGAAGTTGTACGAAGAGGTTAGCGGCCATCGAAGCAAGTATTCTTGCTAGTAGGATTGAATTATTTAGATTCCTTTCACGGTAGGTCCTAAACGATTATTCGTGCTCATGTATTTAACTAGTTGTTTGGTGTGTGCGAATGCACTTTGTGTGGGAGCGCACGTTGACGCGGGCAGACTTTGATGAGTAAAAAGCCGCATGGACCAGCGATGCGCATTAACCTTTTTCTCGTATGATAACTCATTTTACGTAATGAATTTAATGAGAAGGTGCCAAAAGCCTCGGTGCTCCAAGTGAACGGAGAAGTTTTTTGGCATCCTTCCTGCTCGTTCTCCCGAGTCTCCCATCTCGCGAGTCACCGCGAGAGAACCATCGTGACTCTCGAGCTCTGCTGTGAAATTGCTCCTACTCACTATACGCGCTACCATGCACCGTATATAACGACTCTCCAGAGATCAGAAACAATGCCGCACTCTCGAGTGGATAATGCCGGAGAAAAGTGTCAGTTTGTTGTGTTGAGAGGCGTGTATAAGCCGGTAATCATCGTGTTTTCTCGTCAAACTCGTATGCCGCATATGATGTTATGTTCTTTTCAAGAAAGGTGTCAACTCATAATTTTTCAATTGTTTGTCTTTATCTCATTGTTTTTTTAATGTTTTTCTTTTCATCAGAGTCTCTCCATCACCGTGATGCGGTAACGTTGTTTCTTGCAGCACCAGGACGGATGCCATCTGCCATGAAATAATTGCACAAATAGAAGTCTATGTCAAAATCCGAGAAAAATGAAACTAATAACACGAGATCCACGCAAATTGACTTCCAAATTTATGAACTGAATAATTGAAAGTAAACGTCATTTAGTGAAAGAGAAAAAAAAACACGTCGAGGAGATACATCTTTATTAATAATTTGAATGGCCAACGACCTGGGATACTTTTCCAATACAAAGTGCGTGTCCGCAAACCCAAAATAAATGAACAACTTGGCTTTTCCGAACTACCGCGCCAATTCACGCGTTTCTTTCATATTTCGTATGAAAGAAAAGGAATGTAGGATGGAAAGATTTCAGTACGTCCTTTTTTCAAAAACAGGAAGATAAAAAATATAAAAAAATATAAAGAAAACTTTTCAATTGGAAGATTTTCTACAAACTGCGCTAGACAATGTGAGAGAGAATAGATCTGATTCAAAGCCATTTCGAATGGTGGTGAAATACAATACGAAGGACGTTCCGAGGGTCAGTGCTTATTGCTCTCTCTCCCGCATTGATGTATGTGTATGTGTGCGTTAGTCGATCTTGCGTTTCATACCGAGCTACAAGACTACCGGGCGGGCCAGAGAGATCTCAAAAACGTCCGAATAGCCCCTACAGCGCGTGAAGCGAGAAGGGTATAAGGTGCAACAGTTTTCAATGGCTAACAATAGCTCTAGGTGTGAACAGCAAATATCTCAAATTCCAAATGGTTCGTGATCGTTGCAGCTGCTGGCTGTCCACAAAGAGAGCGAACGCACCAAAGTCCCTGGGAGGTTAGTTTTTTGTACGATTGCAGCGACAAAGCGGTGATGCTTAGCAAATGTCTCAATGGTGAACGTGCCCATTTCGATATATACATGTGTACGTCTCATTGTGAGAAATAAATACCTTTTTGTACGTGCTACGTTGCGCCCCGATTTAAAGATGAAATTAAGGAATATTTTTATCCTTGTGCGTTGGCACAACACACTTTTCAACGTATGAATCAAAATGAGACATTTTTATAGGTTAAATTCGCATCAGCGAGTATGAGCATCGAATCCCATAATGCAACGTCTCAATAAGTAACTGTCTGTTTACCTTGCACAAGGTCGATTGACCTTCTATTCATGCGCAGTCACCGTTTAGGGTGTTTTTAATGCATACTTAAATTAATTAATTGCAAGTGGCGATGTTAGAATCAATCCTCTGTTGGAAAACGTAAGTCGCGTCTCAGGCTCTCCGTCAGCCATTTTGTTTAGTACAATTTTTTGCCGCTTGGGGCAGTAGTAATTTAATAAGAAAGATTCAAAGTTCGAAATTTAGCTAATCGTGTATATTTCTGACAATTATTATCCGTTGTAGAAAATTCGATCTAATTTCTCGGTCAATGTATCGAGAATTTATCTCCAGAATATTGAATTTTTAAGAAACATCTTGCGTCTATTAAATTTTTTATGCATGAAATTTATCAAAAAAAATTCCTTAACTAGCAGATTTGCTATTCGAATAAAATATATGTTGTAAATTTGTAAGTGCGTCGCGGGTGACGTAGAAATACCGGGGAAACTTTTTTACAAGTACGTGTTTTGTTTTTTCTCCTTGCGATAGATGACGGAATGCAATTTTTGGATAACGGGATGAATAATAGGTAAACACTGAAAATGATTAAGAATGGATCTTAAAAATAGAAATAATGGAAACGTTTTCATCAATTCGAAGGATAATACTTATCATTTATTCTTTTCATTATTTTTTTTTGTTTTTTTGTTTTTTTTTTTTTCTTACGTTACAATATTTATAGATTATTTTTATTTCGCTCGTATAATATAATACTCGAATATAATCGTTAGAGTGTCTATGCAATATGTGTGAAAGTGTAAGACTTTGTTTTGCGAACCGCGTGGGTGAACGCGTTAATCATGGTGACTTAAGAAGATAAATACAAAGGTTACAAGTTGTACAAGTGGTCGATCGACGATCATAAACCTTATTTTAATAAAATAGACGAGAGAAAAAAAATTAAATAACGGTCAATAGCTCGTGGTGATTGATCGCGTCTATTTGGGCTAGTGGCCCTACGGAGATAAATAACGAAATAACTGATTTATTAAACAAGACAATAGAATTCGGAAATAACAACCGCGCGTGAGCCAATATTTTCAAAACTACGAAAAAAAAAGCGTGTTTCACGAACCAACGAACAAAACGGAGAGTGACCATTCGACAACCGGCGATAAGTCCGTAAAATCGAGTCTAACATCGTAAAAGTAATGTAAACAACTGCGTGTATCATTATACTAAAAAGTTATCACCGATGAATCTCGATTTCACGAACAATGTTTTTTTCATTTTTTTTTTTTTTTCTTTTTTTTTTTCTATCAACAACCGCAAATAAATACTTGGACCGTCAAATTGGTTCTAACTGCAAATCGCGTTGAAAGCTTGCAACGAAACATCGAGTAAAAACATCGTGCATATTAACAACGAAAAATAAAATGAAATGTTCATCTTATCATGTCATATACAGCCAGTTTACTTAACGTTATTGACGTAAATAATTTTTTTTCATTTTTATTTTTTTATCATGACGTTCATATGGACCCTCAGACACGAGAGTGCAACGTTTACAGTGTCAAATATTATTAATAATTTTCTTAAATGCATCGACATTCAAGGGGTACGAAGTACTGCGTGATTTTTTTTTTTTTCTTCTTTTCTTCGAATGATTTTAGGCCGTTTGCCCAAGTACCAGAATCGTTACAGACTAACGAAGTGTTATCTATTTACAGTAATGCCGCTATGCGAGAGCGCAATCCTGCCCCTGTCTGTGGGGCATCTAACAAAATAAGAAAGAAGAAAAAAAATTATGAAAAAAAAAAAAAAAAAAAAACACATGGAGATAATCCGTTGCCGTGGACGATGACATCGCTTAAAATTGGCGATGCGAAATCTTCGACCCGAAATACCGTTGCACTGCAACAATCACGAGATTCTCTCCATCAACTATATATTTCTATAATATGCGTTTGTTTTTGTATATATATATATATGTTTGTGTGTGTGTGTATGTGTTTGTCCGCATCTGTCCACGTTTGTGTCTGCATGTGTGTGTTTATATGTATATATATATATATATGCATGCTTATATGTACAGGGGATATTTACATTTATATAATCCATGGCTTGGATTGAAAAAAAATGGCTCGTAAAATCACCATTTCTCGATAAAAGCGAGAAATCACGGTACAAAGACGTGTATTTTTGTCGCAAATTGCTCGCGTGAGTTTGAGAACATGCGCGGATCCTGATGCGCGTTCGCAGTGAATTTTTGCACAAACGCGTGATCTTCTGCGCATGCTCATCTTTTTTACCGCCTGAATACACCATTTTGTGCACGAATAGCTTCTTTTACGCATGCTCAGTGTGTTCGGCGTTCGAACCTTTTCCCTTGCGGGGCACAGATCATCGACACGGCGGCTTAAAAATATCGAGAATCGCATGGACCCCAAATGGATTGGTTAATTACACGAATAGCTATGAGTGCATGGGAAAAATGCCATTCGTTTAAAATGAGATTGATTAGACGGGCCACCACGAAACTGGGGTTCGAATTTCAATCGCCGCTTAGTGAAAGCCTCACGCATCGTTCATCGATTTGTCCATACTTTTTTCTATCACGTATAGAGTTTTTCGAAGAAACCGTCACTTAAAAAGTTGCAAAAAGTCAAATGAAATGACTGTATTTTCATAACTTTTTTTTTGGGCGCAGTAACAAAGTGATGGTCGGCTCGCGGCCACTGAGTCAGGGTTCGATTCGCATCGACTCTATTCGATTTTTTTTCAATTTTCTTTCTGCAATCCCGGTGGTTCGGAACCACTTGAACAATGGAGCGCCAGTGCCTTGGTTATCGGTAACCAAAAACTAAAATAAGGTCTCTCCGCCGTGATTCCCCTGGACGTAGTCCCATTAGATGGAAGCTAAATGAATCAGGACATAGCCGTTCCGATTTACTCATCCAGTGAGGCAAATTATACCAGAGACGAACGAATAGGGAGAAGCCGTGCTTGAGGGAAAAGTGTGGGGTTGACACACGTAAACCCTTAAGGGACACAGACCGTTAAAATACCAACATATAACATTCCAATGACCGCTATGAATATTATTGAAAAAATAACTGTTGGAATTCAAAGCAAGGCATTAAACCCGATCAAACTGAAGGTGCACATAAAAAAAAACGTCGGATTCGGCCAAAATCCGTATATGATGATGAAATTTAGCCCTGCGGCTTAGAATCCTTACGTGATAGAAAACGTTGAATCTGATCCTAGAAATATGTAAATACAGACTGGATCACGAGCCACGAGAGCAGCTTCCCTCTTATGCTTATGCGCGTACATCCGAATATGACGGTCGGAAGATTTATTTACACGAAGTAGTCAAATCCCGAGAGAAAAAAAAGTCATTTTAATACCCGACTCGTGTTATGAATTCTGACTGACATCAACTATGAAGCAGAAAACGAAGGCAGATGAAGCGGCACATTTTTAATGCAGTTATCGAGTCTCGTCTACACGTTCGACAGTATTCGCTCAATTGGAGGCGGAGAAGGGGGTTTGGGTTGTATGTTTAGCTTGGTACCTCGAGGCATCTGACTTAAGATCGATAAGTCGGAGATCGATAATCGGCAAATATCGATCGGAGCTAAGATCTGTCGGGTCAGAAGATTACGGTTAGAGGTCGACGGAACTCGTTACCGGGTGTAGGGGCAGGTTGAAAACTACTGTACTGCCCGGATTGAGGGGCAAAGAGTCCACCGGGTTGTACCGAATCGTGGTAATAAGTAGGGACTCGTGGAGCACCGGGACTCGCGGCAGAGGTTGAGGTCGAACTTGCGCTCGACGATCCATGCTGTTCCGTTCGATCCGAGTGTTGTTGCTTCATCACGTCCGGGGAATCGGCTGCGGGTGATCTTGCTGATCCGATAGGACTCGATTCCTCGTATAATTTATTCGGCTCGTAACTCGGCCGATTGTATTCCGCGTTACTCTGCTTTTGATCCATGTATAGCTTCGATTGCTCGAAATAAGCTTTCGCGGAATCAAAGTAATTACGATCGAGATACGGTTTTGGAGTCGAGTCCATGTACTTTGGATCCGAATACATGCTCATCGCTAATGTACTCGGTGGCATGTAAGCTGGTCTGTATTTATCCGCCTCTATCGAATACTTCATGGCGTCCATTGAACTTACAACCTGCAACAAATAAAACAAAATCCAAGGTCAGCCATTATTTTCTTCCAATCGAGAGAAGCCTTTCGAAATAACTCAGGGATTAGGGCTTTTGACATTTTGCACATTTCTCATTCCCAAAAATGGTAAAAATATAATCGAATCAATGGACTCGCTTGAAAAAGGACATGGTGTATTATTTTTGAAACAGTTTCGATTCAGCGACACATATATCCTCAGTATATAAGTATATGAATGAGTCTACTAAATTGCTCGAGGCAGATATCTGACTTCTGAAAGGCACGGGGGTCGAGGTAGATAGTCGCAGAAACTGATCGAATATTCGCACAGAGGAAAAAAAGAAATGATGGTAAAAGTTGTTGGGTTGAGCGCGTTGGTGTTAGTCAGTGGGTTGGACACACCGAAGAATTCTTTTATCGGGTCTGACAAAGACCACCAATAGTCATAAATTTGGTCACGAAGAGCGTGGAACTCGCGCCTTCGAGAAAGAATGAAAAAAATAAAACAACAAAAAGACGCGAACCATATTCCTAATTCTATAATTCGTAGAGACCGCTCGCGAGTTCTTTGTCGGATCGTTAAGCTGCTTTGTCCACGTTCTGTGATTTACGCAACTCTTATATGGGCTCTTTCACTCGACGTTTCGCTTCTTCTATACCACGGCCATTGACTGTTTGCTGAGACGACTCTTCGAGCTGGCTTCGAGCTAGCCCTCGTGACGAGACACTTTGCATCAACAATTCTTCTACTTTGTCTTCCACAATACCACAACACTACTGGTCTGTCAATTCCACCTACTCGATTATCGAACTCATCCTCGAACCTAATGGTACGCTTACAAAATATTGCAATAATCTTCATGACCTGTGAACCATCGCGCCCCTTCAAACAGGGGCGCGATGATTATTTTTTTCTTGCTCACAGGTCATGAAGATTATTAATTACCGTTCAAAGTTGAAGTTAAGTTAAATGACGTGAGACAGTTCCGAAGGTAACCAGGCCTACAGGAAAGGGTTAAGAACAGAAGCGAGCGTGGATGCCCGAACCTGGCTCATCTGCATGAGCCGTACATAAAAACAAAACTTTTCGCACGAGATATATTTGAGATCTTTCGTCTGAAACTCGTATGTCATATGCAAGCCAACACTCTTGACGCCTCGTTCGGTATTTCGTTTACGATTTTTTGTGTTATTTTTGTCTCAAACGTTTCCAAACGAATACAAAGGAAGTGATATGAAACTTTAAACCTGTTTCTTTTGTTTTCTTTCGACGTTGCTCTTCCAAAATTGCAGTGTTCGGTGTTGAAGGTTTTCTTATTTCAACATTTTTACCGATCCGAGCGAAAATGAACTCGTAATAAAATATTATGGAGATCGAAATAAATGAGGGAATTGGAATAAAAGTCGAAATGTTTGAATAGAACCGTGAATATAAATAAATATGATGATTTGTCATGTAAAGTAGGTTCGATCGAATCGATGTTGACACAGCCAGGCTACAAGAATTGGCCGGTCTTCGGGAACGGTTTACAGGGTATATATAATAAATGCACGAGCATGCTCGGACAACGGACTCTTGTTGTATTGAGTGAAAGAGAAGCCATTTAGGAAATAACGCGATACACAGAGAGCAAAATGCATTCTCCACGGTCGGCGACACACACGGCAGCTTGTGTTGAATATGTACGTGCTTTGTGAATGAAACGCGCATACACACTTCAACATACATAGAGCCAACACAATGAGAACTCGCTACGATCTCATTGTTGTCTTGACAGCGACACCGTGCGGCACGTTAATTAAGTTTTGTTTCGGAAACCGATGATGTTATTTCTATACACGTGTATAGACATTTTTTTCAAACATTTTTTTCTTTGGTTCCTCTTGTTTTTTTTTCTGTTTTTTTTTTCTTTTATCGCTAATAGACTGAATTGTGTGTCGCAACGTGTCCGAAAAGTTCATCGGTGAATACCAATCAGGTGTGTGTTTCGATTCTCATTGCTCTTGTGATGGAATTAGCCACGTGAAATTCTCGCCAGACACTTTTTAAAACGTTGAATTTTTCGTCCCACTACCCGACGCATGTAAATCATTTTTCTAGCTTATTCGAATGTTTTTCGAGCCAAGTTCTTCTCAAGTGTTGAACTTTGTGGACTAAGATGGATCTTTTTGAAAGAAATAACTTCGTGTCTGATTTTTGGGTTCGGTGGAGTGTTTCCTCATAAAAAAAAAAAGATAAAAAAAACATTTTGTAACACCGCGACACCTTAATTAAAAAACATGAATAGGTAATACTGAATATTTCTATACACGGAATTTTTACGACTCCTACGCAATGGTGAGCCGAAAACTTATAAAAATTTGTCTAATCATTGATTCTAGGAACTCGAAGAAAAATAAAATTTGAAGCACGACAGAATCTGTTTTATCAAGAAATTTTGAAGCGAAAATATTTGCATGTTTTTCTCATATTGCTTCGTTGATGAAATATTAATTAATAAGTGTCAACGCACTAAATAAACCCTGCTCTGTGGACAGAGAAGCGAGGCTCAAAGCCTTGTCACTCCAGGTCATTTTAAACCGATACGCCGATTTCATTGTCCAAAACAAATCCCATGAAGAAAGCCCGGGAGAAGAAAATCTTTGATGATTTTTGTCAAGTACGTCATTTAATCGCATTCGCGTAATTTTCTTAATTTTGCATCGAATATGGAACGGTCTCCGCTTTCGGTATCGCTATCCTATCCTTATTGCACGCATAACGATACCAAAAGCTGAGGTCCTGGCTCATTATGGGACTCACACTTGGGCCCATTGTGTCGAACTAGCGTGTGCATTTATTTCGTAATGAAATGAAAATATAAAAATAATTTAAAAAAGAAACGAAGCTTCGCTTCTATTAAATTTCCCAACATTTTCTGTCATTATTTCTTGATCGAAACGTTCGATTATTGGATAGTGACGTATTTGAATATACACCAAACGCGGTGTGTGCTCGACACATTGAAATATATATGTATAGATAATTATGTAGCAGCAACCGCGAAGGAAACACTTCCTGGATGACGCGGATTATAAATACATGGTTGCTATTTTAGGATTCCCAAACAACAATGGAACAATCACGGACTGTTTCCTGATTGCGCCCTTTTGTCGTGCGTGTGAAAACTATTGGGACTGACGTTTGTGCTTGACATGGGTCTCACTATCGCGCTCCCCTTTTGGAAAACTTGTCAGGCCGTTATAACACAACCTTGCTGGCTCTTCGAGCTATACGATACTTCGGGGCGGTTCTCCCGAAGTAAACAATTGACGAAGAAAGAAGGTGAAGGAAGAAAGAAAAAAAAAACATGAAAATGTAAAGGCCACGGGGGAATCTTGACGCGCGCAGCGAAATCCGAAAAATAATAATGAGAAATTGAGTGTCCCAGAAAAAAAAAATGTACTTTGATCGAGTAACTGCTTTTCTACAAAATATTCGTTTTTGATCGGAGTTAAATCTGCAGAACTCGCAGCCTAAAGTCAAGTAATATTTTTATTAAACTCTAGGACGACATTTTTTTTCGGTGCAACTCTAGCCTGACGCCATTTTAATTATTACTTTCTTCAAAATCTGTCGACCGAATCGATTTTGCACCGAGACTTCTTAATTTTTAAATGATTTCTCAACTACAGTCTTCACATTTTTTATTTATTTTCGAATGATCGATAAAATACCCTTTTTGGTCCTTGCGCACAAGTTGATTTTCATTTATTCAGACCATTTAATTACGTTTTCAAATGCCATGTAGAGCAGGAGTCAAGAGGTTGCTCGTGGGAGTATAAAGACTCAGGTGCGCGGCCTTATTATCTCGAGGGTAAATTTATTACTTTACGGGCTTCAATTGTTTTATTTCAACGAACTTGGAATACTTTCAATATTATTTCAGCGGAAACATAATATAACCAGACATGTATACGCTTTATTGTTAACTGCGTAACATTCAACTCTCTCCATTGAAACTATAGCAATATATTGACACAAACGTGGAAATTATAGTCATCTTAATTTCGTTCGGTACTGTATATACGAATTGTATACACATGCACATAGAGCAAAGTTTTTTTTTTCACAGAAGCACAACATGCCTCAATCCTTTGATGAAGAAAGAAACTTGCTTTGTTGCCTTCTTCGAGTTGGACTGTACAATAATATGGGCAGGTTCGTTTCCTCGAAAATGTTTCGTAGAGACGATAGAGAGAAACGGCAATATAGAGAAAGCCGAAGGGTCCAGGCTAGTTTTATTTATATAGATATAGTTTGGAAAAGGAGAGGGGTTGGAGAAAAGGGAAACTTTTGAATCGAACATGAAAGAGAAACTCACCTGGCCAGGTGTCCCGAGACCGGCGGACATTGATTGTTGGGCAGCGGCTGCAGCAGCCGCAGCCATACTCGCTGCCGAAATGGATCCATAAGCGGCTGCTGGTCCGTAGAAAGATCCCATACCCCCTTGTGCCATTCCACCAGCCATTCCTGCAACAATGGAATTACGATATTTTTTTTTTTCTTCACTCTTTTTTTCTCTTTTTTTCTGCCTTACTCCAAAGCATCGCACCAATGTTTGAAATACGGATTATCAATCTACGTGGCTATGGAAGATTCATGAGAGAATTTCCGCAGCTCGTATTCTTTTTAATTTGATCCTGGAGGGCCCGATTTTTGAAAACACAGACGGTTGACAACAGGTCCGACGTCGATCGTCCTCTGTGAGGCATTTGAGTACTTTTTGACATCGCGAATATGTTTTTTTTTTTGTTTGCCCAGTTTCTAGAGATACATTGATTTTTAATTTTGATAGATTTCTGGTCGAATTGCAAATAGGTTTGTTGAGTTAATAATGATCTGTAACGTTACCTGATAATCGTCAGTCCATGTTTTTTTCATTTTTATTTGAATATGAACCAAGACGCTAATTTATGATAGCGATCACTATTTTAAAATAAATAGAAATGACGTGAAAAAAAAAATTCCCGAATTTTGGAGGGTACCCCATTTTGCCCCAATTATTTCTTTCACGATGAAATTTTATCGAAATTTATACTGATTCTACAGCGAAATTGTGCTTCGATTCAAAATACGTATAAATCTGGTTTTATTTTCGTTCCATACGAGGTGAAGAATTCACAGGTGTAGAAATAATGAAATTCTATAGCTTATCTTTTCTCTATTCGGATATTATGTTGAACAATACAATCAAAACAGTTAGAAGGAATTTTATTTTCGATCCAGTTGGTGCCACGTATAACAAAAAATATCGATTAAAAAAAAAAAAAAAAACCATCTCATTGCTATTTACTTGGCAATATAGTTACCAGTACTAAGCTATAATTCTCGCAGAGGAAAATAAAGAGACACTTCACGATCTAACATTTATTGACTCACGATCCAATAATAAATGTATAGACATATATATATACGTCGACACGTCGCGTATGGCGTTACAATTAACCACGCGCAGTTTCTTTATTTGCCCTCGCACGATGTTCCGTTTGAGTGCCTTGGCATATCGAATGACTTATGATTATATCAATAAATTCGAGGAAACTATGGGTGAATGATATTATTCCGAGATGGATGATGAAGAAACAAATAAGAAAAGAAAATGACGAGGCATCGATACAGTCTTATCATTAATGGCCAATAAAGATCTTTATGAGCTAAAATGGATGATTTTCTTTGGCAGCAAGCGAATAATTTGTTCGGTCAGGTTTCGAGGGTAGTTTCGAACACTCCGAGGAAACAATGGAATGATCTTCAAATCTCAAGAATTACATTTATAGGTGTGGTTAATTGTCCTATTAATTAAGAAAAGAAACCAACTCCATCTGTCGAGCTACATTCCTCATCTAAATTATAGAATAATTTCAGAGTTTTATCATTTATAATACCAACGAGTGTCTTAAATTTGTAAAATATTTATAAAATATGCCATTTTAATCGCGGATGAAAGAAATAATATAAAAAAATATATACTAAATATTTTTAGCAATATTTTTTGAGCGGTGAATCGAACTCCTTAAAATCGATTTTTAGACATTTTTTTTTATATTCTGAAGAGCCAATATTTTTCTTCGAAAAGATGGCAACATTTTGAACTTAGATTCCTCGTCTCACTCACAAGTTTGGATACTATGGATCATTTTGGTTGCCTAATAAAAAATAATAATAAAATACTTCCTCCGTGTGCCTCCGAACAGAAGTAAATTTTGTAATTTACTTTTCGGTTAAATCCAGCAACATCCGAATGGCCTGGTTATTGCTATGATTTTCACAGTACTTCAGGAAATATGATTTCTTGAGTGAAATTTTTTCCTTCAGCTTTAATTTTCGACCCAAAATTTGGCCTCTCTCGCTTCAAACGTTACCATCGAAAAAGTGAACGTCAGAACTTCAAAATTTATTCCAACCCCAAAAAAAATACTTGAGAAAGTATTTGGAAGACAAGTGCGTTTAATTCGTGCCTAAAAACAGCGACGCACAAAAATCATTCAATGAGGCACTTGACTTTTTTTCCCAGCGCCGTCCTGTCGTGGGATTTATAAAAACGCAAATTCAAATCAGTGAAGGGTGGGAGGGGAAAAAACAAGTCAAAAATGAAAAGTACCCCGTAACTACAAGAGCATTACGTTTGAAACAACTTGAAAAACGTATTTCAATGAAAACTCAACCCCTGGGTTAATTTTGAAAAGAATTAAAAAAAAAAGAAAACATATAAATATCCAAGCGCAATCGATCTGTCGTAGGAACGAAATTTCAACCCCTTTATCTGACGCACTCGTGACGAAGCAAACATACTGAGGCAGAGAGAGAGAGAGAGAGAGAGAGAGAGAGAAAAAGAGAGTGAGAAAGAGAGAGAAAACGAGAGCCCGAGCTTTCTCGAGTTCTGCTCTACACGATTTCCGGTTGCCCGAGGCCACTTGACGAGCTCCCCGAACAATGACAATAGAAGGCAAAATGCCGGTTCGCCATGAATAAGCGGAATAATGAAGTGTTTATTCTTCGAAAAGAACTTTTATCCTTTGTCTGATCTTTTCGCGGTTGTGGACCTCTGAATATACAATTCACTCGACTATTATGCGTGCAATACAGTTCATTATTGTCGGCTGTGGTAGCGATTAATTTTCCATTCGACTCGATGATTTTTAATTGTTTACTTTTAAAACCCATTCAATTCCAAATTCGTCTCAGACTCGAACTATTTTTAAACGAGGTCAATAATTCAGATGAAATTCTGACAAACATCGGTCATAACACATTCATTTACTAGAAAGATTTCTCCATATTTTCTGCATTTTTTATTTCGCAATACAAACTCAAAAAATTATTTTCAAAAAAATTGCATTCTTCTAATTATTTGCGGATGTGGGTAAATTGCGACCCTTTTGTGAGAATTAGACGTGGTCGAAATTAAAAGTCGAGTTAAGAGACCAAAAATAGCAAAAAATCGCACTTTTCTCAATGGAATGTTAAACTGCTCGTAACTCAACTCAATTGTTTCAAAAAGATCGCAAACGCAGGAGAGATGCGATTCCATCGGATCATTTATTGAATTTCCTTTACAAAAACAATGGTTGTCAACATTTTAGAGATTGCAAGGAGTCGAAATACTGACAGAATGAAATACTTGGTTAAGGCCATGCATTAAAAACTTATTCAACTTTAGCGTAAAAGACTCACCGGCTCGAAGAGCGTCCATAGAAACACTGGCGTATGGAATACTGTAAGAATAGCCTTCTTTTTTAAGTGACTTTGGCTTTCTCCTTGGTCGGTATTTGTAGTCGGGATGTTCTTTCATGTGCAAGTTTCTCAACCTTTTTGCTTCATCGATGTACGGACGTTTTTCGTCGTCCGGCAAAAGTTTCCACGCAGCGCCTGCAACAATCATAAAAGATGGAAACATGAATCACGCAGTCAGTAAAAAAAAAATGTCGATTCGTTTCTCGATTAAGAAATTGACGACAATAAATTTTCAAGGGGGCCACATTAAATCTCAATTAGAAATCAAAACAAATATCCCTTCAGTTTGGCGCAGCAAAAAATTTTGGTGATCATCGCGTTATTGATTACAGTTTCGATTTACCAGAAAAACCATTTACTGCTTCGACATTCGGATGGTTCACAATAAATAAAGTAATCAATCAACCTCATGTAAAAATAATCCGAAAGCTCGTTTCCTAAAAATAACTTTTTCACATCAGTAAGTCGTCAAACTCCCCCAACATGCAGTCAATGGAACTCTCTAATGGCGCTGTTTTGCAGCACCTCGTGCAAGCATGGTTTTGCTATGGTCCCTCGAGACGTTTTTTTTACAACACCGCATCCAGATTAGAATGTTTTGTAATACCCCTTCTCCAAATATCTAATCGCCACCAGCGACGAGACAGATTGCCAAATTACCGATTCGGATCTCACCGATCTATATCGACCTACCTAAGCTGTACATGTTTACTTCTTCATCACGTAGCGACAAGGTTACATATTTTCATCAGTCTTTAGTTAAAACAATTTAACGTACACATTTGGATTCTCACAAACACAAACACACACACACACAAAGTGTGTTAAGTCGATGTTGAAGCATAACTGAAACGTTGTACTACGTGTATGTATATAGTGAATGCTTTGGGTACGCATATAATACCCCTTCGTCACGTCCTCTTGGGCACCATTGAACCTCGTTAGATTATAATTGGACGACGTCATGCTGCATAATGATAACGTGTTGAGCGGGTGCGACGAGTTTTCACCTGAAGTATACAATAGCAGGGTGCACGTATCGACCAAATGAACAAAATGTATACTCACACGGATAGGCGTCATCCCCTCAAATTTAATAATATACGTTGGAATGAAAAAAGAATGAAGTAAAATAAACAAACATTCTCGTCAGGTTGGAGCTAAACATATCAATACAATATTCTCTTTCAGTAAATTCCCCGGGTTAGTGCGGGGATAATCCGAATGTAATCTTGTGTCAGAAAACACCTATTTAAATCTGTTTGCATCCACTAATTAATGATTTTGTGACGAGACACAAAAATTGCCTCATTCCAATAACGAGTTCGTAAGGTGATCAACGCTCCCAGATATATCGAAATTAATTCTTAACAATCGTGAAGTAAGACTGAATTTGACAGCGGTCTGGCAACTCGGTCACCTGTCTGTATAGTTCCACTTTGGGACAAAAGGTTCGTGGATAAAGAACATTTCTCAGACGAAATCAGTTAATTACTGGTGACGGATTTACAAGGCTTATTTGATGAACACGAGTCGCAATCAAATTATCGAAGAGGTGTAACAATGAAGTCAATCTGTCGAGCCCGCGTCAGTGAACGAAGGTCATCGTTTCTTTTATCGTTGAGACTTGACACGACACTTGCACCGGAAGCCTTTCGTAAACCCCTAACTCATCAAATATGTGCTTACATCGACGAGTGCACTCTATAAGAATGTCTGTAGGGTCAGGAATGAATAAAGAATTCCATTGCATAGAGGGGCACTGCTTTTATTGTATAAGCATAGCATTTCAACGATTACAATCTTGCAAGACTCCAATAAGAACCATTATCAGAGATTACTTTATCCGCACTTTTTCGATGTCACGCTAAATGCAGGATGGGGCATGAGAGAAATACTTGCAATAAAGTTCCAATAAAGTCGGACTTAAAGCTCCGGTCATTCGATGTATCAGGAGCATTTTGTCAAAGGGCAGAGTTGGCCTCATGATGTAACTTTGAAGGAACTTGAAGAGAGTCTTTGCTGAATTTGATATAATCTTTTACTTCTGTGATAATCACCAAGGCTTGAATGTATGTGTAGAAATTGCGATCTGACCCGCAAGCAGGTTCAAATTCGATGTAGGATTATTGCAAGAGTATTGGTGGTATCCGCGTGCAAATGCAGATTTGGCAATGGTAGTTATTGTTTTTATGCTGTCATTAGCGTAGCTTTCAACCAGTCGCGCGAGTTATTGTGTAGAGTTGATAGGAAAACTTGGTTGGAAACAACACGACCGTCCGTTAGAGTTGAAGCTCCGACGATTTCCTGATTGGGGTACCTACCCGAACAGGATATCATACCGAATGGGAATAATTGAATTGAAAGAAGAAAAAAAAAGCCACGGAACCCGGTGATGAGAATGCACGAACGTTTTGCTATCTCGCACTGTTCACTATGGGAAATCACGAAAATTCAATTATCCATACTTTTACTTGTCGGGGTTTTGGCGAAGCGTTGCCTGAATGTATTTACCACACGGCGGGGGTGCAGTACGAGATTATTCAATCGATACGCACGCGCATTTTCTCCGACGTCGAGGGAAGATGGGGTTGGGTGGGTGATTCGGAAACCAGGGAGAAAGGCAGAAACGGTGTGGGGGTAGTGAAAAGGGTGGCGTATTTGTTTAGAACAAAGGCCCCCGAGCGACGACGGTATTAGTAGGTAGTTGGTTCTCGGGTGGTACTCTCGGTTCTCTTCCGCTCACTCTCTCTTTCTCCCCCTCTCCCTCTCTTCGCGCGTGCATTCGTAGACCGACCGAGCTTAAAACACAATGGCGCCAGCCTTTCAGTCCTTTCGCCGTAGAACAATGCCATTTATTTAACATCGTTTAAAAGTACAAAGCCTGTTAATTAATGGACCGAGGAGGGCTAGGGGTGGTGCAAAGCCCAGAGCTGGAGGATGGCATCATGATGGCCATACCCGAAGAACGCTGAGAGGTCGGCTAAACCTCGGGCACGACGCCGTCGATGATTGCGACGACTATAACTATGACTACGACTACGCCGACGACGACGACGACGACGACGACGACGACGACGCGAACGACGACGATACCGACGTCGTTCTCCACCACCTATACAGCTTTAGTACTGCCGTGTGCGGCTTTTATTATTCGTCCAACAATAGCTTCCAAGCACAGAGACATATCCTACTCTCTTGCCAATGACGACGCGTTGCTCCCAAGAGATTCAACGTTTTTAATATATACGCTGCACACATTTACACAGAGGGAGCATCACGAGAAAAACCTTTATCTCCATTGTATCTGCGGCCCATCACAGCCCAGCAGTTTTTACGGATTAGCCTCTTGCAAGAAAAATAATAATAACAATAAAAAACTTCCACCGTATATTAAACCATTCTGTACACTTATTTGGAACAACAATGAAAATCGCTTCTCCGTATAATAACGCTCCTGGAATTTTAATAAATGGTGTACTTCAAGTAGTGACAATAGTATCTCTAACTCATTCTCCATGATGATTCTCTGATTATCAGAGACTAAGGCATGGCGGTTGATGGGTTGGACCAAAAATCAGGAATTTGTAAGCTGATCAAGCGTGTAATCAAATTTCCAAGAGAATACCAACTTTTCGCGAAAAAAGAACTACGCAATGACAAAAGAGCAACGATGTTTTATTTAGTTACCCCTTACGTTTATTTTCTCTTGAAAAAATGTTCACCGGCCGAAAAAACATATTATTATTTATTTTATACGTTTGAGCCCATGTCGATGAACCCATAGAGTATAGCGGGGCGAAAGTGCACCAACCATAATCATTGTCAACGCTGCATGGAGGAGTACACACTACGGAGAATAGCAATCTACACGTATCACATGTGTTGGTGGTGTTGTGTTACCCTTGTCACGGTACGTAGGAAGAGATTGCGTGGGGGGAATGCCCAATTTGTTTCGCATAAAATCCTCCCGAGAATATGTCTTTGCAATAAGCACCCCGTTAGGGGTATAAGGGTGTGTGTTTGCCTTGCAGTGACAGTTAGCTTTGTCATGATCCTTTGTGACGAACTCATGATCCGAGCATTAGAAATTTCATGGCAATGTGTAGGTTCGATAGGTGAAAAACAATCAACGGGACGATCGAGCAGCAGTGTCCGCGATACATAATGTGAGGTGTTGATCCAGCGGTCATCCGTAGACTTGATGACTAGTATCATTGGCAAATTTCCAATTGCGCTTCCCTTAGTCCGATCGAAAATTAACAAATAAAAATGCGTGCCAGAGGATTCATCTCGGTATATTACGCATGCTGGGATTTGAATTTTCTTCCAATCAAATGACGCAGGTTTTTGAGGTGTCAGCACCTTTTTGGATCCTTTTCAGTAGGCTCGGGCGAGGGGTATGTGTTTTCTCTGTGGCTTCATAAATCGACAATGGAAATGGATATCTGAAGTTTACGAAAGTGTTGTTTCAATATGTATTGACGTTACGACCGATAAGTTTGACTCAAATTTGCTCGGCCGAGCATATAATGTGATAAAGCATACGAAACGTCTATCACAAATGTATCGTGTGGTGAAAATGGGGGTGGGCAACGCGAATAACGGACACGGTCGAGCACTTGAATTAAGTGCTGCGGCGGAGGGTGAGAGCTTAGTCACGCTACGATTACATGCTACATTACGGGAACATTAAGTAGCTCCCTAATTATTGAATGTGAGCGTCGATATAAACACTGTCAGGGGATTCCGTTCAAGTCAACAATGAGGACGAGTCAATTTCTTTAAGACCCTGCATCTATTTTGTGAAGGGTTGCTTCCTAAATAATAGGGCTTTTTTAAGGAACTGAGTCAACTGCATCCCTTGTAAACAAAATTTGGTTTGTCAATTGTTGAACACCTGCGATAGGTACCATATAATAGGGCGAGTCTGATATAGTATCAATATCGGATAAGAGTTGTTGGTGTAGAAGTAAAAGTTTAAACTAAAAGACTATACACGTTAAGCAGGCTTGCAAAGTGCTAAAGTAAAGATATAAATACTAGTCGGTGGGACAAGTATGGAAAATAACTCGAGTGACTGTATGTACAATTCTCTTTTGAGAATCAAAGAGTTTTAGACGAAGTGAAAAAGGAGTACACTACTCCAACTCACACAACAAGACTATGAAAGCCGTTGTTCGCGTTCCACGTAGTTCTACCCCGCGAATTTTCTTGCGGGGAAAGTGCGAGGGAGGCCAAGCGAGAAACGGCGAGAGAGTGAGTGGGGGAGGGAAGGGGGGGCGGGGTACGTTAATGCAAAAGCTGCAGTTTACGTTTCTCTTCGTTTGAAAGCTTCGAGTCTCTCGCGGAGCAGCAATGTAGGAATACTTCATTACGATGAAAGCTTGCGCTGCTATAGCTTTGCAACTCCGTGGTCCCTTCCCTGCTTCTTCTTCTTCTTCTTCAACGTCATCTTCCATTCCCCTCAACTCTTTATCGCCCTCCTTTCTATTTTGTACTCTTGTTCCCTCCCATTGGCATCCACCAGCATCAGCGCCCCAGCCGCCTTTTCCACCAACTCCTCCGTAACAAGAGCTCCGGCTCAACCCCTTGTCAGATGGTTCTACACGTTAGCCGCGACTATCGGAGGGAGCGCCAGAAAGAGAGGAGAGAAAGAGAAGCAGTAGGACAGAGACTCAAATGTTGGGCGTAAGTTTGCGCGCGCAACCTGACAACGTTCAAGAAGTACTACCAATCCCACCTTCATGAACAACACCCTCTTTTTCCCTCTCATCCTTCACCACCTCTTTCCTCTCTCCAGCCCACGATCGACTACAATGTACGACAGTAGTATTTTAGAAATGCCGCAACACAACACAAAACAGTTCTTTCTCGGAAAACCTGCGCGAGAAATTACGGAAAAGGTACAAAGATTAATCACGGAAGAGTATACTTCAAGATTTCCCCTTTGTTTCATTACAAATTGCTGAATATATGAATTACGAACATTGAACAGTACAAACAATTCGATTTTCATGTTTTTGTTTTACATCAAAAACGCTTTTTTGCCGAATGAATTTCGCTATCGTGAATCGACGAAAATCGTTTGACATCTGACAAGGTACAGCCTCAGCCACTAACTTTGACCGTCAGCGGAAAAGCCGAACTTGTTTTTCTCGTAATTGTGCGTTGTTTCGATTTTGAACCAACTATGAACACATGAATCATGACTGAAACTTGGACGCAAGTGAAAAAAATGCTGCAATGGCAGTGGAAACACATAAAAAAAGGGAATGTCAATGACAAGAAAAGTGTCACTACACGTAACAAGTACGTAAAATTAAATACGATCGACGATGAGATATACCAATGCAGGAATCTATTTTCATTAGTCGCTGTCATGATCGTGCCTCATAACAACAGGTTTTTACCCATTGGGGGGCGCGGCCACCACCATAACAGCAAGACCATTGAGGCTTATACCCTAATACTTGAAGGGTCGATTGACCGTTGGTAACGTGTGGCAATGCGTAAGCGTGGTTGACGCCTCCGGCGGTCAGCGCCCCTTCGCTTCTGTTTCTTCAAAGCCAGGGAGCAAAGCACTCCCCGTAGAGTGCCATTCACTTCGCACTGTGCAATTTTCGCGCGTCAAGTACGTGCGAGGTCGTACAAGCTCTAAAAAAAACACGCACACCCACTATTACCGAGCTCAAAGATAAATATCTAGTGTACAATTGACAAGCCGCAAATGAGATTGTCTCGAAAATATTTCTCAATGGAGTTGGTAAATGACGTTTAACGCAGTTGTTGGTACATTTTGTATCAATATCATCGTGAACACACCCATCAGTTGAAGATGAAAAAACCTTTTGCGAATCGTAAACGGATAAATAGGGAAAAAAAATATATTCAGACCAAAAATTCGCCATTTGGTGAGGTTTTTTCCTAATTTTTTGTTTTCTCCGCGTCCTTTTGAAGTTCCGGTTCCAGAAGCGGGAAATGAAGAACCAAAACGAAATTCGAAGATCGGCAGGTTTAAAGTTTTGATGCACCATGTTCTGTGCTATGATTTTTTATTGTTATGAGGACTATTTTAATCAATATCAAGAGGTAGCAAACAAAATTACAGTTTACTAATAACTGGCGTGAAGGGGATACTAATTGTCGTAAAATTTTCAAGTTTCTCGTACTAAGTGATATGAGAGGATTGAGCTCCGTGGCAGGGAACAGGGAAAAAGCGCTCATAAAAAAAAGCTGCTTGGTGAAAATTCGTTTTAGCGAAGGTATCAGGAGGATACAAAGGGACAAAAAAGGACTAACTGACGGAATAAGAGCTCTCGTTGTACGGAGAAAGATGTAGGGACAAGAAAGGCGGAAGAGAACTAAAGGCACAGAAGACGAAGAAGAAGAAGCAGAAGACGAAGAGAAAAAAAGGGGGAGATCTTGAAGGAGCAAAGCCGACGGAAAGAGAAAAATGCCGCGGGAAATATCTTTGTGGATTCTCGGGCATTTAGCGGAAATGCCGGACTGGCATACCTTCGAGCAGAGCTTTCTCTCATTTGGCCACGCTCGATGGATTCCAAGTGTAGGGTCGTGGGATATAAATGATATATATATGTATATACCTCCCTCTTAGACGGGAGAGGCTTTTCCTTGTAGGCGGAATTGCGTGGCTAACGAGACGGAATAAGGTAGCTACTGTGAGTTGGCGAATCTCGCAGTCACGCGTACACACATATCCTAAAGCCACCAAACAAGGCACTACCACAAAAGATTCAACAAGAGTGCCGATGCCTACTTATTTCAGATTCGAAACCGATCTTCGAGTCAAAGAAAACTTTATGATTCTACCGACATTACGTACAACGGAATTCACCTTAAATCCGCTATAACAATTCCTTTTTCTCTAGTCTCAATAGTTCACTTCAATCGATTGCAGTTGAATATTCAATTTTTTTTAAACCATGCAAGTTGTTGAAAACATAGACGGAAATTTCGGTCGGAGAACCAAAAATTGTAGTGATGCCATGGAACTCAAAATGTGTTATTCAACTTTTGCGCATTTCTAGTCATTTTCACGGAGGGCCCTACTTTTTCAACACATAACCAGGACTTGCTACATTTGTTCATGAATTCAACTAGATGTGAAAAAAACATGTCACAATCAACTATTATTTCCCGCGATAGTCTAAAGTTGAAATTTATTGCTTCGTTCAATGGACGTTCAATATTTTTCGTCGAAGGATGTTGGAAGGAGATACTGCAAATATTATTTTTAGATGATAAAAAAGTGGAACCTGAACGGAAGGGCCCATTTCTAACGAGCGAAAGAAAACTCGTGTCAGGAATTAATGTTATTGAAACTGTCAAAGAAAACATAACCTGCTGAAAATCGACGTTTCGAAAATTCGTCTACCTTTTTTCAATTTTAATCATGAATATTTTTTATGAACGTTCGATAACTTTACTTTTTTATTATTGCTACGAAATATTTGGGACAGCAAACATCCAGAATTATTTTGTATCTAAATAATCTTTTAAAAATAACATCGCATAGAAAAGTTCATCAATTTCAGTGTCAAGAACACTCAGTTGAATATTTCAATGTTATAAATACAACCTTTCCGAATTATTGTTTGTCTCTATCAATTTAAACACGGTTTGTCTTCCCATTAATACTTGATAATTCTTAGATTGGATCGAAAAATAATTGATATTGATCAACTGTCACTTCCACAATGTTTACAACCAAACGCGGCATGGTCAGCTCTTACATTCGCATTCATCGAATATCACCAGCAATTTTACCAGTATTTCTACTGTCATTAGAACGATACTGCGAAAAAAAAAACATACGAGCATCAACAATGAGTGCGAAAAAATGCACCAATTTTTAGTGCATGTTAAAATCTCCAGTACCCTTCAAGCTACAGATTTTTAGTTACACACGATCGCGAAAGGACAAAAAAAATAAACCAGACATGAACTCACAATTAAATGTACTTGTCTCGAGTCCCTACCACGACTACTGAAGTGAATTGTCACATAGAAATGTGCGCAGATGTTCACCTTTACCAAAAAAAAATCATCACACAAAATTTGAAATGCCGACCTGCATAAAAAGGAACTCTTGCTTTAAACGTTGAGTGGCTTTTCGTAATAGCGCTTACATTTGAAAATATTTGGTGTATTCTCAACTTTGTTACACATTTTTGGCTATCATTTTCTTAGGTATATAATCTTATGAGAAATGTCAACGTACCAAGTCTCTTTGATATTTCACTGTTGTGCATCTTGGGATTCTCTTGCGCAATCTTCTTGCGCTGTAATCTTGACCAAACCATAAATGCATTCATCGGCCTTTTGACGTGTTTGGTCTCAGGTTTTTTTGCAGTTCCAAGACCAACTCCTCCTGGACCAACGCCACCGCCACCAGGAGGTGATCCGACGGACATACCGGGAATACAACGGAGTGAATCTGTAAAGGCACCACCGTCGCACATATTGCCGCCAGCTCTGTAATCCAAGCACAGGGAGACATTCATTAAGACAAAATACATTTTAAAATCTACAAAGGTCGAATAATAAATAAGTTATTTGTTGCACATACTATTGGAGGGAAAATCGTTTTGAAAAAATGGGAGAAATGAAAATTTTCCAAGTCATAATAATGTTGAAAAAACAACAAATATTGAAAATGTTGAAACGATTTATATTTTGTTTGAATGTAAGTATAATTAGTCATAACTAATGAAATTTTGAACCTCTTTAGAATATAATAATATCTTTTTGAGCAAAAGTTATTTCCCTAGATTTCGCGAAAAAGTGTCTTAACTTGGCAAATGGTCTTCTTTAAATGAGAATCTCAATGTTGTTATCAAACTTTTATTTTTCATACGATTCGAACCAAGAAAGAACAATTTCGAAAAAATTCCATCATTTTTCACAACTTGTAACTTTTTAGCAATTCACTATTCAAATTCCGGCTGTCGGCATTAACGTCACTCAGATTTACGGCTTCGAAGTTGAAACTACTTTTTTCAAATTCCCGCTTCAAGCGCCGTCGGAAAATTCAACCACAATTCATTTTATTTCCTTTATTCGGCAAAAGTCTTTTTTGGGAAGATTAATCTCGGATCAAAATTGATGAGTGTGTATAAAGAATAAGTTCCATTGGTTCCTCGATAAACGCATTGTTTACTGACCTTCCTTCTTAAGCCCTTGAAGCATAATTTTATATTAAACGCAATTTGCTTAAAAGGTTGCATACGCATTGAACTGAAACTTTGAACATACGCCCAAATTTTGAGACGAAGCGATTATTCAGTTGGATCTTGAGCATAAACGATTGTATTTTTACCGAAAACTTTTACCGAAACTTAGGACCCGAAAACTTTGAAATTTTGAATTGAGGTGGCCACTCACATGAGTTTTATAAATTATAAAACTTGGTATTTCTTTCTTTCAAAAAAAAACCACAAATTGCACCTCGTTATCATCCCCTTGAAAAGGAAATAGTCCAAAGAGGATAAATCAAAGTCGTTCCCAAAAATCTTTGATCAAAGTCTTTCATTTGAGCTTCGATAAGATCGATAAGTTCTTGCAGGACCGCTGCGATCGTGGTGGCACAAATACCAGCGAAGGAGATCACCCACTACGCGGAGTTGTTCTTAATTGCCAATCGATTCCAAGTTACTAAACCTCTTTTGGTTTCGTAAGCAAATTAATCCTAACCCCTCCGGTACAGAAAGCTATACACGAACATCGGGTGTCCTTGAGAAAGGTTAAACTGATAAAGTGTCGCCTGGGTGTGCAACTAGAGGGCGAACGAATCCGTGAATCGTAGCAGAAGTTGTGGAAACGTGCGAGAGGGGTGAAGGCATATAATGGCTACAGGAGATCGCCTTGAGGATTCATTAAAAAAATAATAACAATAACAATAGGACATAAAGGATGTAGAAGAAACGTGGGTGCGGGGAAGCTTCGGGGCACGGAAGAAGTTGGAAGCGAAAGACCAGGGCGGTGAGGGGAGGGGGGGTGGGGGTTGTAGTTACGATTTCGTTAGGGTTAACATCCGCTAGAGTAACCCTAGCGTATCAAGGGCGGTGGTTTCAAGTGCCTCAAGTGTCATTCAACAAGGATTAATAGATACGTACGTAGGTCACTGGAGGGGCCGCGGGACCCAATAGAGCTTCGGGTGGGATGGGGTTGGGGGAGTTTAAAAGTATGAGACAAGCGTGACAATTCGTCAGTGAGTGTAAAAGCTCGAGGGATCGGAATCATGCTTAGGGGTTTGCCGCACGTGTGTTAAGAAGTGCACACAAATACGCAAACATTAGAGGGAACTCAGGCGTAGGGTAACCGTCGGGGTCCGAGAAAGATGCTGGAAGTAATAGCTGTTGACAAGGTGGAGCGGGGAGGGAGGAATTAGGAAGCGCTAATTGAATGTTTAGCTCTCTCTCTTCCTCTCTCTCTCTTTTAGACTTAGAATCGATGAGGCACGATTAACCGCGATTTATTATTAGCTCGATTGGAATCAATTCGGGTGAACCCTGATTGTGAAACCTATTCGATCGGAGAATTGAGTTTAAGAGGAGACGAAAATCTCAGAAACTCGAATTTTGCAGCTATTACCGCATCTCTATTGGGATCTAATATGGAATCTGCTTGTGTTGTATTTTGGTGGGGTCTCTGTGCACTCCGATAACAGTTATAAGTTTGACAACAAATCTCTCATGAATTTTGGCAGATTTCAATTGTCAAGCAGCAAAGAAAAACCTCGAACGATATTTTTACACGTGGAAAATGAATATTCATGACAATGTTGATTCTTCAAAAGGCGGCGTTATTAGTTTTCCTCGCACATTTTTAGGACATTGACGTCAATTTTGTTAGTCTATAAACCTATGGAGACGTCAATTGAAGAGTTTTGTTTTCCGTTTTCGTCGGTAAATCGATGTATCCAAGTGTTCAACATGTATCCAAATAAAATTTATTTACTACATATATTTTTCAGTGAATAATGTAACTTGCTTTTTATCTAACCGAAAGTGATCGACAAACAAGAAATTTTCAAAATATAATAAAAGAAATTCTTAAAGATCCAAGAAATGTCTTTTGTTTCAGTGAATAATGGTCGAAATGTAAAAAAGTTATGGAGAGCTTCGTAGCGTTTTGACACCTTTCAAATTCTTTTGAAAGCCTATATCAAAACATATGCTTCGATCCAGCTCTAAAATACTTTGAATAGACATCGAAACCCTTTCGTAGGCTGAGTGCGATGATTAAAAGTCTAATGAAACGGTGCTCACGTGTCTCACGTGCGGCCTTACGTTTTACGTAACAATCGTTGGCTTTGACCATCGATGAGAGACACTCGCGAACAGTCGCGTTCTTCCCAAAATAAATTACAGCGGTAGAACAACCCTTACCCGAGAATGTTGCTATTTGCGAAATTGATGACGAACTCTTCCAACTTTTGGCACCGAGGGTCACAAAAAACAGTGGCAAACAAATGAATTCGAGATTCTCTCGTGAAAAACAAATTGTTTACGAGTTATGCGAACAAATTCTCTACACGGTTATCATTTGGAGATCTTTTACGTGCTTAATCAACCGAGTGTTGGCATAATAACGAAGCAATGAACGTCACTGCGGAATATACGAACCAGCTAAACAAACATCTGGCGGTGAATGAACGTTACATTCTTGTCTTTAAATAAACGGAAAAAAACACGTGGTTATTTAACCCGAAGTACTTAATATCGCCAAACACACGAGGCAAAAATTATCGGTACATTGCAGAACAATTGCGGGGTACAAACAGTTTAAAGATCTTATTCCAACCGCGATGTGAACATTTTGTTAGAAAACATTGATGAGGCTATGAAGTGGCTTTGCGAAGTTGTTTCGAATGTTCCGCGTATTCTCATGAATTTCCATCCTTTTATGTTCCTTATTTACTGCAACGGCTATGAATTTCAGAAAAATAATCATTTCGATGAGGTCTAAAAACTATTAACTTGATTTTTCATTTATATTTTCTTACTGAGATTTAACAAGACTCTTTTCTCAAATAATTTTTCGTGTTTAAACTTTTGACGTTCGAAATATTGTGTTTCTCTTTCTATGTTGGAATTTCGCGATTATTTTTCGTTTTCAGCCACAAAACGAGAATAATTAGTAATCAAATTTACTGTAACGAGGAAGAAATGTATAGACAATATTTTCACTAACCTCAAGAGACTCTAAGTTCCAAATATTTTGATTTTTATAATTCCCAGCACAATTGGATGAATTTAGTTAAATAATAATGTTGGAATTTTCGTGTTATCCCTTAATTGATGAAATTTCCTTGGAACTTTCCAAAATATAATTCTTCCAGCAGCATGACATTGAATTATAGTAGAAAAATATTTCGAAAAATCATTTCGATATTATTTATTATCTGATGTTAACTCAACCTGGATCAGTGTACACAGAATTGTGATAAATTTTGTATTACGGTTTCGTGACGAGATACGGGAACTGTCGGCGGCGCTGATGCACTAATTTATTATCCCGATGCGTTGAATAATCACGAGACCTCAGGGGTCAAAAAACTCAGTCACGATCGATCTTGTGGGTATGTGTGTTTGTGCACTAATCGATCGATCTCCATTCGGGCGTAAATCCGCTTCTTCTTTCATTCAGTTATGCAGTAAAGGAAAAGAACATACATCTCTGTATGTTACATGAAGTACTAACTTTTTATGAATGAACAATTAATCAGCTTTTCGTCTACATTCATTATTTGTGTATCTTCAATTCGATGCATCGATTTTTTTTTTTATGAAAACAAATTTAATTCCGCATAAATCGATTTTTTTTTCTTCTAATTAATCGAGAGAATTAATCGAGAATGAGAGAAGTTAGAACGTTAAGGTTTTTATAAAAATTAGACAATAGTATTGAAATTTCTTTGAAAACAGCCTGAAAAAATCATCTATTAACAGAATTTTCACGGTCATGATTGACCTGACTTTGTCGATGCGTGCAGTTTGTAACGTCGACCTGTCATTCCGCTCTATCGCTTGTTCGCGACTTTTATTTTCGATGTGTAGAATAATATAAACAAAAAATTCACAGCAGGTTGTTGAACGTATTCAACAAAATATTGGCACTTTTAACAAAAGATGGTTTCCAGCAGTGTATTGAGAATAAACTTTTATAAAGATTTGTAGATTCACTTGAAATTTATTATTCGTTTATATGTTGAAGTGGAAATAAATACTCGCAAAAGTCCAAAAACTGTAATCAGTTTTTCAAAAAATGATTTCATTCACGGGAACGGGTTGTTATTTAATTGCGTTCCTGTGATTCAATTGAAATCTACAACAATCGAGTATATTTTTGTGCATTTCGCAAAACAATATTTTGCGGGACATCAAAAAAAAAAAAAAAAATGGTAAGCATTGTTTTTGTTCTGACACGTGCGAGATTTTTTTTTCAACTTTCCATTGAAAATTTAGGCAAGAATCAAAGCAAGAAATAGTCAAAAAAATATAGAATACGAGATACGACCGAGGATGACCGTCAAAAACTTAGAAAAGGAGGAAAACGGAGAAAAAAAAAGTTGCCGAAAGTATTCTTGAAAAACGGGGGAGAGAAAATTCCATTTAAAAGTTGAAAAACGAAGAGACAATTGCCATACCCAATTTACCGTGGGAAATGTTTATAAATGGCTTAAAAATCGAAACTACCATTTTATACCATAACTTTATAAGGAGGGCTCCTTAAATTAGGGTTTTGAACGAAGTAATCCTCGCTAGTAAAATTTATGACAGTATAAAAATTTCATTGTTGTTCTACCTAACCCCCTCCCCCCGTTTTATGTCTTTTCACGTCCAAGGCGTGATCAAATCACTCCTCCAAAAGTTACTCGTCCCTTCGTGTTTATTGAACTAACCCAGCATAATAAATAATATGGCACCACAGCTCAGGTTAAGGCTGTGTGTGCACGTATAATACACGCTGAAAGTAAATATTTCGACTGTATGTACACATTATTATGAGGATACTTGACCGAGTCGCTTCTCAAACAAAATCCAGTCCGAGTTTTGGTATCCGCAACAAAAACACTGATCGAAACCTTTGCCTCTTATTATTCGAAGGAGAGAGTTCGAGGAATGAAGTAAAAGTACAGCGATTCTCGAGACAACGAAATCCCTAAAGTTTTCAAAATAAACAAATTTTCATATATTAATAGATCACCAAAATGATTGAAATAATTGAAACGAAAAATAAGTAAATGTTCGAGAATCACCTCATATTAAATCGCGCTAAATTGAAAGTATTGTTTTTTAAATTAATAGTTTAAATATATTTTTTGTGACCGTTCGAAAGTTCGTTTAGATCGAGAACTGGAAGCGACGCGAAAATCCATTCGTATTGCTTGCAAGTTTTAAAAAATGACAGCTCTTTCCAAATATTTTGTTTTCCAATTGAACCATCGGGTGCTCTCGAAGGACAAAGCATAAGACGTCACGCATTGAAATCGCTTAAATTTTACGGATTATGCTTTAAAGAGTCTCCCTCGATACGTCAAATTTTGTCTTATAAATTGGGGCCTTAGAAAATTCATTGTCATCCATATTCTTATGGGAAAATGAAACACGCTGAGAAATGGATCCACTTTCCTTTCGTTTAATTACATGATTCAATTTTGCATAAATCTATTGTCCATTTTGATCTTTTATTTGTTAAATCGATGCAAGTAAAACGAATAAAACTTTTTAAATCTAATTGATCAAGTTTGCGGAAAACAGTTCCGAGTGATTTCCGATCAAAGACCCGAAGTTTCAACTCCTCATGCAATTGTTTGACATGAAATCGATTTAAAAAAAGTGTCAAAATAGAAAAGTTGCAACTTCAATAGAGTCGATCGAAAATGATTAAATAGAAAACTTCAAAATGAATCACTAAAATAAACCTAGTTCAAAACGTCAGCGGTGAATACGCGGCCAAAGTTTCGCTCTATCGTCCGCTAGGTCAAACATCCCCGAGTGGAGCCAATACTTGGATGGGTGACTGGTCGCTTCTTAATACCCATCAAACGGAAGACTGTTTTTTCACTTTTTGACGGCGATTAACCCTCGAAGTTGAGGAAAAATATGGCTGCCTTCATCGACACTCGTATTCCACAGTTTCCCTGGGCCCTTGCGCTTAGCCCTCTTTTGGGATCTTGCAGGAACATGGAAATTACTAAAGTGGAGATGAAAATTTTTTCATATCTTCGCTTGATTTTATATGAAGAAACTAACATTTGTTTGTCGTTGGTAAAAAAATCAATATTGACAAAATCAATAAACCACTGGTTATTGAATTTGAATCGGCAGAACGATCGCGTTTTTCAGCACGTTTTCGCGACACCCTAATGAATTCGGCGAATAGCTCAAGTTCTTCATTGTTCATCAGATTTTGCGAATGCAAAATAGTTCTTTCGGTATTAATTTCGATCCGAAATTAATGAAAAAACTAATCATCGTGGAATTTGAGTGTGAAAATTTGGAAGTTTTGCATAATTATCGTTGGATACGGAAAAACGTGAAGAGCCTCACCTCATAAAATGGCCGGCGGCCCGTTGATGCAATTCCAGGTCAATCTTGCAGCCGTTTCAGAGACGATTGTCTCGAAATCGCGACAATTAATAGTCAACCTCGAAAATCGAGGCGTGAGGAAAGGAAAACAGTAATAAAAACGGTCACGCACTTATTCAAATCGGTATCCACTTGGAAGAAAGATCAAAAATGTATCAATCGCGATTGCGTTTTGAGCTTAAAATTTGATAGTCTCTTCATTTGTTTATATCAATATCCACACCAAGGGAGAGAAAAAGAGAGGAAGAGAGAAAGATAGAATTAATGAAAGTCACTGCACATATCACACGCGGTGCTTACAATTGTTCCGTGCACAAAATCACTTAATCAGCACTCGTTGAGAAAACAAAGTAAACGAATATTAATGTTTTCTCATCGTTTATTTCACCGAACTGCGAAAAATCTCCGTTTGATTCGTCAAAGTATGGGAAATAATTCACAAAAACCGCAGTAGCCAAGAGCTAAAAAAAAAATTACAAGGTGCCTTGTAGATTGACGTTTGGTTCCGTCGTTAGTTAATAGCGAAAACACAGGTGCGTGGTTTTATTATTTGTTTTTTTTATTTCTCGAAATCGTGGTTTGTATTCTGACGACACTGCTCCCGGGAACGATTTATTTGTAAATGAGCCGAGGCTCAGTTTGGCAGATCCTACGCTCGTGGCAATTCCTGACGATCTCTCGCGCGCACTCGCTGCTTCACTTTGCTCCCCCCTACTGGATTATTCCTACTCCCGGCAACCAAGTTTGCTCCCACTCGTCGCCACAAGTCGCAGAAGCGAAAGGAGCGTTGATCGAGAACTAGGCTCGTCCCAGCTCGACCAATAACCGCGTTTAATGGGCGTTCCGTATCTCCCTACTATTCCCCGCCGCCTTTCCAACAATTGGTCGAATCTCACCGACTCAACCGACAAATGTACGAAGCGGGCGTTCGCCGAGGTTCTCTCTTGTGATTCTCGTAAACCCCCGAGCGAGAGAGGTAAACAAAAAAAATCATGAAAAAAAAGAAGGCTCCCGAGATAAGGCTCTCGAGATACACAGGATGGTTATGTGCGCCCGCACCTATAATTCGTGACGCGCCAATAGGTGGTACACGTACGAGTACCGAGCTTTATCGCGGACTACCCGCTACCGCCGCGCCTTCGTGTCGCGCCCATCGCGGAATCTACACCAAGCTCACACTGCTTAACGCACAAATACGCGGGCTGTTGGGTGAGGGGCACATGAGACTCCTTACCTGTATGAAAGGGGGTGGCGCAAAAGGGACGAGAGAGACAGAGAGAGAAAGAAAGATAAATCTCTCAAGAATAAGGCACGCATTGAGCCACACGACCGAACAAGATAATGGGCTACCTGTGCCAAACAGCTTAAATACCGTGGCTTTCTAATCACATTATCAAATTTCCCTTCTGTGTTACCAGACTTTTCACACTCCTTGTATCTTTCTTTCACCTTTACAACACGGAAGTCCAGCACATTTGGAATTCAAGGGTTTAATTGCAAGCAACGTATAATGATGAGACAATAGGAGAAAAAGACTGCGTACAACAAAATTTATGGTTAATTATTATGGTAATATATAATTATAAGAATATATAGAATCATAATAATTATAATAGTTATTATGGTTAAGTTTATGTAATTCTAAAGAGGATGAAATATTAATACTTTCGTGTACTTTATCAAAGGTCAAGGGTCGCGGTAGCGACATCGAGACAGGTACATTTACCTCAAGTCTCTACAACAAAGTACATTCACAGGAAGCAACGTCATTCGAACAATCCTTCAAACATTGTTTCTGAATGTTTATATAATCACAGCATTTCAAAGGATGCTCCGCGCGTACACGTTTTCTATCGTGAATTTTCGATCGTGGCTGATAAGAATCCTGTAGCTTAAAGCGTATGAATAAAGCAATTATTCAATTTCGAGTATATCAAAATTCAAAGGAAATCTAATAGTAGTTTTTTTTTTTTGAATCATAGAAACACGGTTATTTCGTCTCATTGATGGAACGAGATGAGTCACGACAATAGAAAGTAGTGAAATAGCCATTTGGAAAATTGTTGAAAAGGGGCAAATGGAAATAGAAGGTGGAGGAAGGTGGATAGGGTTGTTGAAAATTTGAAACGCAAGCACTCTGAATGACGTGTCATAACCCATCTTAAAATAAAATTCCCTAATCCTCTGCATTTTCCGCCTTTATGAGGCTTTCCCTTCAACTTTCTCTACCCATGTTTTTTTCCTTTTACTTCGCAAGTCTTCTAAATATTAGCTTCGACTCGTTCGACCAGCAGTATAGTTTTTGCAACATATTTTGTTTCACTTTTTGTGATAATTCTAATTCAAACTCAACTCAAATTTAGTTGGACCGGATAGTCTTTTTCCCCTGTTTATGATGGCATGAAATTTTTTTAAAACGATAGTTTTGCAAAACCATCAACTGTCAAAAGCAAATTTCCACGATGACACAAATTCACTGGAATTTTTCAAAGAATGATCTGTATTTTTTAACCGATTTTAATGCACTACGTGTCTTTTTGTTCCTCAACTGACCCTCTACGAATCCACCGCGTAGACTTTGTTTGAAACTTAATCGTTTCACTGTTGCAGTCAATTGTTCTTTATACGAAAACAATTTTCCATGAATAATGTCTGAACGAATGAACTTCATAAAAATCACGTGGTGGGTTCGTAGAGGATCAGTTGAGGAACAAAATGACACGTGTGGTGCATTAAAATCGGTTAAAAAATTGGTGCCTCATCGGTGAGGCAGTGAGCCTCAGGCCAGCAGACGACAGAGACAGACAGACTTTTTATAACAAAAACCGAATAAATTGAAGCATGACCTGGGGCTGAAGTTAATACGATGAAAATCGAGATAATTCATTCATTTCAGATATAAAATGGCCCCATTTATGAAATAACAAAATGCTGATGATACGAAAAACTTCCTCCTTTTTTGCACCGTTTCGTTACCGAACTCGCTTATTCCCTCCAAGGGTCCGCGCGCAGCAAATAGAGCTCTAAGGGATCAATTATTAATAATGAAAAATGGTATTGAAACTGAACTTCTTAAAAACAATAAAAAAGTATGAAAAAATCAGGGCATAAATTTAAGTGTTGCAATTGTACATATGGAGACATGTGGTAAACTAAAACGTAAAGCAGACACGCACCCTCATTCATGATATTTATTTTATTTTATATTTCTTTTCACAGATTGAATAAGTAAATCCGCTACTGCGAAGCTGCAAGCTTAAAATCGTCCAGTTGGGATGAGTATGGAAGAGAGATCGACCCCTCTTGTTGGTCGAATACTGCGATCGCACATTATTTTTAGTCGCTCGTTTTAGGGCCACACAGTATATCGTATGAATATCGAATGTACCCTTCACAAAATTAAATTCGGACAATATGTTTTGTTTCGCTGGAGGCGACCCTTTTCTCGGAGCGAATGTTTCTAGAGGGGATTTTTGATGACTTGTATGTGTTCGTGTGTCGACACGATTCCCCCTAGCCCTTATTGTAACCTCTTGGGGTTGGCATAACGCACCATAGTGATGAGTATTAATGTCACATACGCGAGAACCATCGTAAATTCACATACGTGTAATCATGTAATCAAAACGCAGTCTCGATTTGTGGTTAGGCTTCACTTGTCCTAAGAGTCGGTTTAAATTCAATTTGACAATCAATATTTTTTTTGAACCTGCGTCTGATGGAAATGATTTTGGCTAAAGCAAACCTATAGTTGTGGTAATTGAACTTCAATTTAACTCGTTTCCTGGATTTTCTCTAATTAAACTCTAAAATTGAGATGAGCCACCAGAAGATATTACCGGCAAGAAGTAGCTACAGGAGAAGTTTGTTTCTAGTAAACGTACAGTTTGTAGAAAGTTTGCGAATGGTTGGTTAAGACTCAGGTACGTAGCTGGTGACCGGCTGGCAACGAGTAGCAAAGTACGGGGTATATAAATGGTCGAGGGAAAAGAATAGTGTTGAAGGAGAAACCAGTTGCGAGAAGGGCGTGAGCGGGATCGGTCCCCGTGGATTATAAAAGTATGTCCAAGAATGGTGCTGGATGGATAGTACAATAGATGGCCACCAGTCGACTAGGATGAAGGCGCGGTCGGGAAATGACGATGTTTCGATTGTCCGTTTCCTTGAGGAACGTTAAATATGCAATCCGTGTGCTCTGTTCGTTTCCTTGTTTGAGGTTACTCTTCGAAAAATACTTTATTAGCAAAAGCTGTGCTCGAGGAGTTTGCGAGCAAGGACACGAGAAAATAGCTTCTCTTGGAGGTGGTTAATGGACGTATACAACTACCCCGTCAAGCGTAAACTACGGTGTTCTTGTCGCCGAGGGGTCCGGTCAGTTCGCTAGCCTCGTCTCTCTTGCTCTAACTCGCCTTCAAGGGTCCCATTATCCCCGGCGTGAACGGGACACGCTTCTCGGACGACCCGAATTGTCAAAAGATGGTCGAACCCATGTTCATTGTCTTTGCTTTTGGCTCTACACATCCATTGTATTCAGGGTGAGCAGGTGGCGTGGGAATTGTACAATAGACGACAATCGGTAGCCACCGGTTGAAATTTTACTGCCTCCTCCCCTCTTTCCATCTTTCAATAGAGCTTGGAAAACTGCACTCGAGGGTTTTAAGCCTCTATATACCAGTCTTCACTAAGAGGCTTCTCTTAGTCTCGGAAACGATGATAGAACGCTTTGTTGAAACGTTGCCAAAGTTATTAGTCCTTGCTAAATTGACTATTTTGATTTCTTTGACCCCCAGTCTGGAGGCTGAGTAAAAAACTGATGAGCGATCAGCTGATACTGTCGATGATTACGATAAACATATACTGCACGACTGCTCGACTGGTTGATCCGCAGGTGACCCTACTTTCAAATAACCCACCGTTAATTAACAATGTGAGGAATACTTATCATTGTTAGATCACAACTAGCCTGTAAAACATGAACAATTCTACATTTTATTCAAAGACCCACTCCGCTTTGAGCGGTCTTAATTAGTAACCCATGCATTAGTCCTACTGCCAATCCTACCGAGAATCGTTTTATGCCAGAAAGCACCCAATATTACCAGAAGACGGTGCCGGAAGTTTAATCCTTTATGAAGCGGGATGAACTTCGCAAAGATGCATTTAGTTCGGATTAGATCTACAAATACACCTTCGGATCTTTAGTATCGAGTTTTCCCACATGAATTGATGAAGGGAACTGCAATAGCATGGGGCGAAGCCATGACACAAAGAGCTCCGATTATATGTGGTATATATAACTACACACCGTACACAGATTTGTGTGTGTGTGTGTGTGTGTGCGCGCGCGTGTACATGTATATATGTATACATGGAAAACATACATAGGCTTATATCGTATGTACGAGCCCGTTTTGCCAAGAAACCGGGTATAGATCCAATGGCAATTGTAAATAGACGATGAATCTGTTGATCCGAAATCAGCAGGAAGCAACGCCTTTGTTCCGGATTATACGTATACACAGGGGTGTACCATCGGTGAATTTAACAATGTGAGCGAGTGACGGAAGGTCAGCCACCGTATATACCAAAACGACAATGCCGCATGGCCCCTGGTGAGCTCTTCTTGTTGGAATCTATACTCCGACAAAGTGAGCTGAAGAGAAAGAGATAGGGAGAGATTGGAAAAGTGAAACACTGGGAGAGCGAGAGAGCGAGAGAGAAAGAGAGAGAGAGAGAGAGAGCGAGAGAGAGTTAGGTGTGCCGAAGTAAAAGAATGCAGGTGTGTTGAAAAGACGACCTGGTGTCTCCTCGAATAAGATGAAAATCTTTCGATCTTGTCTTTCCTCACCCGGTTTAGGAATATTGGCTGATCCTCAGTGGAGCTTTGACACATCATTAAAACTCGACGCAAAATGGCCGACCTAAGTGTAAACAAGGCTAAAACGAGTGGCAAGGTTATTAGCTCACGCCCGGCTAATGCTTCAGGATTTAAGCCCTTTAAAAGTATCTCTTTACGTGCGGATGGGAGAGCCACATGCATAATCACCCGTATATCTTTTTGCTAATACACAAGCACAACTATATCGTCCTTGTTCTGCTTTCTATCTCGTCTTACATGCGAATTTGCACCTAACCTACAAAAGCGGGGGACATACGCATCGCCCTGCAGCGTTGTTAGACAACAAGACTTGGGGAGAGAGGAGGGGCGGGGACAAGGGCTCGTATTCTATTGCTGTACCTCGTTGAGCATGATCCTCGACAATGTGAAAAGAATCACTCGGTGGAAACTATCGCTATTATTACTACCGCTGCAATTAATTCCGTAAAGGGAGCGGCTTTTCGGAAGAAAAAAAGTTGTCGAAGCGCAAGATCCTCCCTCTGTAAGCGATCTCTACTTTTTTTTTCTTCTTTATTGCGGTACGGTACTCATAGTGGACACCCGCTTTACGTGCTATTCAGGTGATCTACTCGCGCGAATGCCAACAGGACAGAGGGAGCATCTAGCGTTATACTCATAATGGAACTTTTATGTATATGCTTCTGGCCTAATGCGCATCGCTAATCGAAACGCTCGTGCGACCACACAACGGTAGCTTCGCGAATCAGCATCTCTCCTGAATGTTCTTCAAAAAGGGTACGTCTCTCTTACAATTCATTCTTGCAGAAAAAGATTTTTTCTAATAGCGATGAGGATTCCTTCATTTCACTTCCTTTCAGCCAAACATAAAACTTCTCGTTCCACGTACCGATCGTTCATTAACGGAACGAGTGTAATTCAAACACGTTTTCAGTCAAATTCAAACTAAACACACAATAAGATCCTGCTCGGTGGAAGTCATCTCAAAACTGTCACGGATTAGTCACTTCGAGAACTTGACGCCAACCACTATATATTTGTAGATTTTTTTTTCTCTCTAAAATGGCAACTTTTGCTCCATTTGGCGATTAACCAAACAAAATCTTTTTTCTTTTTTCACTGAATAGCAAGGAATAATAAAGAACATAGGTCCTGACAACGAAGAAAAAGCGTGAATGAAGAAAAAAATCATTCATGTCGAAGCCACAAACGAAATCCATGGATTTTATTTTATGTATAGCAGAGGGTCACTCGTAACATACACGTTATTGATAACGTCCGACTGTCCCCACGACTGAAATTGAGATTATATCCGTTCTCGATCCTCTTACGCTATTATCGAATTGAACTTACTTACAATGCGTCGTCTTTCATACGGTTTATGGATTTGACCAGATCTCTGTCCCTTTGAGCTCACCAGCGAGGCCAATATGGCCCGGTGCACTTTCAAAGCCTGGACTCTCAAACGGAAAACCGTCGAGTGGTCCATCCTCCTATTCCTGCCTCTCTTACATGTATTCTTATTTCTCATCGTTTTCGCAGATTGCACCTTTTGTAACAATTGCGTATACATTTGAATTGTCACCTCTTATCAATATCTGTATTTCCGTTGAAATTATAAAATATAACGTTTCCACAACTAGACGTCATTCGAGGTCTGAAAGTTTGCACTTTGTAAAACCTAATTTCGTGCGTCATTAAACATCAGTTTAAATCTTCTTCCGACATACCGTTCATTGCATTTTGTGACTAAATTTCATGCTCTTGGCCTTCATCTCAAAATTTCATCAACCCACAAATTTCAATTGTCTTTTTAACCCTTAAAACGACGAATACAAGTGAATATTTATGCCATAATTCAGCCGATTGCTACAGGACGGAAGTCGGATTTCAATCTGTGCGAGCAGCGAGATTCGTATTTAATCGTAATGTCAGATATGTGTGTTTACGAAACATCTCATTAAATTGGTATATAAGATTGGAGGGAGAAATAGCTGGTCCGTGAGTCGAGATCTGTGATAGAAATACTCCGTTATTTTGGAAAGCACAATAGGAACCCCAACGTTCACCGATTGTTTGGTACATTGTTCACATTACGTAGAGGGGGTGAGTTGCATCAGTTAGGGGAGAAGAATCTTTCGACTCTCGATCGTCAATTGACTGACGTTATCGGTCCATCTTCTAGATTAGGACCATTGCCCAAGGACGCGAAGAGAGTAAATCTTGGAGGCTATACTTCCACTTCGGCTGTGGTTATTAACATTCGAGTCCACAGCGGTTCATTTTCATTCGACGTAAAAGATCATGCTAGTGATGATCGTATACTAAACGTATCATCGATTAGTCGAGGTGCATATTTTTATCATAAGTTATGAAAAACAACGTTTAACCAGAAAATATATAGAATCATAATCGGTTAGTGCTTTTATGCCATAAAAATATGTTATAAATAATTTATTCATTTTTTTAAATGGTCTTTCGACAAAGAATACTTTAGCTGAACTTCTCATTAATTTTTCAAGACAGAACAGAAGTGCTATTTGAATTCATCGAGCTACCGATAAAAAAATTAAACTGAGTTTTGTTTTTTTTTCACTTGTTTAATATTTTCTTGAATTCTAAGAGAGCCTCCTGGTAACATCAACATAAATCTATTGACAATATGGAATTTCAAGTTTCTCAAGAAATTTGAGAGTTTCAAACCGAGTTTAGTCTCGGGTCTTGTTTTGTTGATGATCGAGTGCAAGCGAGAGTGTTGCTCTGGGGTGTTGTTCTCACAGGAAAGAATGGAAGTGAGACGGCGCAGGTGGACCAAAGGAATTCAGGTGGGAAAGGTAGACGGGGACGGGGAACTCCTGCTGTCTCTCGGTTAGGCGATCGAGAGAGGAAGAGCAACGAGACTGAAAGATACCGTCGATAGAGTGAAACCGCCCATGAACCACATTCCAATGCCTCGTCGGTAGACTTTCAGGCGCCCAACTCGTTGCTCTATCCGTGTACGCGGCTCCGTATGTGTGTACATGGCTGTTTGTCCATGTGTCTGTAAGAATCGAGCCCGTTCATTCAGAAAGTCATTTTTACGTGCGGTTGGCCCAGGTATACAGCCTACTCGAGTGCTGAAACATGGGAGGGGAATTCTTGACTGGTATGCAGGGGTGTACGTACGTGTCAACCGTGCCCCTATCCTGTCGTTGAAACCCCCCAACCCTCCCTCCACCCCCCTCCCCGCCTTTCCTTAACTCCTCCCAAACCTTCGTCCCTACTTTTTCCTATTTTCCATAGAAATTTATTACACTAGAACACCGGATAAATATAGCCATCTTTGGATAAGTAGCATCCTCCTGTTGTGTATGGACAAAACCATATCGTCTTGTCCATGTGGGCTTTTGATGCTGTAAATGTAGCCAATTTATCATTCGTATGAGTTATTCCTTTGGAGCTCACATTCATAGGCTCTCCGAATTCCTCTCAGGAATTTAACTTACAGGGTATTATTTTTTATCTCTGTTCGTTACTTTGGTTGACTTTTTGGGGGCTACTATTAGCTTAATTCATTTTCTGACAATGCAAAATAAATGGTTCGGGAATTTTTTCATTGAGAATGTCAAATAATGTGATTGGAAAGTTACGGGGATTTTTTTTCACCGATTGTACTATTCATCAACTCATTGAACACGTATTTGGGATTTTTCTACTCACGCTCGTGAGTCATGCATACATTTTCAAACACATTCCATGCATATTTTATTTTTTGCATTGAAATAGTACGTCTCTCTGCACGTTCTCGGTTAAAGTAACAATGATGTTGTTTAAGTTTTTTTTGTTTTCCATTGACATTCCATATCACCGGTACAAACTTTACGCTGGTTACTCGAAGCAATAAAATAATAAAGGACCAGAATCGTTGGAAACACAAATATGAAGGAAATACCTTCGGGACAATGAAATCTTCTGACACTTCAAGGGCAACGAGCAACGGAGAAGTATAAAAATCATTTTTCCACGTTGAGTACGAATGCCTGGCAATAAATGGGAGGCTCCATATGAAAAGTGGACCCTGGACCCAAATGTCTGTTCACCCCAGGAGCCACTAAAAACTCTGCATTTTTTAGTTCGAATGTTTTTTTTTTCTCTTCTTTAATAACCCTGTTTGAATCTTAATAGTGAGCATAAAAAAATTAACCACTTACATTTATAAAAAATGCATATTTATAAAAAGTGCATTCAAATATAAAATAATTTTAATGCGTTTTCTAACGACACTTACAAATTCTACCAACCCATTATTTACGTAAATAATTTTTTGAATAACATTTTTTTTCCGAACAACGAAACAATCGTCAAATTTCAGCATGAATCGGAATAATTCTATTGCTGTAGTAGGTTAGACTCGTGATGTGTAACACAAAGGTCTACCGGCGGATGTTCAAGACTATAGGCAACAGAGAACTATCCCCTTTTGCACCTTCCATTGTGAATAAAACTTTTAAGAATTCACTTCGACATTGTCACGTTTCTCTCCTGGCAGTGTCCTTGTTTCCTTTCCTACCAACGCCCACGATCAGCGTATACCCGCCTTTTTTTTACCAAGCCTAAGTGAACTATGTGAACGTAAAAACGTACAATATAGCATTCTACGTATTTGGTGGAATTCTCGTATTGCTGCATCACACCGCATTAGTGCAACGCAAGCTTTGAAATTTCGATGATAATTTTTCTCTAGACGTTAAGCCCATTATTTGGGTCTGAAGTTTGCTTGGCGCAATCAGACATTTTTTAAAATTTGTCGTTGCAAATCTACGAATTTGCATGCTTCTGAATATACTTACCAGAATGTATTTTTATTGATGAAAACCGCGCAAACGTCTGCTGTAAATGGATTTTTTTAATTCTTGCTATATTATATTTTATTCATTTCATGAATTTTTTTTCAATCCTTGGCAATATGTGTAACATTTTTTTCCATTTATATACTGAACCTCGCGCCGCGGTTTTATCAGTTTTGTACGAATAAGAAATGCTTCAACGAGCAAATTCGGTCACTCTCACTGTAGCGATCTTATCCTACGGTATCCCCCGACTGATTATCACTAATTAGTGACTGATAGAAAAGCAAAAAAGAAATACATCGTGATTTATCGAGAAAGCTCAATTTCCTCGATCATTACTTCAATTTTTTTTGAATCTTGATGAATATACATAATTACTCTGGAGATTACTATAAACATGTGTAATATCCTTTGGACATTTTTTTATGAGAGTTAACATGCAGTTTTTATAGCCTAGGATTGTAAGTCTCTATTCTCTTGTGTGCTAGAAGAATTCCACATCCACCGTGAATTTCAAGACTAGGTTTGTCCAAGTTTTATGACATAAGTGTAGGTAGAGCAGTCACAGGACGCGTTTTATTTTATTTTCCAACTATTTCGGCGGACAAAAGACTGGATGAGTTATGAGTTTCACCGAGGCCACGTGACTATCTTTCTTCCCTTTTCCTTCTTTTCATACTCCTCAAACCAGCTGGAGATGTCTTCGAAAATTTGACACGACGATTATCTGAGCCGCAACATACATGTATATTAGAGAGTGCGCGGAAAAAAAATCGATAGTGTTTTTTTCGCTTGAAACCACTAAAAAAGTTAAATTACGGTATAAGAACACGAGCATCTTAAAAGGGGAACTGATAATATATTTATTCGTAGAAGGCCATGCCATTTCAAGATTTTTCATAACAAGAACACGTTAGTAATTTATACAATTATTAAATATTGTGTTACGATACGAAATAAAAAATTAACACGGACTGGTAATTCGTTTAGAACAACCCTTTAACTGTCAGAACTGTCGAATGGAACAATTAAGAATTATTCAATCAGCAAAGTCATTAAATTCAGTCATTATTATTATTATTATTACCAAAAGACGCGGGAGGGACTCGATGATGTCAAGTCTTAATTTTTAGACGATAAAAGTCTTAATTTTTTCATTTAACCATTTAATGATGGTGGAAGACCCAACAATATCGGGTACCGAGTATTTTTCAACTAATACTGAACAAATATAGACGATGGACTCGAATTTTCCCAAATATGGATCTCGCATTCAACGGTCAACTAACCATGAAATTTATTGGACTTCCGAAGTTGTAAATTATTACGACAAATTAGGGTACGAAAGTTGTTTAATAACTCGTCGATCTTAATTCCATTATAACAACGTGTTAGAGCAGTTTCCTAGAAGGGAAGGGAATAATGTTTTAATTCAATAATAATGGATTTTTCGAACTTATTCCGAGTACAAAACTGTCTCTACCGCCTCGCTCAATAATACAACGTGTATATATAGGATCATATCGTTCACGCATATAATGTTCCGTTTTGTAAGGAGCTCATGTGTGCAAGTGGAAGTGAAGGGAAAGGGTCGATTGACACCCATACATGTTGGCGTAAGGGCGTATTTTTGCTTTGAGAAATACACAAATGTAACCGTCGGGAGATGGCAGTATAGCGCATTCACATGAATCGCGGCTTGCAGGGACGTGCGTAATAAAAATTATTCATATTCCATAGCCTAGAATAATATCGAGTTTGTATAGATATACATATGATTGAAAATGCGTGTGAGCATGTGTGCGAGCGATAGAATAAAACGCGTGCCACTTTAGCTCGCACGAGCGAAGCTTTGCCCGCGAGCTCCCCGTGTCACCTCGTGTCGAATAATTTGGCGGCAACAAACCCCCTCTCCAAATCGCACAGCATTATGATGAAGGATCAAGGGCAAGTGCACGATGATATATGCCCGTATGAAAGGAAAAAAAAATAAAATGAAACTCCGTGAAATTTGCATTTGCTACGATTCGTTTTGCTGTAGGGAACGAATACCCCATGATAAGGGAATCCCTTTTTTCGAGCCTGGGTAAGCTGCTCTTTTCCTTATTCTTCCTCGAGTTAGCATGACAGTGTCCTGATGCGGGGACGCAAGAAACTCCGCATCATCGGCATCGAAATGCAACCCGTCCATACTATATATTTATGGCAATTGATTTTATCGGTTACTTTTAATTCACAATAGGAATTTTTTATACCAAATGTAAATTCGTTTCTCTATGCAAAAGCTACACGCTTATGCCAACCTAAGAACCAACCATCGTCTTGTCCCTGTCCCTTTCACGTTTTTGCTAACATACAAATCGACTCGTATACATATATATACAATAATAATTAAATTTTCACCCTATAATACTGCTTCGTCAATTTCTCTCATTTCACGACCAGGCACCCTCCAGGATTCAAGGCGTGATTGTGCCTCGATTCAATCCAATGCGATGAATAATAACCGATATAGTTGTAACGTACCGTGTAAAATGGGCATAACTCTTTTATAACATACTTTATATACATATGGATATCGAGGCGTGGCTCAAAGTTAAACTAGTTCAGAACTAGCCTAGTTTCAAATCGTTTTTTTCAGGATCCACATCCCGTAGACCAGATTTGTGACGTGAAACACATTATTTATCGATGGGCGTTCATAACGCCGAGAGCAATTGTCAAAGTTAGGCTTTCGATCAATTCCCTTAATAGAATACCCAAATTTTCCGTCGTTCAACCTGTGATTTTATACTTTAACGATTATTCCTGGTGGTTTATCCTTCCCATGATTTTCAAAGTTCTCACCTATGCTTTTTGTCAACGCGGATTTACTCACCTTTCTACAACGGCCGATCCTTGTAACAAAATAGTTGTTTCAATGCGGAATCGCTTCGATCAGGGATGTTTTTCCTCATACACAATTCGTTCAAAGATTATGCAATATTATGAATTATTTTGGTAAATTTACGACAACGCATTCCACAAAGAGACTCGAAAAGTTTCTATTGTACTTTATTCAGAAATGCGCGCACTCCTGAAAAAGGCATTATAGATAACAATACAACCTTAAGGAACAGCTTAGAGTTTCGAAAAATCATTTAACATTGAAAAAATTATATCAAAGTACATAACTGCGCTATTTTGATTAATATTTTCGGGAAATTACATCTGTATCCGGTTCTGGAGTTTATTATTGGCAAAAGTGAGAAATAGATCGTCGAATACTTACTCCTCGTGGAAAACTCATTGAGTATATTATTTTTTACTCCAGTTTTTATTAAAAAGGATAAAAAGATAAGAATTTTTGTTCTGTACCACAAATTATTGGAACAAACCATGCAATACTCAAATTGTGTAGAAAATTCACCTGATACGTTTCAGTTCTCTTATCAGTTCCTGATTGCCATCTAACGGCAAAACGGGAGACTTCGAAGCTACAGGAGCGATGGGCGACCAGTTATATCGACATTGGGGAAATTCACGTGTCTCGGCATTCTTCAAGAAAGTCTCTAAAAAACATCTCTCAAAAATGCTTTACCTCGAATCAAAATTATTTTTCCTCGGTGAATCAAACTTTAGGGCTTCAACTTTAAAAAATATGGACTATAACGTGTTCACCTGTGGTATTATTTGTATTTTCTTTTGTCGTCGATATTTTAATTTCAAACACAAAACGGAATCAAGTAAATTTTTTTATTAGCCCTAATTATTGACTTAACAGCCCTAACGGCAGAAAAATGCGATCCGGATTGCAGAGCTGTCAACAGGTTACTAGGTCGTCAATCATAAATATTTAGAGATGAATTTTTTTAAATGTTTTTGGTAATTTGCACGACAAAATGCAATATTGTGATCCATGAATCATAGAGAATTTTGTCTTCATATTTTAATGTTCCTTCCTATCACGACTATGTTAAAAAGTCAATTTCATGCAACGACTCTTATCCGGGTTGGAGTCATTGAAGCAGGAGAATTTTCCATTAATTACCAGCGAAACATGAAATCGTGAAGGTCGTTATGTTGGGAAATTTCATTTACGGTGCCGTTCAGTCTCATTCCGTAACATTGAAGTTTGTCCACGACTGTGCCATGTAGTTTTGTCAATGAAACTGAGAAAAACTACCTGAGAGGACTCGTCAATGACAATAATGACGGAACGAGCGGGCTTTCGAAAAATCGTCTTTCACCGTAAATGGTCGACACGACCGTCTATTCGCATTGTATCGATTCTTGTAAAATACCGCGCAACACCAGTCGTTCATTCCCTTTTTTTTTTTTATTTGTGTATACTATTCGTTTCGGAAAAGAATTTCAGCACAATAGCCCCATGCTGAGGTCACCAGGCACCCATAATATATTAAGAAAACCTTTCTCTGTGCTTCCCGCCCAATTGTCACGCTTATACAAAAGTGCGAGTGGGACGTTTTCTAGCTTTTTTTTTTTATATTTACAAAAGAGATTTGAAACTTTAAGTTCCTTGCTGGTTAATCGTATGTGACTTCCTCTTAAGTTTTGTGTCAATGACAGAAGATTCAGAAGGAACGGAAGATATAGGCTCTATGAAATCAAGTTCCGAGAAAAAATGTCACTGGAATTTATCTGCTATGTTTAAACTTTTTCCTTAAAAATAAAGAAATCGTATGGGGATCTTAGTAGTTTCACAAGATTATTTTTAAAAATGTATCTTATTGCAGCTGACATTGTTTTTTAGAATCTGAATTTTGTCATATTTCTGGCCCAATGTTGACCCGCGGCCAAGAATAATTTTGCAGACGTTGTTCCTTGAAATTTACAATTTTAGTGTTATTTTTCAGTAACTCTCTCTCTCTCTCTCTCAATAATCTCGAGCACCTTGGGTTAGCAGATTTTTTTCTGTGAATATTTATTCTGATTCATAAAGTTAATTGATAATAATAAATGAAACATAATAATTAGAAGGTGCTGCACCGCGCGAACTCAAAATCTCTACCTTAGGAGCATGTTCCAAAAACGGCGAATAGATCGGGTTTCGAGGCATCAGTCAAAATCAAGATTCATGAAATCTGCTTTAAATCAACCGATCGATTTCAGAAATATCATCGAAAATCGATTCGCTCTAGGGATACCCTCGGTAAATCAATTAACAAAAAAGAAAATTACCAAAAATTGCAGACACAACGGAACGTTTTCAAAAATGAATCAGTCAAAATTTTGTAATCTTTGGATGACTTTGAAAGATGATATTTATTATTCCATTTTGAAACAGTTAACATAGAGTCTTACGCGGGAATCTGTCACTTTGACTCACATTATCATTTATATGTTGGCGTTAACAAACAGATTTTGATAAAATTTGAAAGAGATATAAACCAACATCCAACGAACATGTTTATTTTCACAAAACATGTAAACCGTGTCGGAAATATTCAATTTCAAAAATTGCAGCTATCTCTCTCGCACTCACATCGCGAGAAACCAGAAAAAAAACTCTATCATTTGTAAACTTTTTTGCATTTTGAATTGAACCCGACTGAATATGACAATTGTTGAGTGAAATAGAATCAGTTCGTCGCAGACACTATGGAATGGATGAATTTACATGAATCGCTATTGATTAAAAAAAAAAAGAAAAAACGGCGTATTGAGAGTCCGTGAGCGAGGGGAGCGAATACAAAAAGTGATGGACAAATCTTATATAGAACCCGCGGAATCTTAATCAACTCTATGCACGAGTGTTGAGGGGGTAATCACTGAGGTTTGGGAAAAGTAATTGCGGCAAGGAATAAGAGGCTGGTAAACATAGTTTCCTCAGAAAAACGATTGATTGTCTGGGAATGAAGGGGACACCTGGTGGGGGCAGGATAGCCTTACTGTTTGATCACCATTGCTATTTCCGCGAGAGTTTCTCTTGACATTATACCTCCTCGGTAAAACTCCTCGGTAAAATCAATTTAAAATTCTGTTTACCGCCATCCTTAAATGGGAATAAATTAATCGGATGTCGCGGAATTGTCGTCAATAACAGTAGCCACAGCAGGGGAAAAAGGGTGTTTGTAGAAGTTCGAGCTGTATTGAAAACGCACAGAAAATCCTACAGAATCTTTGATTCACTCCCGAATCGGTTGTTTTTTTATCTTCAATGTTTACGGATAGTAAATCCAAATCAGCGGGTCTAACTTTCCAAACATAACAATGTGAACTGCAGCAAAAAAAATACCACAGGGTATGTCATTTCAAGGCAACATTTTTTTCTACGCTATCCACCCCAGAAATCTTCAGTCACCACAAAAAAAAACATTTGCAAACGGACGGGCCGATAAAAAACATTCAGAGGTCGAGAAACGGTATCGAAGTTTTCGATTCAATTGATATACTATTTTTTTTTCTTCACTTTTATTATTACCTTTCTGTGACTTTTGCAATTGTCTTATTTCCCAAAACAATATTTTTTATAGCAAGTTACATGCCTTTTAATAAAGTTCCTTGAAGCAAGTCTATTAATTCAACATTAAATTATAAAAAGAATAACAAGCATAAGAATTTATCAAGCCAACTGTGAGCAAGATACTGTATAGAAAATATGATCGACCTATGCATAAACATTTTTTATCGACGCATAAAAAGCTTCAAGGTGTTGAATCGATTGTCAAAGTTGGGCATGGTTTGCAGCTGATTCATGGGTCCTCATGAAAAGCGTGGAACAATCGAAACTAGAGGAGTTGCAAAGAGTCCCGTACTGCAAATTTCATCGACAAACAGTAAAGAAATAATTATCATCCGCTCTTGACAAAACGTACACTGTATTGAAGAACAAAAAAAAGGTGACGGATTGTTATATTTTGCTGACGAAAATAAAAAATAAGAAATAATAATAAATAGAAAATAAAATAAGACTTTTACAAAATTCTTACATTGCTTTGTTACCATTGTACGTGCAATTATGTGCTGAAAATATTCATTCCGCATCAGCTGGTATTACCATTAAAACTTGAGTTGGTGTTCGCTCTCATGACAAGTGGTTTCCTACTTTTTTACTGTTCGAGCACAAAAGAACGTAACTAACACTTTGAAAATTTACTTGTTTCTTCGCATTTTACACAACAAACAATGACGCATTTATGTATCATAAAGACTTCCGACATAAAGTGGCGAATTTCTATTTTAAACCTTCCATCACGATTACGGAAAACTCAAATGTTATCATCATTGCATAGCTATACAAGATTATGAAGAAATCCGAAAGAAACAAAAATATCTAAAGCTATGTTTTCTTGAAAATTGAAAATCGTCAACCTCACGAACGTAAAGAATGTAATAAGAATATGAATTTTTTAAGGTAATTATGATAGCAGCTCATGCACATGCGGAATAAATTTTTTTTGAACACATTAATGCACTTGCAGTGGTTTTCATGCTATTTCGCTGCCATCTTTCAAAAAATCTTTCGGTTCTCAGAATTGAATTAACCATTTACATCTGGCTTTACGGTAACGTTTTATTTCGAAATTTTAATGAGCGATTTGGATGAAATTTGATACAGAAGATTATTAAATAATTCTCCTCCGTTTTTGTCATATATTTTTTCAAAGATTTTATTGTAAGAAAACAAATTAAAGAGAATCTCAACGTTGCGATTCAAACATTCACCGCTTGTGAAAAATGTATGAAAAAATTGAAATATTGAAATATTGAAAATTGAAATATGCGAACTTAAAGTTTTTCCGATAATTTTTCATTTCCAAAGTCGTACGTTTTCATATAATCGATGTTTTGTTGCACTTTGCAAACTTTTAACTGACTTATACACGACATTCTTGTTTCAACAAGGCTCGAATTTTGTTTTTATGTTTGCGTCCATTAGAGCATTGCATTTTTATTAGAATGAAGTCCATTGTGAGATTTCTAATTGATCGAACATTTTCAGAGGTACGTTTATAAATAACTTTTCGTGGGGTACTGGCACATTCATCCTCTGGTCATAATAAATCCTGTCTCTCCTATGTTCGGGCATCGCTTTATTTTTTTATACTGTTTGTGTGTTTTTTGTTTGTTTGGAACTCCTTGCTCGCAACTTGGTTTTCGTTTAGCTCGGTAGTAGCCGCTTTCAGATTATCAAGTACATTCTTATTTTATTCGAGCGGGAAAATTCGACGGTGGGCAAGCCGTAAAACAGCAAGAGATAAACAATAAAGCCCCAAACGTATAGAAGTTGTCCTTCTTTTATTTGTGGATCCTCTCCCTCACATGGCAATTCGTATTTAGTTTGGCAACGAACTACCGGCTGGCCAACTCACTCTTCTCCCATCCCATGGACAGGACAAGAGGTGACTTTTCGACATTTCAATCAGAGACTCGACCGTCGTCCCGTCCCGTTAATGGCTGCGAGCGAACCGTCGAACTCGTTGGCTCCTCGTTTCAGCCAATTCACCGGCTCTCTCTCTCTCTCTCTCCCTCACTCTCTCTGTCTTTGCCTAGAATTCAATGCTCGTTTTAATGAAACACTGCCTGGCCCACGCTGTCCATTGTGCCTTGTTTTGTTAACCGAGATGAGGGGTCGATCGACTACCTCGTCTTTTCATAGGTGTACCCCAAACTCTCTTCAACTCCCTTCTTTTCTCCAATATACACCCCTATCACTATTTTGGAAAACATCCAAAATAACGTTCAAGACAAGATTCTCTATGGACTTTTCTGCCTTCAATCGTTCCTCAATTTCATCCCTTATTTAAGCAAATAAATTATAAGCTTTAGGGGTGGATTACGTTGTTTTTTTTTACGAATTTCTACTGTATGCACTTACTCTCGAAGAACTCGTAAATACATATGTTCAATTCTGAACAGAATTTTGCACAAATAATGGTTTCTGCGAGGATGTACATGAAAGCATGGTCTCAAACGCCGAAATCGTTGATAACTGTTGTTTTTAATCTTTTCATTTACGTTATCCTCCCCGTAAACTTAACGGTTTGACGATACCAACCCATCACTTTTTCTCTACTCTTCATGGTTACTGTGAGACCCTTCAGCGTGTTGTACACATTCAGGCTTTTCTTATATAAGTTTTCTTATAGAAAATGCGCAAAAGTGAATAGTTGAACCCACAAAAAAGCAATTAACCCGATTGTATCAACTATCCTATAATAAACCTAATAGTTAAGACTGGAAGTATTGAGTTGGAGATTGACTCAACGTTGGCAATATCCCGAACTATCCGTCCTTGTCAAACTCGTCCCCAAGTGACGATTTGCACGGGCACAACACACCGGTGATTGAAAAATGAAGACAAATTAAAAAAAAAAAAACACGAATCAAAAATAATTTGAAAACAAAGATAATGAGCGGTGGGTTTGTTTCGAATTTTGAATAAAAAAATAGTTGGAGCTAATTTCGTGAATTGCGATGAAAAAATCTGAAAATTTCCACATTTTCAATATTTTATTACATCTTTTTTCAAGTACTTCAAGGGAGAAACTAAAAAACTATTATGAAAATGGCAAGATGGTGGTAAAATACGATTTTGGGGTACATTTATATGTTCAAGGTTATCCTTGAATTGTGGCTTCTAAATAAAAATCTGGATACATGAAACAATCTCAATTAATGTGGACAATAACGTGAATGCGCGAAATACTCTTCCTAATGAGTCGCAGTAATCGTAGTAATGGACCTACCGAGGCCTACCGAATGTCTTATGAAGATTTTTTACAATCCATCGAAAATAAATGTTTCACATTATTCCAACAGAAAGTACTAACTTTTGGTAAATTGGTATGTAATTATTAATATCACAGTTGCATTGACAACGATATTTCTTACTCCTGGCGAAGTCGCAGGGACAGCTAGTATACAATAAAATCCAGACCCAATTTCAATTTCGTAATGGGTGATAAAAAGAAAAAAAAATGGCAAAATAATGTGGAATTTACGAAATAGGAGTTACGTGGATAAAAATCGATACTGAAATTTCGTTTTTATTTTTGTTGATTTTCTCTACTTTTGGCTGACAATTACTGGCCATAACACAATATTGGTAGGCCAAGAACAGGCGAAGGGCGAACCCACATTGAGTACAAAAGAAAAAAAAACGTCGTACGATGCGTTAACTAAGGACAGAACAGATTTAGGTGGGATCACCTTTGGATCAAAATCGCGAGCACGCGCTCGTGTAACTTTTTTCATAAAATTCGATTTTGATCTCAACATTTGCTGTCGTTGTTGTTGTTGTTGTTGTTATTGTTGTTCTTACCAACCGAAGGAACTGCAGCTTACGTGTTTTATTGCACTGTTCTCGCAGTTTTTTCCGTGCCATTTTCTATTGCTCATATTGTGATATAGACGTGAAAAGATCGTAGGATGTTTATTCGTTTATATGTTTGTCAGTATGTGTGGGTGTTTGTGTGTATGTGTATGTGTGTGTGTTTGTGTGCGCGCGTGTCTGTATGTTTGTGAGTAATTAGAGAATTTACGGAGCCAGTTGCTTACAGAAGTGGGACCGTTTTAAAAACTGTCATTTTATACAAAAACTTTCGAGTTCCATTTGACAGTGATACAGATTTCTTTTTTCCATGCTTCACTCATTTTCATTCGATTTTTTCTTTGATCATTCTTTCGATTCGAAAGTGTCAGACGGCGATTTTCAGCTTGCCTCCTCCGGGCCTCCGTCACGATTGAACTGCGCACCACTAAGGAAAACCAAGAGATATTTGACGTTATATATTTTTCCTTCATCGGCATACTTTCTTTATTTTTCAATCAAATTGTTGTTTATTTTTTCCCTTCTTTCAATATTTTCGTAACGATTGCTCAAAGGTCTTGGTGCAACATCGAGCAATCCAAAGGACATTGTGCGAGGGGGTTTTTTTTTTGTAATTGTGATGCTTTTTAACCACATATAGCTTTTCCATTTACTTACCTCGACCCAATCATTGTATATTAATTTTCATTTACCGTCGGTAACTAAATGTTGAGGTATACTATTGATTCATTTACCTCTGATAACTAACTCCATGAGACATAAATGTCTTTCCTCTCTATCGTGTGTGTGTGTGTGTGTGTGTGTGTGTGTGTATAGATTAGGCACTTTATGATTTGTTCTCGTCAGTTGTATACCGTGATAGTCCTTCTAAGGATACCGTTAACCTGTACGCATGTGCTATTGGCTGCGATCAGCTTTCTGTGGCGATTTTTGATCAAACGGCTACGTTCATTTTCTCGATGGTAATATGCTGTATTATATGTAATTTGCTACTTATTACTTGCCGTTATCAGATATTATTTTTGTCTAGTAAAAACCTCTATTTGTTTCGTCTATACTTATGGGGAATCGTTGCCATTTGCTAATTTTTCAATATTATTTGCTCAACGACAATCAAATAGCCTTAATGGTAGTGATCTCGCGACAATTACGTTTGAAAGTTAACGCTTTCGTTGTTTTTTTGGAAACTCGAATATAACTCGCAGAATCATCGAATAATCTTATTTTGTTGTTTTTATCTTATGGGCATGTAAGGTCATCATCTTTCGTAAAAAATGGCTGTTGAAAATTTTAGAGATTGAAAAATAACCACCATCTAATGCATATAAACGCGTTTTTTTCATTGCTGTATCTCAAAGATTTCAAACAAAAAAAAAACAAAACAAAACAAAACAAACGAACAAAAAAACGTAGAAAAACGTTTTTATTGTTATGTTTATTATAATTCGAAATTCCATGTTTTTACTTCACAATTCGAATGGAACAACTTCAAACTTTTTTTTCTACTATACTGTGAAATTATTGAATATTTGTTTTAAGTCTAGTTTGGTATTTAATGTTGTAATTCTTCTTATTTTGCAAAATAAAATATTTCGAGACATTATTTTCGAGTCCTTTTGGTAAAATACGTAAAAACTTCACCCACCGCTCATTATGAAAGCATGCAAATAGAATTTTACTCAATAGCGTTGAGAAAAGAACCGAATTTCGTCAACCAATCAACTCGAAAGACCAAAATCAAAATTGAGAAAAAAAACCGCGAAATAGTTATGAAAAAACAAGACAAACTGTTGCAGAGAAAATCGAGTTTATTCGAAAAAAAAGAATTTACGTCTAATTTAACATTAGACGATACTCGAAGAGCTGGGAGAGGCAATGTTCTTTCTTTAATTTAAAAAATGGAAATAATTAATAACGATAGTTAGAGACTCAATTTTTCTAATATTCCTGGAACTCTTTCTTCCTCTTCGCCACGTAATATCATTCAAAAAAATGGCCACAATATTGAACCAGTTTTATAACAAATTTAAATCTATAATTTATGAAATACTTCCTTTTCGATAAAATTAAAATTCTATGGATCGTACAACACATTAAATGAAAAGAAATATTTCAATAACGAATTTTTCAAGCCGACTTTACAAAGTTTATCATATCTTACGACGAATTCTTACAGAATTTTTCAATAACCAGGATAATTTATGAATAATATCGATAGAACTATTAGTATTAAAATTAACAGAGTTATTATTGAATTGTTTTTTCGTTTTTTTTTCATGTTTTCGATATAACAATTAGAATTATTTAAAGTTGTTTTGAAGGATGCTCCGAAAGTACGATTGGTGAATAAAAACGAACGAAACACTTGAATATCGAGCTCTATTTTTCTATTCCTACTTCTACGCATTTCGCATACGAAATCTACATGTAAATAACTCGAACAACAGTCCGAATCTTATTTTCATACTCAAAAGTGTTGTTGTTCACTTTGAAGATGTCATTTATATGATTATTTTCAGCATCGCTCATTTACTCAGCCGCGCCAGTCACTAGGAGTAAAAATGCCCTCAATTCAATATAATTAATCTAGATTTCTTTAAAGAAAACGTACTCAAGCCTAACGGAACTTTGTACATATTTTCATACATCCGAATAACAGATGCAGAAAAAAAACAAAAAAATAAAACAAATTGAAACCATTATGGTACAATTTTTCAAACATTTTTCCTACTGTTTCATCCAGCGAGATCATCGTATTTAACAAGAAAGTTTGTGTGAAATCAGTCAAAATAAAAATCATCACAACTCAGCGATCGGGTTGTAATGGATATGATCGTTCAGCACTTCAGTTGCGCTAGAGAATGTGACAAATTTTAAAAAGTTTGTCAACAACATTTTTTCGTAATTTTTTATTCCGTTTTGAGATTGATATTTTCAGGATTTTCGTCTTTATGACACCAACGTCAAGAATTTTTGACACATTCGTCCGAATAATCTAAATTTGCGATTCGTATAAAAAATGAGGATAATTGCAAAGATGAAATCTAGAAACAAATAGCCATTCATTCTTCAATAGCAAAATTTCCTCTTTTGGTAAAACGTTTTTTTTCATGAGGTAGTGTTCGTTGTACTTTAGAAAAAAAAATTTCATTTGCGAACTCGTAAATAAAAATGCACAACCGAGGATCAAGGTTGAAAGAAAGACCGTCGACTTTCCCGCAAATAATGAACTAAATTTTTTTAATTAAATTAAATACAAGCTTATTGGAGCAAATTAAAGATATGGACGATTTAACATTCTGTTTTCTTATTCTTTTTTCGTTATTTTGTTTGTTTGTTTTTCATGGTGTGAAAAGTTGACAAAATCCAGGTAGGACAAAAAATCAATGCCGTGATATTACCTGGGCCGTTACTCAACCACAGGCAGCAATCCTGTCATCGGAGTTGGTGAAGACGATGCGATAGTCGATCGGCCCTGGTCCTTCACGATTGGATCTGAAATAACCAAGCGTTTGTTAATGTCGTTGAAATGTCTGGACTACATAGAGTGTGGAACGAGGTTATTACAAGTATTGAAAAAAATTGGAAAGAAGCTACGGATCGAATAAAATCCGAATACAGAAATCTTGAAAGAGTTAGAAAAGCAAGAATAATAGGAACTGAAAAAATTCTAAAAATTTATCGGAAAGATTCATTATTGTTGAAGTTTAGATTTGACAGAAAAGAATGGAAATATATTTGAATGAAAATGTTAATCTGAAAATGTACAGCAATGTACTCACAGAAATAAGGATGGTCCATGGCTTCACGGGCAGTCAGCCGCTCGTAATGGTCGTAGCGCAAAAGCTTGTCAAGGAAATCGAGACTCTCGGGTGAGACAAGATGCTGATTTTCCGAATGTACGAAACGCTCCCAGCGCTTACGCGAGTGTCGTCCTAATATATCGTTGAAACGAGGATCAAGCTCGATGTGATATTTATCGAGATACTCGAACAATTCTTCCGTGCCCAATACTTTTCCGATCCTCACTAACTGATCGTAATTATCGTGCCCGTGGAAAAATGGCTCTTTCCTGAAGATCATGCTGGCCAGCATGCAGCCCAAGGACCACATATCCAAAGAATAATCGTACATCTTGAAAAAAAACAAAAACAAAACAAAACGAATTTAGTCACACGATAAAATGTCATAAAGTAAAATGAAGTAATAAATAATGAGAATACAAATAACAAAAAGCTGAATATTCATTTCAATATTCCCAATTATTTAGACAAGTTTTATGGGATATACTAATTGACATTACATTATTTCATAAATTATATTCAAGTTTTCGAAAATTAACCGGAAAGTTATCTTTTGTACGTGACTGTGGCGAGACTACGACGTTAGTACTTCGCCTGAAAACCTGGGTCCCAACAAAAACAGTTTGGGTTTGTACCTGTTGGTACTTCGGCTGAAAACCTGGGTCCCAATAAAAACAGTTTGGGTCTATACCTGGGAAATGGGGGGAGGGCGGGGCTTCCTTCTTGATTCTAATAAAAGTTAGTAAGTTAGTAATCTTTTATTATTTTATGGTGTTTTTTTTTGCATGACTAATCCTTCAGTAATGGGGGTGGGGGGAGGGGGGCAAAAACAAAGCGGTGTTATTATTGCAGAGTAGAGAACGATCGATAAACACAATACGGTTGTGTGGAATGGAAAAAACCTGTATGCGAAGAATATCGCGTCATGTATTGTACACACAGCTTAGAATAATTGCAATTAACTGATAATATCCTAATTTTTTTTTACATAGAACGCGTGAATTGCAATGCATGGTCCATAATTTATTGCCTATTTTCCTGTCCTGAACTTGATGAGCATTTAGCTTCAAAAAAATGAAACGGAATAATTTTTTTAGTATTTTTTTTCCAATTTTTTTCCTTTATTTAACGAAAAATGTATGGAGAAATAAAATTTTCGAGAATTTCACAATTGATACGTCAAGTTGAATATTTCGAGCAGTGGCACGATTTTTTTCAGAATTTTTCGACAACATTAAGGGGGTGAAATAATGGCCGGACGTGGAAGACCCACGTTTACAGATGAGAGCTGCGGTAAAAACTTTTATGGACGAAGTGTTGATGGTAATAAATATTGATTTGCTAAATTTTCAATGAATCTCTTTGAAACTTACCTGATAATCGACGAGCAATTCGGGCCCTTTGAAGTACCTCGAAGCTACGCGCACATTGTATTCTTGTCCCGGATGATAAAACTCAGCCAAACCCCAATCGATCAGCCGAAGTTTGCGGTTTTCATGATCGATCATCACATTGTGCGGCTTTACGTCTCTATGCATAATGCCCATGCTATGGCAGTAATCCAAAGCCTGTGAAAATACCACGGAAAATCTTGAATTTCGTATAACACTGGTTTTTCAACCTGACAACAATGGAATTCTCATTGGGAAGGAAGCGATCGTTGAACCAAATATTATTCCTGAATTATCGCAATGAAACAAACTTATATTTTTTATATTATCAAAGGTAATTTTTTCTTTGCGTAAAATGCATTGGTAACGAAAAAAAAAACTTATGTAAAAATAAATAAAAAATAAAAAACAATGCGAAAAGGTAGTAAGAGAAACGGACTCACGTACTTTCAAAAGTTCGTAAAGATAATATCGAATGTCGTAGTCTGTCAGTGTTTGATAAAGCTGCTTGAAATCTGTGTTGTTGACGTGTTCGAAAATCAACGCCGGAGTCCTCGAGACTGGATCTTTGACGACTGCTTGAAGCGTTATTATGTTGGTCCCACCTCTTAGATTCTCTAAGATTTTGATCTCTCTCTTTATTTTCTTTTTTTTGACAGGCTGGAAAAACCGAACAATCGACGAATTATTTTTAGTACCGAATAGATTCATTTGAAATATTCGAAAAATATATACATCGTTAATACATTCAAAATGATTTTGCGAACACTCATTTGATCGTAACTTTGTGGAAACTTGGAGAAAAAAAAAACTGATACCTCTAGAAAAATAAGAGCTATCAAGAAACTGTTTTTCAAAGATTTGGGAATCGAAAAAAATGTTACGAATTCTCGATGTTTACTACCTACTTTCCCGGGTTCTGGCAAAAAAGTTAGCGAAAAAAGACAGTTTTGAAAAAAAATGTTAATACCGTATGCAAAAAAAAACTATACAGCCCCAAGAAAGTGTTGTGATTGTTTTTTTTTCGTATTTCAATAATGTATCAACCTTATTATCATTATTACTGAAGATAAATGTTTAAATCTCTGACTTAGTGACATTAGCTGAAAATATTGTAAATATATCTGATAATAAAGGTCAATAAATTATTGAAATAAATGAAACACAAAAATGACATACCTTTAATATTTTGACGACACATTTTTCATTATTCGTGACGTTAATGGCTTCAAATACCTCACTATACTTTCCGCGGCCCAATTTCCTCACCAGCTGATAATCATCTTGCTGGCTGTGAATCAATGAAAAAAATAATGGTCATAGAAAGAACAATTTATGAAATAAGTTTTTAATAACAAAATTTGAAAAAAAATTGAGAACCCATTGAGCAGGACATCATTGTTAAACTATGTGCAAAATTTCAAAAGGATTTACTCGCTCCGGCAATCACGGCACAATTTTACTCGCGTTCTCATGGAGAGTAGCAGAAAAAATTCAATTTCATGGAATGGCTCTATTTTCGACAGATTTTCCTCAATTTCATAGGAACGTGTGACAAAGTTTATTGTAAAAACATTGAAAAAATGTTATCATGAAGTTTCGGAGATGGAGTGATATTAAGCATAAACTCCGTGGATTTAGTACGAGAAATATATTCATTTCAGAATCTCTAAACTTCGTATTAAGCGTAATTCATGGAAATTTATATGTTTATACATTTTTAGAAAAAATAGGCGAGACTATTACGTTCAGAAGAGAATTAAAAAATGAAAAAACTAACCCCCAATTGACGACGTAGGATTCGTAGTCCCAGTAGTCCCGAGGCTTGTGCGAGTTGACATCTGCATATAACCGTGCTCTGCTTGGTAATGCCATTTTCTCGAATACCTCGCCTGTTACGTTATTCGTATCGTTTACGCTATTAACTGTTGTACTATCTCGGCTACGTAGTGGAAACATACGACGTTCAAACCCTCGTGAACCGTTGACCGTTTCAATAATACGGCAATGACGGAACAACCCTAAACAAATACAATCGTTAATCAATGATTCAACACAATATTTCATGAAATTTAGTTGACCGTACTGGTGGCAAGTATTAGATCAGAAAATCAAGAAAAGATTATAGAAAAAATCATAACAGTCGAGAAAAAAGAAAAAATTATTAGCAGGTAATTTGTTGCAAAGGAAAGGATATTTTTGAAGAATTTCGATTCCTTGTATTCAAAAGTTTAATCAATTTATTTAATAATTATAATTTATCAACTTGCGATGCAAACAAAGAAGAAACTTTGATTAGAATTTTTGTTGCGGTAAAATTTGATTGAGGCAAATAAAAATTGTTGAAGAAATTTGGATCGGTGCGTTGAATATCATTTTTCATTCGATGTATTTTTCTCATGTTCGCAATAAATCTAAGTCTCGAGAGAAGACTGTTTGATTATTGTTGGTGAACACTCCCCATGAATTTTGGGGTTCGATGAAAAAATTTGAACTTTTGTACATGAAATAATTATGACTGGAGGTTGCGACTCGAGGCAAGTACATTTAGCTCGAGTCTCTACAAGACGCTTTTACAGAAAGCAACATCGTTGGAAAAATCTTTTGCAAATTGTTTCATACTTATTTTCACATTGATTTTATATTAGATGCAAAATTATGTTCTAATATAGCATGACATTTGGAAAAATAATAGTCATTTGAAAAAAAAAGAAGCGTTAAGAAACCAAAAAGTCAAGTTTTGAGATTATTCTTTACGTTTGTTGCAATTTTACAATTTACAAGTTGCAAGCAGGATTATTTAAAAAAAATGTTATTTACGATTAGTAGTTTACTACTAATAATTGGAGATTATGAAAGCATTTTCAATAAATCTTCACCGAATGATAGCTTCGGGTTCACAGTTGGCTCCAAACTTATTAAGAATTTTATAAGAAAAATAAACAATCGCATTGATTACAAGTGATTTTTCAGTACCGAAGCGATCCAAATTTCTTTATGCAATTGCTTTTTTTCGAATACCCATGGGATTATCCAATTATTAATACGCACACTTCTATTTATCGTGTACACGCAACGATAAAAAAATTCTTGCCCAAATTGAAGAGTCAACGGACCAACAAAAATATTTTTTTTTTTTTTCAATTATCGTACAAATTCGTTTCAATGAATAATCAAATTTGTATCAAATTCTTGTTCTCAACAACACAACTTTATTTGAAAATATAAAAATAGTCATCGCTCGAAAAATTACAAAGCTAACATAACAGAGGAAACGGGAACACGTTATATTTGAGCAACGGCAAACAATATCGTTCGGAAGATATTACGGACAAACTCCGCGTCTGGAATCGTACTCTATTCGAAGGCTTGTGGTTTTATGCAAAGAAATCCAGTACACCATCAAATAATTACTGCGTAATTGCTTATTATTCCAAATTTGACAATATTTTGAACCGTGTTTGTCAATTACTTGGATCAAGATATGTTTTGAGGCCTTTAAATTTTAACATCAATCTGTAATTTGTCTCTTTCCGTTGTGATTTTTTTTTTATTGTTTCGTAATTGAAAATTGAAAATTATTTTTCAATCATGCCGAATGCGACGTTTGAAACTTTTCATGTTGATGCAGATCAATAAATAATTTTGTACGAAAAACAATTTTTTTTTTTTTTTTATAGCAGCGATAATGCAGGTTTTGGAAATAACTCGATAGTTGCGCAAACAAAAATTTAAGCATGAAATTGTTAGTTTCTAGGTTTTTTGGAATTTCCAAATTACGAATTTAGGTTTGAACTCTTGACAAAATTAAACTTCTCAAGTTTTGCAAACGAACAGCCACAAAATATTTCGAATTATCGAATAATTTTATAGCAGACACATGAAAGCTTTTTTTGTTGGCTTTTCGAAATGGAGAGTCCAGAACTATGATCCTCAACCTCAAAAAAACGTAATTCTTCAAGGTCAAAATTCCATGCACAAGCACGATTCGAAAAAACTACATAATTATAATAATAATAGGAAATGTGCGAAATATGAGACAAATAGAAAAATAAGTAGGAAGGAGGGAAAAAATTAGATAAAGAAATCAAAGCGATAAGAATGAGTTAACCTACCCCATGAAAAAACGTCTTTCTAGCCACGAAAGTGAATTTTTTCCAAAACAGGCGGAAAAAAAATGTTGACGAAAGATGTGAAATTTTTTTGTTAAATAATGACGCGTACGGGGGCGGAGAAACAAAAATGTAATAATGAAAAGTATCAAGACAGTGTAGCTGTTGGTGGACGATGAGGAAAAAATCGTTTTTATACTCTGTCTCTTTCGCTCGTATTCCGTTACTCGTAAAACCCGCTTTTACCGACAACCAAAAGTACGGTTTTTTCAAACTTGGCTGAAAAAACGTGATTTTCGGATGAAATTAATGGGGCGCGCCTAAATTTATGAAGAAAAGTTGTAAAACGCGGCACAGATAGGACAGAGTCTTGAAACATTGCGAGAGGGAAAGCGCGAGAGAGAGCGAGAGAGAGAGAGAGAGGGAGAGAGAGAGAGGAGGCGAGAAACAGTACGAGAACCTTAAGAAAAGAAAGATAGAGAAAAAATAAAAAAGACAAAATCACACGCCAACATTCCGCACTACGATGTACTGTTATGGATGGGCTCACCTAAAACATTCCGGGAAAGAATCTTGGTTATAATCACACTCGGTGTAAAATAAGAAAGAAATGAAACGCGTTAACGTCGATTTTCAGTTTAATAGAACACCCATGCGCCTCGGGAATGCGTGTTACTCTAATATTTTTTGGGCGCCCGGCTTCCGAGAGCAAGAGAATCCAAGATGGCAGCCGGCGAACCGCCACATGTTGGCTGAAGTCAGTCTACAACCGTTTTCCAATGGGCAGTGGGTCGATGAGATCGGCTATATAAATTATATGGTAGGACAGGGGTATAAAGAGAGATTATACATTTCCTTACTAGACCTAAATCTCATAAATAATATACCAAATTTTTCGCATCGTACAAATTTTGGATTGTTTTTACATAGAGTATCATGGGATGCTCGTTGCTATTTTTATTATTTGGTTATTTCGAGATGCGAGAAATGTCGCTGTCACTTCGTTTGTTGTGCGCGTTCGTTCGCTTCCATTGGCGATCGAAATCGGTCTGAAGTGTGCTCTCCTGGGGTTTTTAATTTTTCACGTTGGCTTTGTTGATACTTTCACCGCCGCTTCCCCCCGATTCGCCTATGAATAGGGATTGGTGGCACATTTCCCAATATAGAGGGAGGTAGCCAATAAAAAGCAAGAAGAAGATGCTCTCCTTTTCATGATAACGTGGTTTCATGGGAATGTTGTGCAAAAGAAAACTAATTAAATAATGTGAGATTGTTGTGTATTATTAATAATTAGATCGTTTTCAAACTTTAATGTGGATAGAAAATACGCTTCAAATGGTTTTTTTTTACATGGTACTCTCGTCACATTTCGGAGAAAAATAGAGTGATATAGGACTTTTTTTCATATTCGTTTCAGCTCTAACCCAATCAGCTGGCAATTCAGTTCAATCTTTCAACATGAAAAAGCATCTCCAGATAAAAACGGAAAATTTAATTGAACAGGATTGAAATATAGAAATCAAAACAATCGAAAATTCTTTGATCATTTGTATTTGACGATTATCCGACAGCCATATATTTTAACAGGCTCTTGCATTGGTTATCATTACGTCCCTCGTGCCCTCGTGTAAATGCGGCTTTTTCATTAATTCTGTCTAATCTTTTGAATTTTCCCGGGCAACTCGAAAGCCGAACTATCAAAGCATCAAATGACATACAGAACGTAAACAACACGCGCTTTGTGTAATTATTGCATGATAAATAAGGAATTATTTGAATAGAAAATAAATAATGAGAGACCTTGTTTTTGTACTGGACAACGGAGCTCATACGGCGAAAGCTGGATATTCTAACGGTGAACCCAAGTAAGATTTTTTGTAATCCAATTTGTGTTTCCTATTTTCAACTATTTTACTTGACATCGGCAAATCTTCAACAAACCCGTTTTTATTTCTAAACAATAGTAGCATGATTACGTTTATTTCTTTCTTTTTACATTTTCTGACATGATTTTTACTTCTTGACTTTAAAAAAAAAAACCGGCTGTTCTTTTAACCTCAAAATTTACGCAAGGTTATGTTTACTCGCAATCAATTGCCATTGTTATTGTTATTATTGCTACTTTGTTTTGATTAAAAAAAGTGTACAGGGGTTTCAATAGACGAAAAAAACACTGTTTAAATTTTGTAATCGGTTGTTCTTTTTTTGAAAATTGTCAATAAACTCAAAATAACGAAATTCTATAAACTTGGGGGATAATCCTTGTTCGATGAATAATGATATTAAAATACTTGTCAAAATAACAAGCTAGAAAAAATAGCATTCAAAAATTCGTGTAGTCAGTTTGCATCATAAACGAATAAGAAAAATGGCAGAATTTTCAAAATCATTTATCTCCTCAATTATATTACAAATAATTCTATCTCCTTAATCAGAAGTTGAAATTGAATCAAAAATCATTCAGGAAAATCAATAAGAAATTCAAATTTCGTGCAAACAATACTGACAAGAAAAGAGATTAAATTAACGATACTCCAAACTATAGAATGACAAATTTTTTATTAAACAAAATTGATTATAACGACACAGTGCAAAGGAAGAAGAGTTTCGATTAATTATGATAGTCGCTCTGAGAAGCCAATAAGTTCAAGAGAAGTAACGACCAATTTCAAAACCGAAAATTTTTCACATCGTTCGTCCGATCGGACTGAAAAAAATTCAGTCTCATTTTGCCACTTTCCCACAAGAGCACAGAGTTTTGGACTGAGATTGGTCGGGCAATTAGAAAAAACTTGACATTGAAAAATTCACCACAAATACGAACATTCTAACTCCATAAGTTTTGTCAAGCGCTATTTGAACTCTTGGACGCATGGTTGACAACGTCGTCACACATTTTCTCTACAGTTATTTTTTACTCAAAAGACTTTTCCCTCAAGAAATAATACTGGGTTTTTGTATGAAAAAAGAATTTTTCAAAAGATTAACTGAGACGATAGATGATCACGCAAGAAAGTTATTTTACAAACTTTTATTCCTGTGGTCCAAAATAATAACGAAATATCATTTTCAGAGTAGTGCTGAACTGCATAACGAAAGCAAAGAGCGAACGACGTCGACCATTCATTGGGAACCAAATAGAGGAATGTAGAGACGCGTCCGGTCTGTTTTATATGCTTGCCTTCCAAAAAGGATATTTGGTCAACTGGGATATTCAAAAAAGTGTCTGGGACTATATATTTTCGAAAGAATGTTGTCAAACGAACTTGAACGACGTTTCCGTTATAATAAGCGAGCCTCTGTTCAATTTCCTCCCAATCCAGGAAGCAACGACGGAAATATTTTTCGAAGAGTACGACTGTAGAAGTATCTTACAGATAAACGCAACGAGTCTATCTTGTTACAATTATAGATCGAAAAAAGCGGATTGCAAAGCTTGTATCGTCGTCGATAGTGGTTACAGCTTTACTCACGTTGTACCTTACGTCAATGGCAATAAAGTTAAAGAAGGAATTCGTCGTATCGACGTTGGTGGAAAATTGCTCACGAATCACCTTAAAGAAATAATCTCTTATCGACAACTCCACGTAATGGATGAAACTTACGTTATTAATCAAGCCAAAGAAGATTCTTGCTTCGTTTCACAAAATTTCGCCAAGGATATGGAACGTGCGAAAAAACATGGCAATGAAAATTCCATCGTCAAGGATTACGTTTTGCCCGATTACACAACGTTAAAAAGAGGATTTTTGAAAGATCCTGACGGTTCCAGCGAACATCAGACACTCAGATTAAACAATGAAAGATTCGCCGTCCCCGAAATTCTTTTTCATCCCTCCGATGTTGGAATCAAACAAATGGGAATTCCCGAAGCCATCCTGCATTCTATGAAAAGCTGCGAGCCTCAAACTTGGCCACATCTTCTTGCTAATATCGTTCTTACTGGAGGAAATTCCAAGTTTCCCGGTTTTCGGGATCGAGTTTTTAAAGATGTTCGTAGCTTAACGCCGGCTGAATTCAAGGTCAATGTCACCTTAGCCACCAAGTAAGTTGATTAAAAAGTTAAAGTTTTTTAATTTATATGAATGGATGATTTTTAGGCGCTCTGCTCATACTTTCGCAAAATACGCAAAAACATATCTTTGGATTATATTTTTAGAAGTAACACAGTTTCAATTTTGATTTTATCTCTCGTTTACAGTCCTGATACTTACGCCTGGGAAGGTGGAAAATATTTAGCAGACGATCCGGGCTTTCGTAATCTGGTCGTCACGCGTAACGACTACGAAGAAGAAGGAGCAGCTTTGTGTAGTCAACGATTTGATCAATAATTATTTAACATCATTTGTATTTTGATATCGATAGAAATAAATAAATAAAATTCACAGCGATCCTTTGTGTCTTTTCTCATGAATTCATGTAGAATTCGTGAGAAAAATACATCCTAATAATACCTGTGAGTAATTGTGAACGTTTTTATTTACAATTAGTAAAAGTCATCTAAATGCCATAGAAAAAATCGTTTTTTTGAAATTTGCAATTAATTATAAAATAGCATGTATCTCCGAAAGTACTTGCTGGATCCATTTGAAACTTTCAGAGAATCTACTCTGATGTATGCACATTCCGAAAATGCCACAAAAAATCGATTCTTTGAAATTTCCAACTGTATATAACCCCTTAAATTATTGCTTTATAAATATCATTTCACTTTGTATTTTACTTTTGATAAATTCGACACTTTCATCACGAGATTTTGACTCCATTGTTGGTTAGTGTTAAGATTGAACAATGAATCCTTTTTATTCTAATCTAGTCATCCGTATTGACGACTTTATTTACATGCAACACTCGCGCGCACGACCATTTGGTAAATAAAACAGTCGACCCTTCATTGAAATTTTACAATTGGGTCAAATATGGCCTTCTTCTAAGATAAAGTGTCCAAGTGGGTTGCGTACTCCGATCCAATTGAGTGTAATCAATGCCACATTTTATGAAAATCTACAAAGTGCGCGTTTTTCAACAAGAATGAACTATTTAGATTCTATTTGAAAAAAAAAAAAAAAAAAATCAGTGGAAATTCAGTATTTTCATATTTAAAATATACTCTAGGTATTTTAATTATAGCCCAAGGTCACTTTACAAGATTATTATGAAATTCAACTTTTTTGAAGGCGGAATAAAATCTAAAAATTATTTGGCGTACGGAAGTTGAGATTTTCCAACATATTTATTAAATGAATACGTAGATTGAAATGTTTTTGCAATTTTTATAAAAATGTTTTTTCGTTCCGTACAAAATCACGTGGGAATAAAAAATCGATCGACCGTAGCCGGATGTGCATTGTCAATCTGCCCCCGCATGAATTTCGATAATTGTTTTTCTTCTGATTGCCTTTAAGGTGATCCATCGGTTGTATGAGTGCGAGAGAGACAACTCCAAAGTAGATACACATTTTTTTCAGACATTCTTGATATTTCAAGAATCATAAAAACTACACATTCTTCTCTGATGAAAAGAGAACAACGTGTAACTCTTATTTTCCTCGAAAAACCAAGCCTTTTTGAGTAGAACACCTAATAGAAGTTTTATCGACCGAACGACTGACAGATCACCTTAAGACAAGGTAGCGAGTGGACACGGTTCAACCGTCCACTTCTTTCATGGCTCCGCGTAATTTTCCGTTTTCTTATCTCCCAAACATTCTCAACTTCCTTTATTACATTCCCAACCGTGCCAAGCTCACATTTGCCGTCTCTCTGATAGTTTTTTTTTTTTCTTTTCAATTTTCTCTTTTGACTCAAAACGACGAACATGGAGGGTTGTTAATTGAAGAAGTTGTTGACTATATTGAATGAAACAATTATTAGCACGATTTATGCGAAGCAGATTGGCCATTTTTACCCGACTACGATTTCAAAACTCACAAACCCCTTGTATTTTCAAATTCAAGCTCAGTTATAATAAGATTTATTGATTGAAACAATATTTGTGATGCAATGAGACAAACGAGGTAGAATGAACTCAAATGTTTGTGATTATTTCTGAAAATTCGAGCGAATTTATTTTGTAGTATAACTTGGAACTTTGTTTCTATGAAGAAAAAAACATAATGCGGAAAATGAGTGTTAGAAAAAAAGTTGATTGATATACATTAATTGCCTGCATGCATTCACATTTTTAGAAATAAAACAAACCCTAATTCTAGCATGTGACTTTCCAATTTAATAATTGAAAGAATTCCTATAAATTCAGTCTCCGATTTCTATGACTACATATTTAAATATTTAAACAATTCATTTGAACAAAATCAGACAAAAGCATCACCATAGTATTTGACTAATAAATGCAATTTTAAATCTAAGTTAGGAATCGATTGGGATTTCTTCGACGAGCTCAACAAGGCAAAACTCGTGGTAATTGATCAAATATTACAAATTCATTTTCATCAGGGAAACTGACTGAGGATAAGCCTCGTCGAAAATAAACGTAAATTAGAACAAATTTTCAACGGTATCGTCGCTGTGAACGTTTCTGTGTTACGGACACTTTATTGATTTGACCAAATTGGATCGCAGTGGCTCTTTCAACCCCAGAGTTATGTCTAATTTTTTTCTTTTTCTAGCGCATGACCAAGGTCGTAACCAACCCCATTGTTTTTTTTTCCGTAAAATCGTCTTTATAGTGATAAAGAAATTTGCGAGCAGCACATGGACCCCTTTATTTTAAAATACCGAGGAGAATTATGTTCGGTAAATCTATTTCCATGAAAGTTGATTTAAGGGAAATTCGTTCAAAAAATGAGGCGGTCGGAAAGTCAATGAGAATCTCATTTTTTCACCTGGAGTTGGAATTGACCGAGGTCATGCGTTCTAGGGTTAAGGTGATCCATCTCTCTCGCACTCATGCAACTAATGAATCACCTTAAGGTGATCCGTCAGTCGTTCGATCGGTAAAAATACTAGTACACGCGGTTATCTCAGAGAAGCTTAATAGTTCGATGAAAATAAAAGTAACCCGTTGTTCTCTTTTCCTCAGAAAACAATGTGTAACTTTTATTTTTCTCAAAACTGCATCAAGGGTGTCTGAGAAAAATGTGTATGTCTTTTGCAGTCCTCATGCAACCGATAGATCACCTTAAGAATATTTCACAGCATTTCTCCAACGAAAAATATAATTTGATCACATTTGATTGAATTCGATGGTGTGAATTTTGAAAAAAGTATTTTGCAGTAATGTATAAAGTGAAGCGATCTTTGAGACGTTATGAGTAACGATCTTTGTTCGGCAGGTAATTACAAAATTTATTGTTCTCGACATCAAATGGATATGTCAAATTTTCCGATCACGTATACATTAATAATTACAAGTTTATTTTCCTTCAAACATTTTCAAAAAAATCGGACTATCGCATTTTCCACGTTGATTTTTTTCCAGAGAACTTTCAACTTTATTACTAGCGAAAAGGCAACAGCAAAAAAAAGTAGGGAACCGTCAAATGGGTTGCGTATGTGTCAGAATTTGTAGAAAATTTTTTTGACATCATCACTCTGGAAAATCAATGTTCGTAACATCTCAAAGAAAACTCAATTCTTTCCGAATAAAACAGCAACAAAATTCAGCAGAACGCACAGTTTCTGTTGCATCCGAAGGAAGGATAACCATCGCAATTGGTTATTGAAAAAAAAAAAGAAACAAAAAAGCTTCAATAGAGGCTACATAAATGCCTGCTCGCAGACGACCACGAGCAACGGCTGCATTAATAACTTTGATCCGAATTTTACTAACTTAAACATTCACAATGACCATATTCAACAATATGTATGTGTGCATTTATACCGAGTGAGGTTGTGACTCTTGGCACCGTGTATATATATCTCTATGGCCTTTGGTAGGAACATCATAACTCTAACAATAACATTTCTTTTTTGTTCGAATCAGTTGCACGATCTATTTTCATCATTTTTCAATTTGATTCAACAGTGACAGCTCCATTACTACTGAAATGGAGTTCAATCACCTGGTCCAAATGAACACTAATTTTTTCCTGTATTTTTGTCGAGTTTGAAATCGAGATTTCTCTATAAACGTTGTTCTTGGAATTTTAGTGTTTTTTTTTTCACTCTTAGCAGGGTTGAGGACAAATATTTCGAACGAAAAGTGTAAAGCTTCGAGAAAGATCGTCGATGAGTTGATAGAATTATTTTCAAGATTGAGGCACCTCGGATATTCCCAGATAATGGTGTTTAAAAAAAAAAAAAAAAAAAAATTCATTGAAAAAATCATCCTTATCAGCATGTATATTAAAGAATAGCAAAAGCGCCAAGAGTTACCGCCTCAAGCTGTACGAACAGTGAGTTTAGGATACTTTGGTCTACGCTTTAAATGTATTTAAATGACCGCTTTTAAAGGCGGCGGCAGCGCTACAACTCGATGTATTATTTCCATATTCTCCCTATAACTCTATTCGTAATAATATCTCTATTAATAATAATTCTAATTATTATATATTAATAATTAATAATATTAATATTATATCAATAATATAATACTATTAATAATATGTCTATTCATAAATAACTCTAATCTCTAATCGCTCTATGTAACATCATCTCTGTTCTCTGTTCCAATACATTTTCATTACTCTCTCTTCTGATAAAACTTTATTTGTGCGGAATTATTGAGTACTAAATCGCGTGCTGCTATATTCGCACGAATACCGCAGCGCTACTCGATCAAGTGACACTTGTTGCTATATTAATGTTTATAGCAAAAGCCCGACTTGATTACCAAGTATTTCAAATGTAACGAGGTTGGGGTATGCATCGTTGGGTTGCAACGAAATTCTGTTATTTTCCTTCAGCCGAGCTCATGATTTTCATTCAATATTTGGTAAGAATAATGAAACAATCTTTTCTGAGGATTCAAATACAAAATCGGTGGCAATTTTGTCATGGTTTTTTAAATTGAACAAACAATGAATAGAAATAGTTTTTTTTTCGTTAGACCCCAACGTTCCAAATTCTAGAAATATTGGAATCGTAAGTATTTCAACCAATATTTATGAAGAGTGATGTGTTGGAATAGAGATATCGAGCATAGAGTTGTTTTAAGAATAAAGTAAAAGAACATTGAGTTGTAGCGCGCTACCAAATTCGTTTAACGGAGCCTACGATGGATCGCTCATCGCTATATATCGTACAAACAACGTGATTGAAGCATGTTTTTTTTTTTAAAGTAACACCCGAAGACTAAAGTATCCCGAACTTCTGATTTATATATATATATATATATTTATTTATATATTAGATTAGGGTCTGATAATCGATAATACAATAACGATAAAACAGTCACGACGTAGAAAAAAATTGTTGTAATCGCAGTACCGTTCTACGATCGAGTGCGCACAGGTCGAAGTCAAATGTCTTTTTAGTGATTTCGTATTGGCCGGTTTCGGCGATAACTTGTACAACCCTCTGCAGTTCTTGATTATCCTGCAGGGTCATGATTTTTTGTTGGAGTTCTTTAAGCTGAGTGACGTAATCGTCGGAGAAAACTTGTTCGGCCGAGTGCGAATCGGTTTCCGGTTCGATGAAAGTATTGTTGGTCGAATCGGGGGCCACTTGCTCGGTCTCGGTCGCATCGTTTTCTTGGATTTGTGTCAGGGGCGCTGCGGTGTCCTTGAAATTGTACCTCGTGTCAAGGTCACTCGAGATGGGGGATTGACTCGAGGAGACGGGCTCGACGGACGGTGAAATCGAGTGTTCTCGATCTTTCGAGCGTTTCGACGAATGTTCCTCAGCTTCCAATTTTCGTTTTCTTTTGCGCTCCTCGCTACGAGCATTCTTAACTTTTTCTCGCTTCGACTTCTCGTCGATTTCGGGCTTTGGATCGCTCGTTCCACGGGGCGCCAGCGGTGGCGAGGCAGCTTTCGAAGAGTCCGAAATTGCAGGCAGCGTTTCCGCCTCGGTTTTCGAAGCGTTGAATAACTTGGTGACTGGATGAGAATCTTCATCGAGCGAGTGCGTCGAATCACTACTGTCCCCTCCACCTCTTTCCGCAAGCAAACCCGACAGAGGATCGGCAATTGGCGAGGCGTTCGAATACCCCGACGATTTCTTCTCACTCGTCAGCAGTTTCAGCTTTTCCCCCTTTTCTTTCTCCAAGCTTTCCTCGTTTCTCTCTTTTTTCTCTTTCTTCTTGTGCTTGTGCTTTTGCTTGTTGTCCTTATCCGTGCGCGGCTCCTTAAGCTTGTTTTCTCCCGACTCGCTACGCTCGCTCTTTTCGCTCCGAATTTTTTCCTTCTCTCTCTGATGCTTCGGCGATTTTTTCTCTTCTCTCCCTACTTTTCTCTCCACGCTTTTCTCCTTTTCCGTTCCCTCGCTTTTTTCAGGCTTCAGCAGTTTTTTCTCACTCTTTTTAGACGGATCTTTCGTTTTCTCGTGATCTTTTTCTCTCTCTCTCCGCTCCTTGCTCTTTTCCTCCTTGTGCTTTTTTTTCTTTCGATCGAGCTTGCGCTCTTCGACCGGCATTTTGAAGTTGTCCTTCAACCGATCTTTCTCCTTTTCCGGCTGTGTTTTCTTGTGTTCTTTCTCCTTCGGCTTGGGCGATGGAGATTTTTGTATCGGGACCGGTGGAGGTGGAACTAAAAGCGGTTTTTTCGTCGGCGATTGCGGCGCTCCTTTTCTTCCACTTCCATATAATTCCTCTTTGTTACCCGCAGCAGGACTCGAAGCACGCTTCGATTTTTCTTTTCCCCGTTCCTTATCCTTCGAAGATCCTTTATCTTTCTTCTCTTTTCGATCCGCCTCTACGCTCTTGTCCTTCTTCTTCTCCTTGTGCGGACTGTGCTTCACCTTCGTCGGCTTTTCCAATTTTTCCACCTTTTCCGTCGGCGCTCCTTTCGAAACCACTAATTTCTCAGTCTGCGCCCTTTTACTCTCCGGCGATACCTTCGCCGGTAACGTCATTGGATTCCCAAACAAATCCGCGAATGAATTCGACGTTCGCAGATCCGTCGTTCGATGCTTCTTCACCTCGGTCCCGCTCAACTTTGGTTTGCTCACCATTGGCGGCACCATTTTTAAGTCACCCTTTTCCGTTGGATCCTCTGAATTTGATACCGCGACCTGCAATTTTTTTTTTTTCTCTCTCATTATGTCATTTCACTATTTTCATTCCTTTTTTCATGCTTCTTTTTCCATACATTCTTCTCCTCTTCTTTCTCCATTTATTCTTTTTTTCCATTGAATTTTCTTCCAACGTTAATTATCATGCGATGTACAGTTGTTATCATTACATGCCGATAAGAAATTAGATTTTTTTAAATGATAATCGTTTATTTTATTTTTGTACAAACTTGGACTTGATTTTCAATTTTTCCGTAATTATATTTATCAACAAATCATAGTGTTGAAGTAGAAAAATGAAAAACTGTCAGTCCGAAAACAAATGGAACAATTTCATTCAACAATTTGTTAAATTTCAAATAAATTGAAAAAATCTATCATGCATTTGAGCGTTGGAGCTGGAAAATCGTATAGAAAATGAAATGATCAGTTATTTATCCGATCAATATAAAAGGAGAATCGATGTCTGGATTTTTTCGATTTGCTCATTTCCCGGATAAACGATTCATGTTTTTCTATAACAAGAGGCAATATTTCGAAATAATTGTATTAGTTTTGCGAGAAAGCCACCGCCATGCTTTGTTAGTGGATCTAATTGTTTTTTTTTTTTTCAATCTTGCTTAGTTGCCAAACGGGAGATTTTTTCAATATTTTTAAAATATTCTTTAATTGGGTTTTTCAATTTGTTATAGAGACAAAAGGCGCCTTAAATATTAATTGCGCAAGAAGAGATTTTTCCATATCCATATTTTCAAGTCTTTATTGGAAAATAGCTTCCCTACCACAAACTAATTTTTACTCCCAAACATTTATATTTCTTGAAAACCTCAAGTACAGAAGAATAATTTTAGGAAAAGTAGATAATTGCAAATGATTCTATCATTTTTTACTGCAAGTATGAAAAAAAATCTTTTCTTATTCCGAAAAATCGATTCTTATTACTGCAAAGGCTGTTATTATTTAAATGTTTGAAAAAAAAAAAAAAAAATGATATCGAGCTTAAAAAACGAGTAAATAAAAAAATATTATTTAAAATATATCTTACGTGCAGAATGAAAAAATTGAATAACGCAGTCTTGGCAAAGCCCGCAATTGGATTAAATGAGTTGAAAAATTATGGTAAAAAGGAAAACTTACACCACCACCTTTAAGCAATTTTTTCCGAAATTCTTCCGACGGATTGGCGAACACTTCGTGATGTCGGATAACATTATTATAGGCCGGGCCAGTTGGTAATAAAATGAGATCGTACGATATTTGTATCCGTCTGGGTTCGTCCTTGTTTTTCAGATAAACGTCAATTGGTATTACAAAACCAGCGTATCCCGATTCTTTTACCACATACGGCGGTTCTTTCAATATCCTTTTTGGCTTTGGAAATGTCTCGTGCAGATGGAAAACAACTGAAAAAACAAAAATCCGTTGCTCTTTCATTTCTATAAACAATTCATTTAATTATCCTCAATTCATTTGCATTATCAACGTGTACAAAATTTGCATATTCGTTTCAATGTTGTTACAGAATTTGAAGTTAAATTACATTTATAAATATTGAAGTATGTTATTTTTCATCGGAATCATTGGTACAAATTGAATTAAAAAACGAAAAAGGATTCAAACGTTTTCAATCTCAACGAAAGAAAATTTATTTTTCACCGAAAACGCCCACGTGAAAATTGTCAAAGACTCAATTAGGATGAAATTTTTGGTAAAATTCCTAACCATGAAATATTTTGATGGATTTTCAGGACAGCGGGGATATTAAAATCCACTTTTCCTCATCCTACTTTTGTGAATCATATTAACAATCGATTGCTTGCAACAGGCTCAAAATCAAAGCCAATTTTCGGAAGAAAACTTTTTTTTTTATATTTCCAAAACTCTCGTGCGTTTCATAGCGCTTAAATCGCTAAATGTTCACCGAAAATGACTTTATCATACATTTTCGAAAGAAAGGAATAATTTTTGAACATGATTATTGCATCGATGGAATTTTAATGCTACGGAGAACGTTGGAGTTGTTTTTGACCTCGTTGCTGGGTTTACTTTTAGGAAAATAGACAAAACTTAACAAACTTAAAAGCACACGCATATTTTTCTTGCCTTACGACAAAAATATGTACCGGGTCTGTTAGACCCAACCAATTGGCAAATATTAGGCTTATTTTTGAACTCAAAAACCAAAATTCTTAAGATCACATTTGTACGGGCAGAATTCTTTGAAAAAATAAAAATTTGATCTGAGAAAATAATGACGGTGTCTAGAATTTTTATTAGAACTGGAAAAATACTGGTTGGGTAAATTGAACAAAAAAAAAGGAGTAAATTGAGGTAATAAAGTTGGGGATACCTTTGTCAACGTATTGGCTGATGTCGGCGTTATCGATTCCTCGTACAAAAACTTCCCAATCATGCGTGTAACCTTGAGGCGTTGTGCGCACACGTAACATCGATGCATGGCCACACTCCAAAGTCACTCGAATTGCCATCCTCCCTGTCAAAATGTACAATTAAGAATGAAACTTAAAAAATAAGACATAAAAAATTGAGATAACCGCAATTGGATGGAGTGAAAAATATGATTTTCTTAAATTAGTCCTTTTGTTTTATACTTACGAAGTAATATTTCCAGTAATGATCCTCAATGACGTGATTCATGGGATTGATTGAAAAAATATAAAAACGGCAATTAAATGCGTTTGAAAAGAGGAGTAAAACGCGAGAGAAAATTTCCCGAAGGAAAACGCGTTTTCGTCACTCGATCGGTAGATAAATATAGATGCGCGTTCGGAAAATGATGAATTTCCATTTTTGGGCTCGAATTAGTCATTCAAGAAAATATATTTTCCTTTAAATTTGTCACTTATCACTTTCAACACTTTTCAACACCTGGAGTTTGTTTTTATTTCAATTTTTATGTTTCATTTGTATGCTCTTTTTTAACCCATAAACGATAAGGTTTTTGTTTAATAATGTCTTGGATAATTTATTAGGTTAAGTTTAATTTGTATTTCGTCACGGGATTTTCACGGATTTCGGTAGACTTGTTTAGTATTTGGGATAAACCCCCGATGTAGCGGAGTAGTGGGGATGCTGTCCAATCCAGGTACTTCAATGCCAGTTTCGGCCATTGTTGTCTCCCCTTTTTACATATTTAGCTGTAACTGAGAGCGACATCCATGTGCCCAATCTTACCGCCCAATCACACCGTGGCAAATTTTCATCGACGCGCATTCTCGGTTATTCATCCACCAACCACCGATTTTTCATGTCACAAGTTCGCGTATCTGTTTATTTCAATAATATTTCTTTTCTGATATTATTTTAATCCGTCTTCACTACCAAAATTATTAAAAAACTCCCACACTTGGGTGCGTACGTAGAACTCGACATACGCGCCGTAAACTCTTTTTCGAATTGGCTTGTGTTGATGCGCCGCGAATCAACGTTTCTCCAATTTGTAACATGCAACGGATTATTTTTGCTACGGCCACGGTCTTATGGCGGATGCAATATTAAGGTCCCGTTTCCACGACGCACGACGCACTTTCGTACCGGAATATTTACATGCTGTTGGTTTGGTGCGCATGCGCCATCTCATGTCGCCGTCTCTCAAATTGTGTCTGATTTTCAACGATGCCGTATAAAGTTACCAAAATCAATGAAAACTCTCTCGGTTCTTCTGGGGTTATATTCAAATGGGAAAAGTATGCTAGTAGTAAAGAATAGTTTGCGTATCGGCGCACTCCTTGTGGCGGAAGTAGGAACTTTAGTACGACCCACTCTCGTCAAGCATGTATTCTCTACAGAGTTGGCTCTCTAGTGATTGTGCGTCCCTCACAATCGACAACGACAATTCATACGTCAAAAAGTAACATATGGTTACACGTGTCGTCTGTTTGCTCTGATTGTTGTTTTCCGGGATCATAAAATATAAATAAAACTCGAAACGTTAAAGACAACATCTTGAAGATGCCGACTGTCGAAGAGCTTCAAGCTAAAATACGTGATTTGGAACAGCAGCTACGCGATGCAAAATCTGGGGATGAGTTCAATGTTAGACAAAAAATATCCAATTTATCGAGTGAGGTTATCGACACGAATCCGTACAGGTACAGTCCAATCATAGTTACAACAAATTCACCGAGTTAATGAATATTATAATATGATGAATTTATGCTGTATTTAGTAATAAAAAAAAATCTGTTACCAACTTTTGAAAACAAAAAAATCGAATTTTGAATCGGATAAAGAATATTAACTTTTATTTTGAACGGGGTGTGTAAAATCTTGCATAAAAAACTGTGTGCACTGTACCAGTGACACATTGGACATTGTGTTAACGTATTTTACTTGATTCCCATGAAAAACCTAATGAGATTGAGATGCTTTGAGGCATTAATAATATCCTGTAAACCGAAATTATATTCTGCCAGACACTTGCCATTTTAATCGGAATTATCTACGTATTTAAAACAATAAAATACTCCAGAAAGACATGTTCAATAAAATATTGAACTCTTTTTTCATCTCGAATTAGAATGTCAACCAATGCTCATTCTCTTCATTTTTGGAGTATATTTGAATTGGTAATTCGTTTTTGTTTCTATTTAATTTACGTTCTTTAGTGTTTGTCCTAGTCACGAGGTCAAACATCGCAAACAAATTAACAATTTATTTGTATTGCATTAATAATTTATTCCGAAATGGTTAAGATCTAAAATCTATCAGAAATTATAAAATTATTATTATTATTATCTTGTGAAAGATTCGTTCAGTTTTGTTGAGTCGTTCCCAAGTTAAATACAGTCAAACAAGCGGACAAATTAACGAACAGACCAACGAACTTTTTGTTCTGACAGAGGCGACAATAAACGATAATTGTGGATTCAAATTTATTTCGTTGTATATAAAAAAAAGCATATATTATCTGCTGTTCTACAGTCAAGATTTTTTTGTTTTTCCGATCTACATATTAATAAATTTTCAAGCACATAGAGTTCGCCGGTCATTCTGTAGGTTTTCAGAATCTTATCAATCTATTTTGATATTTATTACTCCGAAAACTCCGGAAAAAGCACTTTCACGTGAGCCACCTGAATCATCTTAAATCACTTTTCTACCGTTAAATTAGTTTTCAGGCGACAAATAAGGACTTTTTCAATTCGTCGAAAAAGTTAATGACGAAGTTTAGAGTATAAAGTGGGAAAAGACGCGGGGACAGTAGGTTCAATTAACGAATGAAAAGAAATGAACAAACTAGAAACATATTCTATAATTCATGATAATGTTGGAGTGAACATAATTTGTGGTCGTTTACAGTCGTCTCATGGCTTTGAAACGTATGGGAATCGTGGACAATTACGAACGCATTCGGGAGTTGACCATTGCTATTGTTGGTGTAGGCGGTGTTGGTAGTGTCACTGCTGAAATGCTAACGAGATGTGGGATAGGAAAAGTAAGATTTAAAAAACTAGCAAAAAACTAGCAAAAACTAGCGTTCAACATAACGCTGTTGTTCAAACTTTCGATAGTTATACACAATGAACTATTGTATTTCAGCTAATTCTTTTCGATTATGACAAAGTTGAGTTGGCGAATATGAACCGACTTTTCTTTCAACCGAACCAAGTGGGATACAGCAAAGTCGACGCAGCTGCGAAGACCTTGCAATTCATCAACCCTGACGTAACGATCGAGACTCATAATTACAATATCACTACGGTTGACAATTTTGAACATTTTATCAAAACAATTAGGTGAGGCGTTATCTTGGATTGGAAAGGAAGAGGTGGGTACCCTTGGACAGTGGGTGATGCCGGACAGTCTCATTTTTCCCCGTTTGCGCACATTGAGATGAAAAAAAAAAGTATAATCTTAAGTGATGACCCTAGCCACATATCTTGTGTTCTTTTTTTTTTTGATGAAAGAGCGCAAATCCAAAAATTGAGATGGCCGTCGATACTCTCCGTCCGGGGGTCCCCACCTCTCGATTACAACATTTCATGACTGCCTACGATTACACTGTTGTATTTCTATTCGCAGTACTTCAAGCCTTGTTGGCGGCACGGTGGATTTAGTTTTAAGTTGTGTTGACAATTATGAGGCACGAATGGCTATAAATGCAGCTTGCAACGAGCTTAACATGAAATGGTACGAAAGTGGCGTTTCCGAGAATGCGGTTTCTGGACACGTACAATTTATAGTCCCTGGAGAAACGGCATGTTTTGCGGTAATTCATTTTTTTCAAATTACGCACATGGAAAATGCTCAATGGATGATTTGTTTTGTTTTTTTTAATTCTGAAAAAAATTTATATTTCATATTTTTATCCCTCTATTCTAAACAAACCTTCACGAGCTGTTGATTTATGTTTCATTTTCGAATGATGGCCCAATGTAACTTGTCGACATTTTACAGTGTGTTCCACCTTTAGTAGTGGCATCGAAAATTGATGAAAAAACTTTAAAACGCGACGGTGTCTGCGCTGCTTCTTTGCCAACAACGATGGGAATTGTTGCAGGATTTTTAGCTCAAAATGCTTTGAAGTATCTTCTGGATTTTGGGACACCCACTTATTATTTGGGATATAACGCCTTGCAAGATTATTTTCCGACCCTAAAGTTACGCCCAAATCAGAATTGCGACGATGCGAACTGTAGGAAACTTCAGGAAGCGTATGCGTCGAAACCTCAAGTTGAGAAAGTTGAAGAACAGGAGAAGGAAGAAACAGTTCACGAAAACAATGAATGGGGTAATTGATTTTTATCATTCAGGATAAACTCAAGCAAGTCAAGCTTTTCCTCACATTTCTATTGAAACGATAATCATTTGAAAATTCAAAATACCATAAGCATTTTGAATTTTACTATCATCTTCCAATCTATTCTTTTCCATGATGAAGAATTTAGATATTCATTTTTTTATGTACTTTCCATAATTGCTATAATTATGACTTTTAAAAATTAAAAATTTTATAAATTCACAACAACTATAAAATGATAATTTAATACGACGAATTATATTGAATCCGATGTTTATAAATTTCAGGGATATCCCTGATTGACGAGACCCCAGCAGATGAATCAGAAGAAAATGCTTGTCAGAGTAGCTACGAAGGCTTGAAACATGCTTATACGACTGAAGTGAAAGACTCGAAGGATACCGTGACGGCGGATTCGACTGGGAGTACATTAGAAGAACTTATGATGCAAATGAAATCCATTTAAGATGTACTAATAGTTTATTTATAGGTGGAGGAATTATATAATATGAATAATTTTATACCTTTTTACGGTATCATATTTGGCTATTTATTTCCTGCGACACGTTTTCTTGAATTGATACCTAATCGTTTTTCGCCTCGTGATCCATCATATTATCGATTTCTCTGTAATTTTAATATAGGATATTTGGATTCGTATCTATATTTGGACCCGTATTAGGGAGAATTAAGGGGGATTGCGAGGGTAAGCGGTAGAAACGTGTGTTTTTACGATTTTTATAAAAAGTAAACAACATCCGATGTTACCACTAGAACACAATTTGGTAATTATGCAGTTTGAGGGCTTTTCCGAAAAACGATGGGAAATCGTTTTTCGGATTCGGTAAACGGAAAACCGAAAAAAAAAATCAGGAAGAAGATTTTTCTTAATGAAGAGACAGAGAGAAAAGAGAAAAATGATTGTAGATTGTGCAAGAAGTAGAGGGAAAAGAGAAAAATACCGTCTATAGCGACAAATAATTTGAGTACTCAAAGTTCGTCGTGTTCGAAAAGTTCTTCAATTAGTTTTGATCACCTGGATATTATATGAGTAACAGGGGATGGATTTTAAATGAGGAACTGTTATGTTGTCGCCGCTTTCACAAAGCTCATAAATGCATAACGAATTATTACGCACTATACATAATAACAATCTGACGGTTGGTTTGTTCGTGAAACAACACGGAAAATAACACACGGTTATCAGTTCGTGCAAAAGAAGTTTCACACTTGCATAATAAATCGAGGTTATACCAGAAACTATGGAGAAAAAGTTTTGTGAAAAAATACGTCTGTTCGTATCGAATATTATAATAAAAATAATAACTATCGGTTGTTGCTGTGGATTTATGTTTTTTCGAAAACTCCGTAAGCCAGGAAAAACTTCAGACCCATAGCCTGTTGGTTGAATAATAAATATGATCGTCGAATTATTCAATGCCTCATGAATATTTTCATTACGATGCGTTTCTATGGTAATCAAATGGCGCAGGCGCAAATCCATTTTGAATTTGGACCTCGGAGGTTCAAGCTGTTCGCACGCAAAAATATGCAAATAAATGTAGACAAAATTAAAAAAAAAGCATGAGATATCTTTTGACAATGTAACTATTATCCCGCGTCGTATTTATTCTATAGAACGTTCATATGCGAGTTATAAATATTTTTAATTTCTACATGAATTTGTCGTTTAATGATCATTTTTCATTGTACGCTTCACACGATCACCATCAAATCTCCATTGTGTTTTTTCATTACGCGCGATACGTCGCACCGTGTCTTACGAAAATAACAAGTGATCGAAAAAAATATTCAAGTGTCCATCATAGCCAGAAGTACCGAGAGATAACCCATCGATGTTTTCATGATCTGAGAATTGAAATAAAGAAAGCCTTGAAGAAGATAAAAATGTTGAAAAATATTCATTCAATTGATCACTCACACTGGTGAATAATTCGAGCGAAAACCCAACGAATTTTCCGGCTGTTATTTGAAGCGGAATTCGGGATCTATTCGTAACCATCATTAGAGCCTTTGCTTGAGCAGGCTGCAGACGAAACCATTCGCTTTCGTACGGAGCGTGGCTCAGAGCCGTGCTCTAAAACATATTTATTCAAACAAACAAACAAAAAGTCTGTTTCTATGAAGGAAAACTATATCGAAAAGACTTACTTCAAAAACGAGAAGATCTCCGGCCCAGCAATAGACAAAAAGATGGAGAATAGTGTAAAACCCATGAATGATGAAGAAAGTCATTTGAAGGTAGGGAAAGTCTTGATCACCGGTCAGTCCTTCGATCAACGTCTACAAAAAAAAAACATTCATTTATATTCTGATACGAGCGCGAATTTCGATGATTATGGATTGAAGAGAATTTAAAAAAACGAACGAACCGTGAATGTTACGAAGCCTTGAAAACAAAAAGTAATAGTACAAAGTACCATTTGAATTAAGAGCATCCCGTTGAAAGATTTTTCCAGCAATTCTCCACAGCTTTAATAAATAACAGCAGGACATTAAAGCATGTACGAACAACAGAGTTTCATATCTTTGCAACGGTGCGAATCGTTGAGAAAAATGGTGTGACCTCGAAAATGATTAAATTTTGATCTGGATGTGAATAAATAGCGAGAAAAGAGAGAGAGAAAAAACAAGAGTGTTTTGACAGTTTGAAATAAGTGAATATATAAATGAGAGAGAACCGATTGAGTTCTTCGTGTCTTTTGATAATGGAGGCGAGTTTTTTCCAGTAGATGCTCGAATCCTTAATACATTCTTCGTCGACGATATTAATAAGAGCCAATCTGACTGTGGCCAATTGTCCACAGAGATGCAATATCATCATCGCCATTGAACTATCAGGTCCTGAATAACCGATCATTGAGACGATGGTTACAAAAAATTGGCCAAACCATGTTGGCAAATAACCACGCAATTCTTTAGTATCGTAGGGAAAATAAGCGGGATAGAGAAAACCAATTGCCAATTTTGTCTCGTTGGTGATAAATTGACGCTGATAAGGCGCTGCCCAAGCCTGAAGCAGTAGTAATTACATTTATGTTGAATCAATAATATTTCCAAACAAATGAAAAATGTATTTAATGACAATGACAATTACCCCGACACTTGAAAATGCAACAAACATCGAACCTGCCAATGAAACTGACATGATCGAAATAAATCTGCCATATTTGGCTTTTTCGATCATGGCTTTCCTTTCCTCGTCCGTTCTCGAAACGGACCAGTCTTTAGCCATTGCGGATAGCATCACTTCGAGGACTTCGTTTTTGCCATACAAGCCATAAATAAATTATTAATAAATAATTATTATTGAATTTGAATACGAACAGACTCACCCGATCTTCGCAAACGAAAAAGTACGAGTTTGTAAACGGATATTCCAACGGGTACATTGATAACAAGACAACCGATTAACTCGTTCAGATCTTCGCGTAGAAACACTAAACTAGCGGTCATTGGTAACCAAATTATTGCAAAAACCGCAACCGCGTATACCAGGGAACGATTTTTAATGAAGAAATTTTGATTCTTTTCCGGCCATGCACCAATTATACCCATATTGAAACGATTCCAACCGTACGCGTACGCGTATCCTTGAAAATTTAACGTTATTCCAAAATTATTATATATTTCTATTTAAACGTCTCGATAATTCAGGCTTTTCTTTTTCTTATCGCAAGTACACTTCAATACCTGGATTGTCATTAGTCATCCCAATTGCAAAGCTTTACTCGCGGATCTGAGATTCAATGTACCGAGAGGTCTGAAAAAACATATCAGTGACCGGACGTTCGAATGAATTTGTTTGGGTATTTTATTGTTTTTTTGTCTCGGATTGCGAATGCAATGACAACGCATGATCAGGCATTTAAATAATTCACGATTCCGCCTGCACAAAAGTTTCTACGTAATGATGCACTTTCATGCTTTCTATGCTCATCGCGGCTAAAAGCTGCAATTCCCGTTAGTTCTTCTACATATCGGAAATAAGTATTGAAACGTATTATTAGCATTTGCTGCATCTACTTGTCGGTTTTTTTTGTTTATTTCTTATTCACGATGCGAACCCGATACATTCGGGTGAGTTGGGCGCGATACTCGCTTCGATAACCCCGTGTATCTGATTTAAGGGACGATGACAAAACATAAACGTATATTCTGTTAATTTTTCCATTGAAAAAAAGTGTTGGCAGGCGATAAAACGACTTGTGTATACAATTTTTTCATTTTCGTAAACTTTTGACCATTCCGTCGAATCATCAGACAACAGCGTAAGTCTCTAAAATATTGACGATATTATTTTCAAAGAGTAACATTTTCCAATCCAACAATGAACGATTGCTGTGTTTGGATCGCTTTTTTTCGCACGTACATGCATTAAATACATTTGAACATGTGAAAAGATTCATTTCAAGTGTGCTTAAAAAAAGAATTCGTTACGAATTTGACAATTAGTTGATCAGTCTCTCTTTCATTGCCATAAGCATTGATAAATAGCCCATTGAATTTTTCATTATCTGCAAAATGAATAAATACATTTTTACCGTCTTACCACAGATTTTTTAGCCGAAGAAAGTCGATAATTTGTTTGCTTACACTATTGAAAAGTTGAAGATTGAAGGCACAAAATTTTCCTGCTGTCAATTTCAAAGGAATCTTTGATCTGTGACAAACGAAGAGAAAAGCTTTCGCCTCTTGAGATGGCAGATTGTACCACGGACTCTTATAAAAGTCGTCGGGGATGTTTGTGCTCTGTGCCGAGTTATTCGAATACAACATTAATTCAACATCGATTTTTGTTTTTGTAATTATTAAAAAAAAAAAGATACACATATTGAACTTATAATAAAATTGAAAATGTACTTTTCCGTTCCTCTCACCTCAACCAATAGTCGATCTCCTACGTAACAATAAACAAACAAATGTATAACGGTAAATCCAGCATACAACAAATTGAATGCTAGATTGTGTATCCGAACGGGAGCACCATTGCGATCGACAAGGGTCTGAAAATATTAAATCAATTAATCGATGGAACAAAATTTCGTTACAATAATTAAAAGTTACAAAATTGGATTTAGTTATGAAAGCATGAAAAGATACACACGGCAAACATCGCGTATCCCTGGAAGCAAAAAGTCAGTGAGCACACGATCATTTGGACGAGAAGTATCGAGCTAAATGTGTCTCTTATCAGAAGAGAAAGTCTCGGAAAAACAAAAAAAAAATTAACAAATTATTGTTGCACCAGAACACACAAAGTTATAGACGTAGTTGGTGGGCAATTGGGAAACAAACTTACTTATTAAGTTGCTCGTGTCTGTTAACAATGACTTTAATATTCTTCCAATAGAGAACAGGTTCTTTAATAGTCGTTTCATTAACGACATTCTTTAAAGAACAACGAAGAATTCTGAGCTGGCCACAAAGATGAAGCACCATCATGGAAACGATACAATCGGGTCCAGAATACGAGGCCATTGAGAGCAGAGTTCCAAAAAACTGGCCGAACCAGATTGGCAAAAAAATCAAGAGATCGTTTGTGGGAAATGGAAAATACGAATCGAATAAAAAACCTTGCGCCAATCGAGGGTCCGTCTTGGGATCCCTGACGCCAATTATCGTCGACCATACCTAAAGAATTTCTTAATCTTTCATTTATTTTTCATTAAAAAAAACATATTTTCTTTGCTTCACCCGATTCAATACCAATTCTTGTAAATGTGTTGTCAATTTTTCAAAACCTTTGATAAAATGTACTCGAAGAACATTATATTGGTTAGCGATACCGACATTATCGAAATTTTTCTTCCAATTCTCGCAGTCTCGAGCATTATTTTTTTATCTTCATTCGATCTCGACGGTACCCAATCGTCGACAATTTTCGTTAGAATCGCACCAATCACTTGGGAAAAAATACAATTCAAAACGTCAATTAATCGTTTACATTGTCGATTAACTTGATTCAATTATTAATTCGACCAAATAAAATGAATAGGGAGGCACAAGATTATTATGAGAATTTCATTACCTTTTCTCTGAGACTGAAGAACAATAATTTTGGCAATTGACATAGCAATAGACATATTGGTGGACAAACAATCTATGATGGAGTTGAGATCACCCCAGAGAAATCTCAGACTTGCAGTCTGAGGAAACCATATGCAAAAAATCATCAATAACGCCCAAGACCAGGCCCTTTGAGAAGCCAACAGGCTCTCGTCATTTTTCGAGCAGATCCCCAATATTTTTTCATAATAAACGTTCCAACCGTAGGCGTAAGCGAATCCTTGATAATAGAAACGAAAATTTCAGTTCTTCGAACTTTTCGAAAGAATTTTCCTGTTCCGCAATAAAATAATTATGTTACACAGAACAATGGCACGAACCTTTGTTATAAATCATCGAAGCTGACTGTCTCGTAGTTTTCCGGTCACTGACACGTTGAGAAAAAAAAATATATAAATATAATCCTACTCGAGCAAAAAAACGTACGTACCGCGCATACTCAGCAATTTTTTTGTCAATTCGTACTTTTCTTTTAAAAATTCATCGAATCGAAGCTTGTTCGATCTCTCACAATTCTCGCATGAATACATATCCTACCGCTAACCCCTCTGTTCAAGACTACTCCAAACTTTAACCTCGTAAACGTTTATTATGAATTGTTTATAAGAATGACCACAGTACCGTTATCATCTCATACTGGAACGTAACCAAAAAGTAATATATTCCATTGTTACGCATTGTAGAATCAAACTTTGTCGACGTTCTCTCGCTGCGAGTTTTTTGTGTTGTTGTCTCGAGTCAAACAAAATTCTGGCGTGGATAACACTTTTGCAAAAATACCGAAACTATATTGATCGTTTATGGAAAAAATAGAAAATAGTCGAGGTGTCATTTGCAGGTTCACATGAGAAAAATAATCGATAAATGCATTAACGGATATTTGTGCCAAAATTAATATGGAATTTCACACTGGCAAGCAATGACGTTCAATTGTTTTATATTGACACTCATTCCAACTTGTCAAAAACTACATTGCAGAATAAGATTCGTAAAAAAATCGATTTCGACAATCACATTTGATGATCGATCAATAAACCAAAAGCTCACATAGAAAATCGATGCAGAAAATTGCACTCGATCAACCTCTGTTTCATTGCCATTAACATAGACAGATAGCCCATTGAATTTTTTAAGATCTGTTGGGAATTAGAAAACAAAGAGAAACAAAAAAAAACAATTATCAGAATCGACGAAAAGGATAAATTGGCGCGAATCAAGAATTTATATTAAACGTACCGCATTGAACAGCTGTAAATTGAAAGTACAGAATCAGCCAGTTTTGATCTCAAGAGGAACCTTCGATCTTTGGCATTCGAGAAGAAATGCTTTTCCTTCTTTAGGCGACAAAGTGTGTACCATTTCGTTTTATAAAAATCATCGACGAGACTGGTACTCTGAAAAGACCACAAAAGCGGTAATTCCTTCACAATTCTTGCACCTCGTTATTGATGAATTTTTCATAGAGCAAGCACTTCATTCGAATGTAAAAAAATTCCACTTCAACATGAAGACGAATCTTCATGTTTTCATTAATTTCAATTTCATTAATTTCCCAAAATCTGACGAGCCTTATCAGATCCGCCATTTTGCATTCTTGAAATCTGATGGCATATTCTGATCCAACGACCTCAAAAACATCGGGTTACCAAATATACCGAAATTTGGAAAAGCGTAAGTTGGATTTCGTTAACATCTGGATAATGCGTTATACACAGCGATTGCGTTCAATCGCAAGGTTAATGCGATCGATTGAATACACTAGCATGCGGAACTCGAAAAAGTAATGAAGTTTGATTAATTTGAAATTATAAGTAGAACATCAAAACGACAAGTAGGACATCATTGCGGACGAGGGGATTTGCTTATGGGGTATTCCACGCTAAGCGACCGCCACTTTTGAATCTTCTATTTTTTTATTGTGCTCACACTTCTGTCATTTGTTGTGTCCATTGAAATGACGTTTTTAGAAGTTTTGCAAATTCTATTGTTCTTCCATTCACAAGATATGATTTCTTCTCCCAAAATTCGATGATTTTTATTCAAAGACTTTGCAAAAGATGAACCAAATTGAATTTTTTTTCGATATCTTGGTTTATTATTGCAATTTTCGAAGGGGTATTTATATCTGGATTATTTACTGTTCACTTTTTGCGAAACTATAGAAGCTTTTGAACAAAAAAGCATCGAATTTTGAGAGAAGAAAACATATCTCGTGAATGGATGGATAATAAAATTTGGAGAACTTCTAAAAATGTCATATCAATGGTTAGAACAAGAGAAAAAAGTTTGAGCACGTCAAAAAATAGAAGATTCAAAAGTGGCTGACTTGGCGTGGAGCACCTCTTATGCAAATGAACTGCGAGATTCTGGTTGACCTGACATGAATTTCAGATATCATATCGATTGACACGCGTGCTAATTTTCGTATTTCATTCAGGCTAAGTGTTTATCGGCTCATTGCTTTTCGGAGGCAAAACGATATTGATCCTAAAACGAATTGACTGTGTGATCCTACATATTGCTCAAAGTAATCACAGGTGATGCGATTGTAAGTCTATAATTACATATTTCAGAATGAAAAATGAGGCTTCGGACGTAAGTCCATATTTATAAATAAATATTTCCCCTCTTGCTCCGTAAAACAGATACGCGTAGAATCGAAACACTTGAATAAAGCAGAATGCTAAGGAATTTAGGTATAATAAAAGATCGCAATCGCAGGCTCTGACTCAGAGTCGCAAGTTAGTTTTTTTTAATTAATAAAGTGACTCCTCATTTTCTTAGAAGTCTTTTTAACACTGTCTATCAATTCATAAATCCATATAGATGACATTTTTTTATTAACATCCCACCGACATTTGTATCAGAACAGTTTCGTTACGATGTCTCGGACTACCATATTCTTCCTGTTCGCGTCTGCGGCTTTAATTTCTCTATCGTTTGGAATAGACCCAAAGGTAAGATTAATTTATTCCATTGATTAGTTGCGTACCTAGAGTAATCACGTAAGTTGAATGAAAGGAAAAATGTTTGCGAAAAGTTACTTAGAGAACACGTTTATTGCAGATCCTTTTGCCGGTGCCTGGGAGTGATCTCCAATGTAGGCGCCGTGGCTATCATGGAGCTTGTTTTGTAAGTCGCCTAGTACTCGCGATTAAAGTCTATATTTCAAGATGGAAAATGATTATGCCTTCAGCTAGTGTTCAACTCTTTCGCCGGCAAGCGTACCGTACACTGTGTTCAATTCAAAATAGTTACAAAACGGCTAACCTATAATGGGAAAAAATTATTGTCTTAAAAATGATTGAACATTGTCCTCTCATTATAAACGTAGTTCAGGAACAATAATTCAACTTCCTGTTTTTTACAACATCTCCTTGATGGAAATTTTTCGTCCTGCCCAAAGGATTCATATTGCATATTGTATTTTATTCGTCATTCAGTTTTGTTACTTATTGCATGGATGAGCAAAACAATAGCCCCTGATCCCGGAAAATCCAGAAAAATGGTTCAATTTCACATATTGACTTGTCTTCTAATTTATTTCATTTTTTGTTGACTTTCGCTCTTAAAAACGTTTCCTGATAATTTTTTCAAATCAAGATACAGACTAGATTTTGCATATGAATTTGTTGCTGGCATGAAGTTAAGTTTCTGAAAATTATCATTTTAATTTTTTGAAATACTTTCTCTATAAATTTGGTTCGCAAGTCATTGTGTTTGAACCTCATTTTTTGTTCTCTTGCTTATTGATTTCACATTGATAACAATTTTTGATGTTTATTAATTTGTCTACGTTAAATGATGTGATTCTTGTTTTACTAGGACTTTCTACCTGAAGAAAATTGGATAATTAATCCAGGAAAATGCTCCCAATTAAAATGTGCCAAGTACAGAGACACGCGTCCTCATTTAGTACCAGTATCAATCGGGCCAGCTTTGAATGGAACCCGATGTGGTGATTCAAAAGTATGTATTCTATTTTATTACGTATGTATAGTACAAAAATTAAATATGATAATGTGCTTTTGATTTGGGAAAAAAAGTAGCTAAAAGAAGTGGCAGCACATGACGTCTGCAAGAACAGTTGACTTTCTCGCCATCATTTTCGCACTTCACTGTGTGTTTCTCCCTTTATCGCTTTCGATATTCCTTACCGATATTCGACGATATATCTTACCTTTATATTCCCATCCGATCTGCGTAGGTAAGGATCGTGAGCAACCGAGAGAGAAACCGAAAGAGTTTCTGATTGATAAATGAATGAAACATTAAGTCAGTCAAACATTCAGTTCATTTGGGTCGTAGTTTAAAACTTTTTCGATTTTTTTTTCTTTCATATTTGATGGAAGAAGCTGCTGGAAAAATGTAATATTTTTCAACATATGAATAACTTCTAAACCTTGTAGATTTGCCGAGGAGGATCTTGCGTGACTGTGAAGAAAGAGGAAATCCCAATGAGGAAGGGTTCCGCTGAAAAATGGTATTGTTCTTCTCCACAGCCACACGATGTGATTTAATAAATAATGGTTGTTGAGAGTTGGGTTCTCCATAAAGGAGTGTTTTCAAAATATCTTCGTTTGAGGTCTAAAAAAAAGGAAAACGCGCGTTTGCATTTAGCGTTATGACGTCGTTATAGCATTCACTTTCTTAAAGAAAGGCACGGACATACACACAATGTTCATTATTCATTTAACTTTGCGCAAATAAAGTAAAACCGTTTGAAGCAACAGAATATTTTTGTTTTCTTCACGTTAATTATGCCTTTAAAACAACAGTAGAAAGTTGAAAAAAGGGGGAATTTTCTTCTACACTGTTTAGAAAGAAAAACCATTCGCGATGCTTGAAAAAACTGATGATCAGCAGAGCCATAGTACCACGAAAACAATGGGTAAAAAATATGATTTCCAATTTCGATGTTATTTCGTAGAGATTCATTCAATCAAGAGAGGTTCAAAAATGTATGTTCAGAAAAAATGACCAATTACTTGTTTAGAGTTATGTATATGTCTTGACAGTATATATAATGGGAAGGTAACAGGATGTAGATTCGTTACATAACAACGAGGAACTATAGACATTGTGCCAAACATCGCGCCCGAAATTCAGACGTCAAGTAGATGGCAAAAGCCTGGAACAAAACTTCTGAAGCGATTGTTTTTTCTCTGCTGCCCAAGTAAATGAGATGTTGATTGATAAGTGCCGCAGTGGAATAAGTCTGTCGAATAGGTGGTCAAAAATAAGGAAATACCTCATGAGCGGTGCTTCGGAAAAAGAGAAGGTAAAGCGTTTCCGATTTAGCATCTCAGGATCTGCCTTTTCTTTCGATCAGAATGGATCGTACATCGATATAACTTTCGTTGCAATGCGTTTAACATTTGCCCGTGGTCGTAAAAATCTTATACTCGCCAACTGTTGATGGACCTTTAATGATGAGTGACACTGATATAACAACCATACGATGGAGATATTATTGTGAATATAATACATTGTATACCATTGTCCGTACATGACTATGAGCTATCGAGTGATTTCGTAGAAAAAAAAAAAAAAAAAAGAAATAAAAATTGGTTGAAGCCGCCAAGCATGCGTCGTTCAGTCATACGGCTCATTAAATTGTAGGAAAAATAAATGAAAAGGAAAAATAAATGACAAAAACAACGCCGATAGACGCAATGGCTAAGCTTTTACAACAATATGAATAAAAAATCTATCCTCAATATCGCAAAGATTCCCCATGAAATGACTCCGATCAATTCGTGACAAATTTTCGACTCTCTTAACACATATCCATTCAATATATATTTATATCGCGACAATATTATGATGGTGAGAATGGCTTTGTCGAACTTTCCATCTTTGTTCGATTGGTGTATTAAAAATTGTACTTGAACGTAAAACAAAAAATAATAACATAAATACATCACGAAATTGCATGTTGATTCTTAGATATTCATTCGCGCTCCACTTTGATATTATTATTATTATTTGTAAATGATTATATAACTTTAGAATCGTGCTATTAGAGCCATCGGTGCGAACTCTAGGTAGGTTTTTTGTCTGTAGGTGCAGTGGATACTCATACGTTGCAATAATTACATACGCAATAATTTGTCCGAAAATGTGATTCGGTTTTTAAATATTCAAGGGTCAAACGTTATTCAGTCGGTTTGTAAAACTCGCCTACTCCAAAATCCTGCAAGGCAGGAGTAAGCTTTAAAAAAAAACGCGTTTGCGTGAAGCTATTGGTGGTGTTTGTTGATTTTAGTACCAAATTGTTCCGCGCTTACTTGAGCGGGCGCTCAGTCTTAAGTTTTTATGATTACGGACATTTTTGGTTACCGTTTTGAGATATTTAATCGGAATCTCTGCTCTTCGTGTCGTGTTACACGGGCTTAGACCATGTTTCTTCATCGTACACACGCATACGCATACATTGTTATTGACTTCGATAGGAATTTATCAACGATAGTCAGTTCGAGGGAGGGGCAGGGAGTTCGAGGGAAGAGTCAAGGACAAAACGCGGTGAAATAGCGCAGCCGTACACATTGGGTATACACATTACACCCATGAATCACCAGCCGTAGTCGAGCTCGTAGGCACATTTACAGTCGCTATGGAGTGTTCCCGCATACTTGCGCTGTCATCGGCCCACTGCGATCCAATAATTACGTTACCGATCTCCCCCATACCGCTCTGTTGTTGCCCAATTGGACTTTGACTTTGGTTCATTCCCAGCTCGTATTGTCTCTTCTTCTTTTTCTCCATGTTTACTTGAGCATACAATGGCTCCCCTGGCCTCGGTTGCTGAAACAGTATTAACACACGTCGAAAAATTAATTCTACTATGTGTTGCGACCCGTAACACAATTTTCTACATGTCGACGCTCTGACTTGCGCAAATTTTAATATTTATTTATTACTAATTTTTTTTAATTAATCGAGTATCATAACAGGGAGGTTGCGATTGAATTCGGGAAATATTGGTTGAAGTTTGCGGTTCCCATAAAATGCCGTGAAATTCGTAATGTCGTGATATTATGTTCAAAAAGAAGTGATTCAAGAAGTTATAAAGATTAGCATCTTTTGGAAAAATAAGCTTCGAAAAAAAGTTATATGTTTTGAATTCTACGGGATACGAATATACACAGACACGCGCATATTTGTAAATATTATTTTTCAATAAATCGTAGGACGTTTTAAGCCCGTTTCCGTTGACCCATAAAATATCAAACGAAAAAAAAATTATGCTATTTGGATGATACCTAATATGGTATTTTTTTTAACTTTGCTTTACAGCTTTTAAGAATCCTATCTTTTTGCACATATCGTCATAAGTGCTTTTTGGTAATGTTCATAGTTATTATGGACATATTTGGCGAAAAAAGAGCAACTAAAATGAAATAGTATAACGATATTTTTATACACAACTTTGCGTAATAGAGCCTTTTAGAATTAAATTACAAATAAAAATTTATATCTCGAGCTAATCGACCGTTCAACTCCCCGTGGGCAACCGAAGACATCTCTTATTTAATATTTTATTATTAACAGGAATTATTCGACTCAGATGTTTTCCTTCTACGGGTTCTAGGTTAACAGGTCATAAGAAAATTCAAGTTTCGGTTTACAATTTTTGTTTTATTTTCATTCATTATTACAAAAAAGAAAGTGTATACAGTTTGTACGGGGCGATTCGTTAAACACGGTTACCTTTAAAGGCCGAAAGTTTAAGCCCAAAATCTTTTTCTATCCTTATCAGTAGGCGTCTGTTTGTTGGTTTATTAGTTCACCAGTAACCACGCGGGGTGTAAAATTACTTTCATAAAACTGTGAAAGTTTTTTTCAGTTTCATTCAAAAGAGATAGATTGATGAAATAAAAGAAAGATGAAATCATGATTACGATAGTACCTCCAAGTAGTGCAATTTTCACGTAAATATTTCGCGATTATTTGCGTATCAACATATTAAGTGGAATGCTGTTGATAAATGAAAAATCATTATTGAGAGATTTCAAATGAAAACAATAATATCTAGTATCAGTTGATTTGTCAATTCATTTAACTCGTTAAATCTTATTACGTCAGAGTGTATTGATCATGTAAATGTTACTTCAAAATGCCATGTCTTTTCGGCAAAACTATCTATGGATTTGCTTTTAATATGGAAATAAATGATTATTTCAAAATCTCATCATATTTAATATGCTTTTCGAATATCCTCAGATTCCTAATAATACGTATCGAAGATTTTGCGATCTGACATGATTTGGGTACATTGGGACATGTACGCGAGACATACGCGCGTGTAAAATTCACCAATAATAATTGTCTCACGAATTTAGTCAGTTCCACAAACTGAAGTATTTCTCATTCATATGATATGCAAATAATATAGAATAATGTATGTTTCTCAACAAACATAATATTTGTCGTATAATTTCTCGGAAATTTATGTATTTATAAATTTCCTATGCCTATGAATAAATAATATATACTGAGAATAATATTGTATACTGATTTGAAAATATTCAACCAAGATATAAATAATAGACATGCATATCAGCTACAAAAATAATATAAAGAATGTAATTAGTGGAGACATTATATTTTTTCATACATCTCCAGATGTACAAACCTTGAATGTAGATAAATTTTAAGTAACATAAATATACTACATACTTGACAACGTAATGAATTTTTCGTGTCACTTTCGAAGAAATATGTATTCATACACTTTTTCATATATAAGTAATCGAAAAATATATTTCCAAAGAAGAAGAAAGAAGTTTGCAAAGAAGTGCAAACAATATAGCCTATATTGTTTACACAATATGAATAATAAGATTAGGCCAAAAGTGGTGCACGAAGATTTGTCCTGGCTGTTCTTTTTTTTCGAGATTCCGACTATATTATTACCGCTTGAAAACAACAACAAGAGATGAGAGAGCTGATTTTTTTTTATTCTCAGGAAAAAGTAATTTAAAAAAATCACGATATTTATGAGAAATTCTAACAAGTGGTCAAATCTAATGTATTTTTTTTGTTTTCATATTTACATTCGTAGATCAATGGAGAGATGCTTTGGTCAATAGTTAAGGAGGACCGAACAAATTGGTATGAAAGTTTTATTGCGTCGATATCATATTTTCGCTGTTTATGTAAAAATCTTCATAGTGTTCATCACCGAGAACGCTGCCAGTCGTTTTATGCGGTATTCGACTATTCATTAAGCCTAATTATTTATGAATTTCGGTAATTTTTTTGTTAATCCTTTAACCTTTCATAAATTAAAGCAATTCAAGCAATGTTTCGTTTCTCAAGAACAAACATAGACCTATGGGAGTAAAAAAAATCGATTGTTCAAAATGATTTTGGAAGCAAGTTTATGGAGCACGATATTACTACTAATAATCGTTGCTTTTCTAGAATCCGTAATTTTAATTGGTTCACGAAAAAGATCGACCCCCGACAAAGATTTCTCTGCGAGAAAAACAGTTCGAACAATGTGTGACTTTCCAATAGTTTGCTACAAATGTCTAGAAGGTTGAATTCTTTATTGAATAGTTCTCATTTTGAATCCAATTAGTGTTCTCCGCAGATATGATTTTTCGCGTGAGTAATCGTAGATGCTGGCTTAAGCAACAGCGCGTGTGGAATTTACTTCATAAAAATCAATCAGGTGAAAAAACGATTATTTCAAAAAATTAAATTGAACAATACAATTCGGTTTAGAGAATATTCATACAAACGACTTTTTTGATAAGGGGACAAATTTGTTTCGGCCGAAATTCGCTTTTTCGATTCAGATCTTTGCTACATAGCGAAAAATGCATTGGAGAAAAATCGCTGGTGGCAAAGACGAGTTTTTTAAATCGAATTAAAAAAATAAATATAATAAAAATTCGAAAGTGCGTTTCGCGAAAACTTTCCTTTGCTGGCATTTTTCACTCCGTATGTCATGTTTTTTTCTATGGAAAGTACCGATTTTATAGAAAACACTGTGCCTATTCGAATAAACGTTAAGTCCGGAAGCCATAATCCTTTTTTTAAACGTAATGGTTCTCATGACGAATGAACAGCCATTAAAAAATACCGTTCTTCGACTGCCCTAGCTACATGTAAGCTCTCAATGAAGGCCCTTAAAAATCTTCCTGTAAAAACACATTTCTTCGCTAGGATTATAGTCACCAGAAATTTTTGATCGGACAAATTGTGTGCCACTCTCAACGGAAGCTCGGTGCATCGGGAGGTTTTGTTTCATGCTCAATATTTTCTTTCCATTGTAGCCATGGTTTGAGCGACGCATTTGCTGTTTTATTTTATAGTATTCAAAAAAGTGGGTTTGTAAATGGTTTCAGAAAAAATCAATAAAATTATTCAATGATCCAAATAATCTTCTCACACTGGGTGATTTCATTTGGAAATTCGAATGCAACGCGTAAAAAATTGAAGTTTTATAAATTCTAAGAATCCGTTTGGAAAATATTTTTGGATCCATTTTTTAAAATGTGAGACACAAGATTCAATCTGAATACCTAACAAACGTCAAAATCATGAAAAACGTTCTGACAATGTTCGACGAATTTCCTTTTTTAGAGACATCCCTAACTTGATACTTTTATGTAATCGTAAAACTTGCCATAATGTACGATGCAAAATTTGAAAATGAAGGCTTTTTTTAAAAAAACCTAAATTCGTATCTTTCGGCGCAATACTCGCATTGGGCCATTATTATTTTCCAACAAAACGTCTAATCAGATCTGAATAGGAAAATTTAGAACACCATAGAACGAAAATTAAATCTGCACGATCATGATTCGTTGGTCTATTCAAAAAGAATCATTTCCTATGCATTAAGAGTTTTCGTAACGGAATGTACAGACATTAAGCTGCTTGTAAAAATAAAACATGCCGGAATTTCAGTTTCTCATCTCAATTGTACATCGAGACGTACCTGTTAGCGTATAAGAAAAAAGTATTTCAATGTAAAAGAACTCTGGGAATGTGTATAGAAAAATTGGGTCCATTATTTTCAGAGAAAATTTTCAATCTTTCACAATCCTGCACAAATGTGGAGCCTATTTTCGAAGAATTTCGAAATTCTTTCAACATTTGGTTGTTCGCTTTTTTCACAGTTAGAAGTATATTATTTTTTATTATTATTGGGTTTTTCGATCTTTCGCGCACGCCTTTCCCACCTTTGTGGATGGAAGGAGTTACGTAAAATTGGTTCATTTTAACTAGGCCCAGGATAATAAATATTCGGCTACAACTACGTAAATCCACGGTGAACCGATGTACATTTTGGCATACTGGTGTATCTAAAAAGCCTACAAATTTGAAAAACAGAACCCGTTTGAGATAGTAACAATGACTATAATAATCCTGAGCATAATTGACCTACACTAATGTGACAAAATTTGAATCGTGCAACTTGAAATACTCATTTAATTGGCCATTTTTTTATTCTTGTATTCGTAACTGGCTGGCTTTCGCGTATTAACGTTTTATTATTATTGTTTAAATCGTTCGAACGGTGTTTGATCTATTTAGGGCCGTTTTCTTAGACTCATACTTTTGAAATTGTAGTTATTAAGACCAGGATTGGTGTTTTCCGACGACATCGGGGTTAAGTTTTTTCACCTTTCGCATATTGAGACCCTGTATCTATTTTCCATCGCCATGTATCTGAAAGTAAATAAAACAAGCATAAACGGTATTGCATTTCAAAAAAATAAAAACAAAACTTGAACAAAATTTGATAGACCGAATTTTATTTTTGGTGTTGAAACTACCAGTGAATGAGTTATTTTAATATATTTCTCAAAGTTGTCTAACCGTTACGATTTTCCAAAAACGTCAGAGTAAACTTAAACATTTCTATTACTGCATAAAACTTTATAATAATAAGACTTTATAATATTAAAGACTTTTCGAAAAACGATAATTCGGCGAAGAATTTCTTAATGCCAAGAATTTAAGGTACCATTCAAATTGATAAAGAGAATAAAAATAAATTCGAGCGTGGTTTTTGTACTTGGGTGATTTCAAGGAAATCTTTAAAAAATCAACGGAAAACTGCTAGCATCGTTCTCAAAAAAATTCTACATCTGAAACTTGATCCACCAATTTTCACTTAAATCAATTATTTCGTCTACCGCTTCTGCATTCTCCATTACCTCAGGGCCGTTTGTTGTGATACCTTTTTTGCAAAACTTAGTACGTAAAAAATTTATATAAGTAGTAAATGTAAATATTTGATCATGAAAATGATAGCTTTTACGTTGTGAAAGGAGTTATTCATATGATGATTTTTTAAATCATTCTAAAAATTGATATGATTCCGATACTCATTGATATATTAAACTCATCAAGAGACTTGGCTAAGTGTCAGGACAAGTACATTCAACAGTATATATAACTATTTTTAGCAAAAAGAGCACGTTCCTTCTGAACATCTTTTTAAAAGTTGATTCCATGCACAAACCAAAGAGTAGACTAAGGAAAGCGGTTCTGAAGAAATGAAAACATTCCGTACGTTTCGTTTTTTTTTAATATGCATTTTTTGTGAAATAAACATTTTGATGCCTTCTTTTAATAATTGGAGGCTTTGACGAAAAGACGAATTAGACGGATAGATAAAAGGTGTCACTATATGTTTTTCAAATAAGATGGAATGATCGAAGAATAAAAACGAATTTTTGACTGTTCAAGTCAGAATTGGTGGCTCAAGTTCTACTCTAAATGCCGATTGAAAACAATCCTCAATCACAAACCAAGATAAATAGATATGGAATTTTACATGCATACCCTTATCGGGTTTTTACATGGTGGTACTCTCTCTTACTCCCTCTCTTCGTTCCTACACTTTTCCTCTTACTCTTTGTTTCCACACTTTTTCCACAATTCCATATTACCACGTGGACCTACATTTTTACGTGGATTCCGAACCACAGAGAGAACAGTTTAATTTAGACACTTAGAATTGATGCATTAATTCGAAATAGATACCTAACGACTGATTATCGTCAGAGCTGCAATATTTGACGTAGTATTTATTGTAGAGCGGCGAGAAGGGAGTGCCGTTCATGCTGAACTATATTTTCAGGCTAACTCGAAAAATAAATAAAATAAAAATAAAAACTGTTTACAAATAAAGGGTATTTCATGACCAATGCAAGTAAATGTGGATTTTACGCGAGAATCGATCCCCGCAACGAAAAGCCTAGTCCTTTTTCCCGACCCAGCTCCCACTTATGCTTAATTGTGATTGTTTGCTGGAGGATGCGCGTTCTCATATTACAGATATTACCAAAAAAATTGTTGCTAATATCTGAAACAATTTCTTGATGAACTAGTTCCAGGCGATACTTATGATGTATCTTCCCTGGTTTAGTCCTGAGCACCGATAGAAGGAGAGCTCATCCGGAGGGAGCCTGATCGAGAAACATAACTAGAGTTTTCGCTGAGAGTTTGATATTGAATTGGAGTTTACTTCAATGATCATTGATCGTTAGACATACTGTATAATTAATTTAAAATAAGTGCATGCCCACGTAAGCTACATCGTACAGTGGAACTCTGCTTATTTATTTTCTGAATGATAATTTAAAAAATTGTCAGCCTCCCACCCTCGATCAACGTCTAGACGAGATGTACACAGATAGCGATAAAAATTCTGAAAGTAAATCTCTGTCAGTGAGTTACGAAAATCCTAATACTTGTTTTGTTCCAAATATTGTTTATGTCGTTCGATTGGTAAAAATCATACGGCACCTTATTTGCGGGGGGCTTCAAGTAATATAAAACTTGCATGTTTCATCAAAGGAAAAGGTCTAACTTTTATTTTTCGCGAAATATCGAGAATGCTCGATAAAAGCATGTATCTGATTTTAAATTGTATCTTTTGCGACCTCGTAATTGATTCGATCATCACGATCAACGTTTAAGGCGAGAAGATTTAGCACCGCTTCTTCAGAAAGCTCTCGAGGCTCTCAACGTAAAAAGTATTCTGAAGAACGGTTTCAAAACAACTGGGCTTTACCTTTTTTCAGCAAATGGAATAAACTATCAGAAATATTTCAAGAACCGCGATACCTCCGAAAAGACGCCTCTGGTGACTCAAACGGGAGAACTTCAGCACAAAGAAATTGTAGATTATGTTGAAAACAAAATAGGAACCGAAGTCCTGGAGATGTTCAGAGCCGTCGAAGAGGGAGCAGAAAGGCGTGGCGATCTGAGACATCGCGGTTTATTCCATTTGCGACAAAAAATAAAGGGTAAAGGTATCATTGAAGCCAACGAAGTAAATGACCTTGTTTCAGCCAACAGCGTTATTCAAGACGGGCACGACCCTTCAAAGGTGTCCAGTGAAGGGAACCCTTCACTGTGATACATGCGCGATCAGGGTTCACGATTTTCAGCATACCCCGTCGATGGTTCTCATCGTGTAGGTCTGACACTTTAGAAATAAACTTGCTGACCCACTGCATCACAGATGAAAAGGTGCCTACCCGAATATCTCTGCTGGGTGCGGAGAAATCGATAAGGGACTGGCTGAGTTAGCAAGGTTTTTTGCAATTTCTCTTCGGCCTCAACAAATACAATAGAATTGGTGCTCATGGTGGATACATTGCATCATGGTGTACACAGTACAATTGGTGTATCGATGATGGATTGGTCGGTCGCAGCCTCATGTTGGGAGAACAATAAGAATATGGTTGAGAAGCATAAGCAGTGGAAACAACCATGTGGGATATGAGTTGCAAACCTCCCATTAAAAAAAAAAAGGAAATATTTCTTTAAAGCTATCAGCATATTGTGTGAACAAAAAATGCGAAAAAAATACGTTCACTGAAGTTTGGTGGTTTCAGTGATACGTTAAAGCTTTTGTCATCACTGACGTAATATTCCCTTTGACGTGGATTTCATGAGCAGCCCATTGGATGAAAGCCACTGCAAAGCTTTCACGTTTTAGCTATGAACATTTTGTTAAACCACATCGTGTATTCCATCTCGCGTTAAGAAAAATTCAGACCTTGAGTCATAAGATAACGAATTATCCTCATTCGCCAATGCTCAAAAACAGTAGACGTTCGTATGAACCTTTTCGTCGTTACTTTAGCATTACCTATCCAGTTCAACATAATTTTTTAGTTTATTGTTCCTTATGGTGACTGCGTATATTCAGATGATTTTGATAGACGATTTCCTCTTTTTGATAGACAATTTCTCATTTCGAATAGTATATCAAAATTTCGTGAGTATATCGAATGTGCATAATCAGATTAAAATTGAGTTATATTGTTACTACCGTTTGTTTTGCCAGGTAAACGGGAATTTCAATAAAAACTTTTTATTGTTAACTGCTGTTTATCATCGTTACTTCCGCGGAATATAATTCAAAAGTATTGACATACGGCAACAGTTTTAGTTATGGAACAGGCAGGATTCAAAGAATAAATTCAGTACCAATTTTGTAATAAGTCTGTCACGAAAACAAAGAAATGAAAAGAATCGAACTTCCGTGCGCATGTTTTAAGAACTTCTATCGACTTACGGGATTGGTGGGAAACACACAAACGCCTCCAGGAGGCGGTCCGTGAGATCCTTGTTTTTGGTACTGCGCGTCCGACATTGCGAGTTCTTCATTTTGCTGTTAAGAAATATATAATAATTATCAAGAATAAAGTAAAATCCGTTCGCAATCAAAAAGATTCACCGAGCCGCGCAATTCGTTTATCAATTGTACGCGGATTATTTTCCTCAGTTTTGGTTCTTGATTCATTTGTGACGGTATAACATTTTTGGTGGTAAATTCGCTACATTTTAATATCAGAACGCTATCGAAATGGTACAAGTGTTTTCGAGCTGCAAAACTTTGATTCTACGAAACACAACACGAGCACATTTTTCGAGTAAACATGCCGAAGGTCTATGCTTAAGACTTTTAAGTTCTTGTCTCCAAAGCCAAGCAATATTATTACGAATATTTCGAACCCAAGTTGTTAAATACTGAAAATGATATAGGCACTTTAATTTCGTATTAAATGATAGTCACAAGATTAAGGGGAGGTCAATAAAAAATATTTGGTAAATATTCAGAAGTTCAGAAGTGAATATTCAGAAGAAATTTCAGTGTTAGAATGCAATTCCTCTTCCAAGATTATTCCCTGTTAAATAATGCGACCGAGTGTTGAATGCGCACAATTTTTTCCTGTTAGTAAATTTTGCGAACGTACTTTCCCAATATTCGGATACTTTTGTGTAAATTACACTCGTATTTATGAAAAAAACAGTGGCACATAGTAGCGCGCTCGGCTCACGACCTGTGACGACCTATGAATTCGCATTTGGATACCGAATTTTTCAGTGAGCTTTGTTTTGTTTTGTTTGGTTTCTTTTATTTATTTTCTTCATTTCAACCACGTAAAAATATATGGTCCAAGTTAAAACTAGTGTCTTGATTATGGACGACAAAAAAAATCGGTTTGAGGTGTGTCTCGTGCGATTGATTTTCTCGTTTTTCCATCATATGAAAGCTCAATGGACTAGGACGTAGCTACAAGTATAACATGTGCTATGCACATATGCATCGACTCAGATGCACCATTGCACATGGTGTGAGCCGCCGGTGAAGGTAGTTCATGGAAAAGGGGAAGCGCCGGGCAAGACGCCGGGCAATGCTGGTAAGACAATCCAATACCGATAGTTGTTGGCATTCTTATCGTTTTGTCTGTGTTTGAGGGGTTTTATAAAGTTGGAAATTTCAGAAAATCGTTTTTTTTTTTAATGGCATTTTCGGAATGTGCATGCAATTGAGTACACTCTCTGAAAATTTCAAATTTTTCACATTTTCGATCTAAGAAATCAAACATTTCCTTACGAATTTTCTTAAATAATAGATGACCGAAAAATATACGGGCGATGTTTGTTCGAAAAACAAAAACAAATGTTTCGTAGTTTTAGTTTCGTAGAAATAACGATATAAAAGTATAAGCTACGTGCATTAGATAGTAAAACGTGTGGTTATTAATCAAACCCTAAACTTCATGTGAGACATGTCTAAATTATTTTTCAAATTGTATCCAAGTTATCAAATAACCAGAACGTTAACTTCTAACGTCACTGTGACCAGATTGCTATTTTTAACTAATTATTATGACTAAAACTTGTCAATCAAAAAATCAATATGTTGGAGAAACATTATCTTGGTTGAAATTCGATGAAAGTTTATTTATTTTGATGGTGCATAACGGAACGAGCGTGGGAGGCTGTCAAAAATTTTGCCAAAAATATTGGCACGCCACGTCATACGCCCTTGTTGAACGTAGAAGCGACGAAAAGTTGTGAAATGTATCGGTTGGAGCAGGATTTCCTTACATTAGTTTTCACTCAGAAAAATTGAACTTTCTTTTCGCTTATCTACATTATTTATGTAAAATGTGATTTTTCATGCACGCGGACGAACGCGACGTTAAAATTTGACAAGCTCGTGCTGATAAAACGAATACCTTTCAGAAAATCACGCCCGGGACAAGCCACTCTATTGGAGGTGTGGAAACAACGAAAATATCAGATAGTAACAAAAATTAAATTCCCGTTCCTCTTATTTGAGAATTTGGTATGCAATAAAAATTGTTCCAAAGTTAATACGAACATTGAACAATGCTTAACGGCATCCGACGAGATGGTGAATTACAAAAAAATGGACACCACAATTATCGGCAACGAAAAAAAAAATAGCTTGAACTTTCAAATGATTAATGATGCGGCAAAAATTGGAAAATGTAAACTTCTTAAGTCCGAACTACTTGGAGGAATAATCCAAAAGTACTCAAAGCTTCGTTTTTCTTTCGGAGTTAGTCAAAAATCTAAAAGGGACATTTCTTGTAAGAACGACAAACTGCTTGATTCTGTGGTTCAAAAAGTCCTAAGAACAAGAAAAGCATTCAACAATAGCACCTACACTACTAACAACTTAAAAAAAAAAAAAAAAAAAAAAAAGATGTCACTTTTATTTTTATCATTACAAAAAAAAATGAAAATCAAATAGTGTTTCCAGTTTCGTAGTTGCCAGGATACCAAGAAAAGAAGGAATTATGATTTTTGGATTCGATCATTTCTAGAATATCTAAATAATTCTATCAAGCCGAAAAAGTAACAAAGAAAAAATGGGAAAACGATTATGGGAAACTCGATAAAAATAACGAAAATAATATAAATAATCAGGGCTCTACGCTCGCATCTTGAAAACTTAACGTTGACTTGTGAAACAATTGGAAATTTGTAGCAAGTACCAGAAATTTGGCAGAAAGAAAAATTCTAGCTTTTCATCGTACTTTGATTCGTAATTCCGACACCTCCAAATTTCAACGAAATGCTTGTAGGTAAATAATAATATTGATTGTTATTGTGAAGTGTGCTTACCGATTGATATATTGCAGGCCGACCAACGTTATTTGAATTCATGTTTGTCCTCTGAATCGTTCGGTCCTCGTATCGAGTACTTCCTTGACTGGCCATGGGTCGATTCAAAGTGCTGCAATCATAACTGCATAATTATAACGTTGAGTTATCTCGTATTAAGAATCCGCATTGAGTGATGAAAAATGGGGAAAGCTCGAATTCTGTATTAAGCCATTGAAGCCTGGTGGTAACCGACGTTAACGCCTTAATTTTTTTGAATTTTTCTAATTTATTTGCTTTCCAACATGTTTAGATCCAGGTTTTTTGTACTTTCTAGTTACTTAAGGGGGGCAAGCACATTAGGAAGCTTATTTTCGGTGATACTTTAAGATTTTTTTTTTCGTGGGCAAAATTAATTAGAATTCAACAAAATTCTAACATCGTTTGAATCATATTTTGATGAACTGTAATGAATTTTTGAAAATATTTTCAACCAAAAATGATAGAGTTACGCCCTGAAGTCCGCTGACGGTCGTGGTCCAGAGTTTTTCGATTGCGGGACGTGTTTTGTTTATTGGACTTGTTTTTTTATTATTTATAAACAATATTCTAAAGAAAATCTGTATTTGCTTTACTTTTGTTACTTTCCCATGGTGTTCTCGCTTTTAACATTTACGAAGGATTTGTTGAGTAGAGATGGTTTTTGGGGGGATTTTTGCCAGAAAAGACTTTTTGGGAAGAGTAAATATACTAGTCTCAGACTTTGTTTTACAGCATTTATGCTATTTTCTAGAAATATGTATACCTGTTGGCGTTGTTAGGCGAATTTGGACCAGAATTTCGAGCGGCTAGCGTCTTAGTGACGAAATCTTGTTCCTTCCAACCATGTTTCTTGTAAACGTCTCGTAGCTCTTGATGTTGCCACATTGTGAACAATACTTGTCCTGCAAAGACAATTTTTGTAAGATTTAAAATTTAGCGCATTGCCGTCGCATTAATAGTTTATTTATGAGTTTGAGTGTAATGCACAATGATTCTGAAATTTTCTGATTCTGATTATTCTGAAAATAAAAATGCTCTGTAATGTTTTTTTTTTTTTTAGCAGGAGAAGAACTAGTTGGGACCAAGTTCTAAAAACTGTGAATTAATTGTGAAATTTCGTTTCCGATAATTTCATATTGATTATTTTTTAATAACCTTTTTGTCACGTGCTTAAATGTTGTGTGTTGTTCAATGTTTTCAGGGAATGAGTGATTGACGTACAGTTTAGAAGCAAAGTTACAGCATGTATTGGTACTTGGGCATTTGAGAGGGCGAATTTTTCAACTTATTTGAAAAAAGACGCATGGAGCAAAAAAGGTTAGCGCAGTTGATGTCAAGAGTGCAAATTCTTCGTTAAGATTGTTTGAATTAAAGAAAGTTTGATTAAATTGAATGAGTAGTTAATTTTTCTTGTTTTAGTCAATAAGAATGCGGCAAATTGGACAATTTTAAATAAATTAACAGTTTACAAACGAGAATTTATATAAAAATGAAGAAAAAGAAAGATATAAACGAACCAGCAAATTTGAGAACTCGTGGTGTGTATTTTTGGCGTTGTTTCGTGATGTTCATTAGTCTTTCGACACCACCAGCGTCGAGTAACGATCGGGAGAACTCAGCATTTTTCTTGATCACCTCGTTCAAGGTCGCGAGAACGGCGGCGATTGTATCGTCACTCGTACCCTGATCGTGTTGATTATTGCCCGATGGTAGTTTTTGAATGAGATCTCTCATTGCATACTTTCCGATAAGCTCTTTGTTTCTTTGATCTATTGCGAGATTTCGAAGTGCCGTCGCTACTGCACATACCACTCGATCAACCTGAAGGTTATTTTTTAATAGCATTATTTTTTTACATATTCCATATAATTTTATATAATTTACACTAATCGAATCTATAGCATTAAAAAATTATATTAGACCATTGGATAAATTAATGACAGATAATAAACTGAATGTCTGAGTATAGGACATGTAAAAAAAAAAATAATAATAATATAAAGATGAAAAAACTGACCTCCATTCTCAAAAGTTCAACTAATATTGGTAAGCCCTTTTCTTTGCGTACTGCCGCCCGAATTTCGATACTCGGCTGCCAATAACAAGCAGCAAGATTTTGTAAAGCTCCGGCGGCTGCTTCCAGAGTTTCGGGATTGGAGCAAGTCTGCAAAAGACTTAAATACGACTGTACCACATCCGGCTGCCATAAAAGTTCCATCCCTTTTATAGGCTCAGTTCTTGGACTCGTTGTTCTCGAAGTTGTCGTTTCTTTTTGCGTTTGTTGGCCCTCTTTCTTCTTTTTGCTACCACCGAAACAGCCCAAATTTTCACCTGAAATGTTTTGTTTTCTTTTCACCTCGAATCAACTATTCATTTCATGCGATTTTTGCTTGAAGCATTTTCTTTTTAATATAATGAGTGATTATTTCATAAAAAAGTATTCTCTTGTTTTTTACCCTTGACTGGAGCTGTCATTCGTGTTTGTACGGTGGATTGTATGGGATGTTTATCATAATTCGGATCCTCGACCTCTTGACATCGATAACTCAAGTTCCGTAGAATGCAAACACAATTTTCAACGATTTTATTGCCAATGTTTGATTTTTCAATAGCCGAACGTACTACATACAAAAGTGCATCGACGAGACCGTCGCATTCGCGTAATTTTTTTCTCGCGTATTCACCCGCGCTCGATACGTTTCTGAGTACACCGGATGCATTTCTGAATACGGTGGACCAGCATGTTTCACCATTCGAAGAACTTGGATCCCATCCACTGTGTGGAATTATTATATTATTAACGACCATCGTAACGCCATCGTCTATTATCGACCTCTTCAAATCCTGCAACAAAAATTACCACATACACTTTTATGTTTAAAATACTTTTTTTTTGTCGTATATATACGACGAATATTCCGCATATTTTCAGTTCAGAAATTGTTCTATTATGTGTGTTTGAAGATTGTTTCAAATTCAAGCTTTGGTGGATTTGGCGTAGAATGCCCAGTGTATGTATAAATTTTGATGATTTTTCTCAAACACATGGAAAACACTCGGTTTAATGGAAGCAAAGAGATAAATAATTTACATTGTTGAATGAAAGAGTACATTGTGTGAGAATGAGCATGTTTCAAAAAACGTGAATTTTCATTTAGATTGAGACAAATAAAGATGGCGACACTTACTTCGCAAGAGGACAAATTCCACAGTACACCAGTGACCAATTCTTTGATATCAGCGTCGGAGGTTTTTCGCAACAAATTAATAAGCGCAGGAACACCGCCGGCACTTTTGATAGCGCGTTTGTTTTCGTCATTTTGGCGGCCATACGAAAGATTCCGAAGGGCGCCACACGCATTTCTATAAACGTCAGGACTATCGTGGTCGAGTAAAGCGACCAAAGGTGGAATTCCGCCCATACTTCGTGTTTTCTGTTTATTTGGATCGTCCATATAACAGAGATGTTGAAGATACGCTGCGGCATTGGCTTTTATTACGTTGTTTGGGTTACTCAGGAACCCAATGACTTCAGAAAGATTTGGATCCCTCCATCGCATGGATTTTTGATCGTCCTCCAGTGGGCTGCCCATCCCAGGAACTTGATGACGGGGATGAAGTCGCTGAAGGTGAACCTCCTCTTCGAATACCTCCACGGGTATGGCGCCGGTCAACGATGCCGGGTGACCTTCGTCGTATGCGGTAACTTCACCGGATAACGAGACCGGTCCAACGGTTCCAGGCGGCCCATAACCAACCGGCCAAACCCAGCCGTATGGCAGCTTCCCTTCGTCTACGAGAATATCACTTCAGTTGTTATCTCAGTTTACAATATCTTTACCTCCATCGTATCTTCGTCATCATAGCAACCCACTATCCCTTTTAAAATTATAACAATGCATTTCCCATTTATTTCATGCACCTCAATTCTTTTTGCTCACATTCTACTTCATGCAAACGAAATTCTTCTCCGCTCTTCTATTTATAATCAATAATGAAAGGTTTATACGGAGCCCATGCAACCCTCGACAATCTTTGATACTGTGCACTCGTTAAAATCGCGTTCATTACCGTTAGGATGCTGTGACGGTTCTCCCGAGTCGTCCATGTTCCACGAATTACTCACGCGATCTGAATAAAGAAAAAAGGAACAATGACGATGCTACTTTTTTCATGCTCACGATTAGAGGCTCGAGTGACGGAATTTCATCAATTTTTTTTAACGTGTCTTTTTTTCATCTTTGGCATGTTTTTTTTTCTTTTTTTTTTCTCGTCAAGTTCTCACCAAGCTTAATTAAAAAGCGTTCGTAGCAATGAGTTTATTTCTATGTATTAAAAAATTAGCGAAACTGCGATTTTCCTCCGGAAATACTTCTCGGGCGTAAAAATGCTTCGGAAAAAGTTGAATGATTCACAATGACGTATTAAATTATTTTTGTTTACGAGCTAGAATATTTTACGATTAACAGATTTTTTTACACAGTCAAGTGAAAATACATCCCATTTGACAGACAAAATATCTGGTCTAGTTACCGACCTTCGAGGAGGCTCCGTCACGTAGGGCCGAGTGTACCGCAGCCGCGTGACCCCCCGCCCTTTATTTAATACACATATTTGCGATAATGAATTCGATTATAAAAGTATCATTGGTAATTTGATGAAAAATCAAATGAACACGATAATCGTGCCGTCTCGTCACACAGTCGCGAAACCTCCTGTTAATGTCTTCTGAGATAAGTCGATAACCCTAAGCATTTTCTATATTTTCTAAATCCCCATGCCCTAAAGTACGAGACTCTGGTTTTTGGTTAATGTATGATGCACGGGTGTAAAAATTTCACTTGAGACTGTCGTTTTGAGGTTAACTCTTACATGAAACCTGTGTTAAAATCCTAACATTATTTATTTTTATCTTTCTTATACAGTCGATCAACTTATCAGAAATTTTGCATACGTTATTATAGGTACTTTATCTGTAATGTATTATTTATTCAATTTCTTTAGCCGCAAAGGCGTTCTTGTCGGAGCCTCCTTAAGGTCATCTATCAGTCTCGCGGTCGGTAAAAAAGTAGATACACGTTTATCTTGGACACGCTTGATATTTTGGGGAAAAGAAGAGTTACACGTTATTCTGTCATTAAAAGAGAACAACGTGTAACTCTTCTTTTTTCTTTGCATGTCAAGCTTGTCCGAGAAAAACGTGTATCTACTTTTTCGTGTATCGCTTTTAGGCGATCTATCAGTCTCGCGGTCGGTAAAAAAGTAGCTACAGCGTTGTTCTCGGACATGTTTGACATTTCGAGGAAAATGCAAGAGTCGCGTTGTCCTCCTATTGTCAAAGAACTGCGTGATTCTTTTATATTTTCTCGAAATATGAAGAATGTTCGAGAACAACGTGCATCTTTTTCTTAATTATCTCTCTGGCACTCATGCAACTGATAGATCGAAGCAAATCGTCTAGTCTACACGGCAATTAACGGCAACTACACGCCACCCACATTACTATTGTTAAGTTTAAATACGAAATAGCTCTGAATATTCGATACAAACCCTCTTATGCAAAACAGGGAGTCACCGAATTTTCAACAAACATATTGACTATGGGAGCTGGGGAAATTTGTCTAACGGACAATTGGGCGTAACCGTTTGGATGTCATTTCCAAGGCAATGCTTATTTTTGTATGTTGCAATATTTTAATCAATTGGAGGTTCCCTCTTTAACGGTTTTTGACGGAGCAGTTGTCGACTTCGTAATTGGACGAAAAACGTGGGAGAAAATTTGGAATTCAGTGTATAAATCTGAAATTTTCAATTTGCCTTCACCGTGAGTACGACTAGTAACTGGTTGCGACATTTTTGTCAAGATCGAGTCTAATTACTAAACCATTGCAAAGGCCTCTGCTTCTACGCCCAAAAAATACAACTTTTTTTGAATAATGTTAACTTTGTAACAATATTTTCAATTATATTTTCATTTAAATATGTCACGAAAATTCATAATAAAAAAGTTCATTCCAAAATTTTACTCGTGTCCCTAGACGGTTTCCGGTCATTCTCCCCCCCACCGTACGCCCGTTCCCCTCAAAATAGTATTTCCAGCTTTTTCAAAAATTTCATACGTATTTTCGGAGGATAACAGCCATGTTGCAACTTTTTAAAGAGCATGTGCGTCTAGTTGAACATACCGTATTGTTCTCCGGGACCTCCGGGACTTGGTGTAATACGATAATGATCCTGCAAAGCTGGATTTAGTGCTGGATCCACATCGTTATAAGCTCCTTCCGAGTAAGTCGGTCCTTTTCTCATGTATTCTAAAAAAAAAAATGAACATCATGTTTTCTCATCGCTTCTGTTTATTTCGAGCATTATTAGAAAGAAAAACTTGTATCACGGGTACGACGTTTTAACATGAGACGATAAGGGTTTATTAGGGTTTCTTAAAATTTCACTTGAAGAGTAAAATCAATGCTTAAGGTAGGAGTCGCGTAGAATCGCTTCGAGACAGACTTTTTTTAAATTTTGTGTATTTCTGCATTGAATTGAGACCAGATTACGTGCAAAATTTGAAAAACTGTCTCAAAGCGATTCTACGCGACTCCTACCTTAACGATACATTCGAATGAGTGTATCAATGCAAATTTTGCATGTGTGAATGAATTTGTAGATATCGCATCTAGCGACAAAGTCATAAACGTGATTAGCAGCTAGTTGACCCACGAAGAACTTTGTCACATATAGCCCCTGGTTCGCAAAACTGTACAGCCGTTGGATAGTTATGCCATTTAGAGGTTCGTTGTTACATTGAAACTCATTTAAGCTTAAACGCTGAATACGTTTGTAAGAGACTGACAGTGAGACCGACCTCAAAGAAACTATGACAAACGAAAATTATTCACGACATAATAGTTACGTTCATTTTCAACTTTGTGCTGCGATGATAACGTTTTTGGAAGTGTTTTTCACGACATTTCGGTGTCCAAAAAAACTCGTGAATGATTTATTATTAACAATGAATATGAGGCAATAAAGCATCAATTCGAAAAAAAAAAAATTAATTACAGTAAAAAATGTAATTACACAATTACAACAATTGATGATAAATTACAGTTTTTCATTTAAAAATTATGAAAAAATCAAAAAGGACAGAAAGGCTGAAAAATAATATTTTTTTTTCTTTTGAACTCGGAATACTGGTTGTATAAATGTTAACAAAAATGTTCACATGGTTTGAAACAAAAGTACATTCGAAAATGCAAGTTTTCATCCTTCATCTATTTGATTTGCTTGATTTTTCAAGGCGTTGCAAATGTTTGGAAAAAAAAAAAAAACAATTTACCATTTGACTAAAAATTGCATCCCACAGTAGCATTGAAATAACAACTTTAATAAAATATCATGAAGTTCCTTTAAATCAGCATTAACCGAGAAAATTTCGAGAATAAAATAAAAAATTAAAAACTGCTAATCCCTGGTCAAATGCCCAATGAAGGGTGACAGTAGCCCATAAAAAGTTTGGAAAATGGATTTTTATCGACCATTCTTAGAGGATTTAAGCCCCTAATGAAATAAATATGGGACTATAATGAATATTTAGGTCAATCTACACAAGATTGCGGTCGGTATTGAAGATTTCGAAACATACCAAGCGGTGGTGAAGCTCGACTGTGGTCCGATGGACTATGTGGGCTGTGAGGAGAATGTGATTGTGGCATGTACATGCCATGTGTACCAGGATAACCCGGTTGAGCCGAATAACCCAACGAAGAGTCATAGTGATCAAAACTGACCATGTACGGATCGGCTGGGTATCGAGAATCGCCATGTTGATATTCTTGCGACATCAACGGCATCGACATGTAACTGACAGCTCCGGTATCCGGTTCCATGTGCGATACTTCCCGAACAACTTTCGTCACGGTCGTAACCTATGCGCGTTAAATAAACATCATTCTTAGTGGGGAAAAGTGGATAAAATTCACCCTAGAACTCTGAAAGATTGTTCGATCGTCAAATACTCGACAACAAAGTTCTTTTTTTATTTTCTCTATGATGCAAACTTGAGTGAATGTGAAATAATCGGTATTTCACCTTGAGTGCAAAAAATTTGATTGAAATTTTTGGATTATTCTCTTTCCGCCGTGAGTGAAACACAATTTTTTAGAGTTTACGGAATTTACTGGCGGAAAGAGTTATGTTGAAATTTCACATTGCCTTAGGGTGGTTACATTTATTCGAGTTTTGGCCAAATCACTGCGGCGTGAGTTGCGATTGGAGAATAAAAAATTACCAGTGACTTTTTTAGTCGAATTTTGACGATCCCATGTATTTGGCAAATATTCGTTAATTGATTAGGTATATTTCGCATGAAAAACATTGACGGTATCTATTCGTGATACTTTTTAAAAAAATGTCATCTTTTGAATCATTGGTAAAGGAAAAAAAATGAATATTGCTTACTTGTTGCGATGTCTGTTGTTTGTGTGTGCGAATGAGCAAAGGATCTTCCTGCATCGATAAATGTGATGAATGTAAAGAATGGGTGTCTGTTTGGCCGTTACTTCCATTGTAATCTGTTTCACTCTGTCCTCTGATCAGTCCAAAATCCAAAACAAATATTTATTATTGTCATTATATGTATTTAATTAAAAAATTGAATTGAAGTAATAGAAAATTATAAGAAATTCAATGTTAATAAGAAACAACAACTGACACTGATGGATGCCCGGTAAGTACTTGGCTTAGGCGAGGTATTAGTTCGAATCGTGGAAATTGGTATGAAGAAGGGATGAGGAGAAGGGTTGCCTGGATGTAGACTTGAAAACCCGAACGAGCTACACGAGGTTAACGTTAAAAATAAAGAAACGGACATGATTTCAAATATAAAGAAAACGAAAATTACGATATTTCTATGATAATAAAAAAAGGCAGAGTGCCATAAAAGTGAGGAAAAAAATAAAATAGCGCATCATTGAAGTGAGAGAGGAAGAGAGAGAAAATAAAATGTTGGCAATAGGGTATGATCACCGGAATTGCGCTGGAGAGGATCACGCATGGCTTTGGGTAATTATGAATCTTTACTTTTTTGAAAATAATTCAAGCAATAGACTCACGTATACTGGGGCATGTCGGAACCTGTCTCCTGAAGAACACGTCTGTAACAAACAATTTTCTCATTATACCAAAAATGTCGGTATGGAGGGCATTTAAAAATTGAGAAACTAAACAAAAAGGAAAAACAACCAACGGGTCAGAATCATACCCATTTTTCAATAGTATCAGAAGAATGAATAACGCTTATCCGGGACTACAAAAGTGGCAATGATAGAACTCTTGTGAATTTATTTTCCGTTCGAATTAAAATCAATTTTCAACAAACGTAGGCGTGCTTTCGAGGAATACAATAAACTTGTAAAAAAAAATTACATTCCGTTTCATTATATCAGATACATTGCTTTAAAACTTTATTTATATTTGACAAATAAAATCTATTTGTTCTTTCAATAAAAAATATAAAAATATAATTTTCCACGTTCAGGCAATGAAACAGAATTCCGGCCATGCGTCTTCTTATGTGACGATTTAAATGTCGTTCATTTTTCTATACATGCATGGTAAATCCAGATACGACTAGGGCATCATCTGTTACAATGTAAAAAAAGCGCAGACTGTATATTTCGATTCCGCCCGTACATCAAAATTTTCAGCTTCAGTATAAGTTCGATATCTCAGTGGGAAAGGGTCGTAAGAGAGTTTAGTAGACACCGTTTTGAAGGAGACAGTTTTAGCTTCACTTTGACACTTCGAGAGTTTTTTTAGGATTTTTTTTTTAGCCGGCATACGCTTTTGAACAGGGCATTTTTTCGACGATTTTTTGGGCTCTGGAAATGCGCTGCCCGTCTACTAGAAAATTTTCTTCATAATTCTATCCATCATAGTTTCGAAGCGGGTGTTGAACGCTTCATTTTCGTTTTTAATAAAACACCGTGCGATTTTGTTTCGCAAAAATATTAAAAAAACAAAATTTCACGAAAAATCTGTGAAATAATTCTAACAGGTCCATCATGATCTTATGCAACTTTTCACCCTCTTTATATTTTCTCTAATAATTGCGGTAGCCGATTCGAGCCACCATCTCGAACTCAGCACTCAGCAAAATGTACTTACATATTTAGATAGACTAGTAAAAAGCTCAAGAATGGACATACCAAGAAAGTGTTTAGCGAACTAGCGAAACTCATCGATATTCTAGTAAATTAAAGACACATGCAAATTAAATGACGGAAAGATTCCTGAGGCTTTGTAATTTTTATAAAAAAAAAAAAAAACATGCACTACATACGTCCCGTTCTATATTCTATAAAGAACACTAACAAATCGTCAAAATACTTTCGTGTTGTTTCCATTACTTCGAACACATTCATTAAATCTTTTTGCAATGAGCTACTGTCATGATGCTACCTTGATAAATATGTAAGTAAATCACCTCTGTGTTATTTCAGTACGTGTTATGTTGTGCTCTTGCCTCTGCTCTATCCTCCGATTCACCAGCCTAATTGTAGGAAACAATTTGTCAAATTATCACAATTAAACTAAAGATCGTTTATTGAAATTTGTTTATATGTTGATAAACATTGAAAGCTATGCAAAAATATACACATTCCACAAAAATAAATAACTAGTGAATTGGTGAATAATGATATTCGGAACGAGAAAGTCCTTTGTTATTATCCGTGGGATTCACCGTTCGAAAGATATTGAAAGAGAATTAGCAATAGTGCTTTCATTCCGTGCACCAGAAGGACCGTCATTGAATAGGGGCCTCCTGCCCGGTCAATCGCGCCAGATAGATCAAAGCGGAAGGGGCTCGCGCCTAAACTGGCCTATGATGGTTTCCATTGTGCGAAGGATTAGAGATTACTGATTACTTAGACGAGGTAACGTTTTTGTACTTGTTTTTTTTTTGTTTTTTTTTTTTCGCAACTATGAAGTAACTATAAAGGTGTTTTCGATAGAAATCTGCAATTCGAGTTCACACTGAACTGCCATCCAATCGCTCGAATGACCCGTGACGACATGCGTCGTTCGAAAATTGACACGAAAATGTGGAGAATACAAACTTGAAGCCAACCTAGGGCTAGGACCTTTCAGAGGCTTCCAAAATACTGTAGGATATTTATTTTCGTTCGTATACGTAACCACCGACGAATTACAGCGGTCGTACCGGCGACCGGCTCTGTATCGCACGTGTTGATCTAAAACGTTGCGTACATTTCGTCTTTCTGTCTTTGGGCACTTCTCGCGTCAAACCGTATTGAGACAATATATTTATATTTTTCTAGGGTGACGTTGAAACCATCAGCCTAATGAAGTTCGTGTGAAAATCCTATTAATTTCATCACACGTGTCGTTGAAGCACTGTCATAATTTTATTGTAATGGTGCGCGGCCGCGCATGTGCACAGGCTCCACCGGCTTAGTCATTTTGTTGAATATAAAAAAAAGTAGATCGAGCTTTATAACCAAACGCCAAAGATATTCCTAAACCAGATAAACAAACGCGCACGAGCACTTTAAAGACTAATTAACAGTGCTTCAATGGCAATGAATTTGTTGCAATTGGATTTGGGTGAATGATGTTCACACTTTGTTTTTACATTCATTTAAAGCTTCCAGCACATCGGAATCGTGCGCTATAATTTCAAAATCGAGCAAAAACTCGTTTTTTTTTGGAAACCAACAACAACTTTTGGAAAACCCCGACTCAATGGACAATTTGCTCAATGGACAAAATTTATGTTGAACACAAACAAATTTACCGAAAACACTTTCATTTCATACCGAAAACAATTTCATTTTCCAAACAGAAATCTCTACTTTATGCTATTTCGAGCTGCCAAAATTGACTTCGAGGGTCGCTAGTTTTTGCGGATGTACACACAACTTTTATTTTCTTTCCCGCACAAGAGGGACCGCAGAAAATCGTACTACAACGATTTTTAGTCAGATGCGTACATATTCTGATGAATAACGTGGGTGTCCGAGATATTTTGAACTCACTTAATACTGTACGTGATAAACCCAAAATTTCGATGGTATAAAACATTCAAGAACTACAAGATTCATTCGTCGAAGTTGGTGGGTAGATTGTTAATCCAACCCCGTGGAGTGTTAATTATTGAGGAGCTTTACGGCGTCTATACTCGGGAAACAAAGTCATCTACAAGCTCCGAAAAGTGTTATACTTACAGGCAAGAATCCACTAGCTGATTGTTTGACATTCCAGTCTATTACGATATTTCAGCCACGGTGGCGATGAACCTGAAAACAATGACACTTGTGACCGTTTGTCATCGACAGAAATCATTCACTTCAGCTTTGAAGCGAGATGTTTTAATTAATCGAACTGTCAAAAGCTCGGCGATTTTTCTTCGCAAGATTGTAGTTAGCCTAAAAGTACTTGGAAATGTTTTGATTCGATTGCTTCTTTAATATTATTTAATGTTCAAATCTATTGAATTATTTCCGGAGAGAACTAAAACTCAAAAATTACCGTTGTAGAATTTATTTTCAGAAATCCTTACATTCCGAACAGCAAAAATTGCCGTCCGTTCAAGGTTGTCCGAGATTTCTATTCCATAACGGTAATTTTGAAGCGTTAATTCTCTCCGCGTAGAAATGTCCGCACTAAAAACCTCCAATAATCCTTCAGAATTCTAAAAAAAAAAAAAAATCGCATCCACGCGGTTCATTCAAACATGAATAACATCATGTATCGGTTGATCGTCGTCGTAACTGTAATTTCAACGGATGAATGCAATCTTATCTCGGGCCAATACATTTGAAGCTAATCTCGAGCCGGAAGAGCCTTTGTGTGTCTAATCGAAAGCAAGATAGCAAGATAGGATAAGCGACAGAAACGGTCTGTCCTGAAGAAATTTGGTGAAATTGTTCATGAGAGAAAGAATAATATAATAATCGTGATTTTAAACTAGTTTGGTGGCAAGTAAGGAACGGGTGCGACCAATTAGCAGGCTTCCGAGCTGGGCAGCAATGACGTTAGGTACAAGCATCTTCTGAAGCTGTCATAGATTTTTTTTTAATTCTTGAAATTGATGGAAAGTTATGAAAATATCAACATTTTCGTATCATCGAATCCTAGAGTTATAAGAGCTTTTACCGTTTTATTCGATAACGATTTGGCACCGGCACTCTTTAGGGAAATAAATAGCAAGCGAAGTGATCGAGAAAGGCTTCAAACAAGGGCAGAGTCGATAAGGCATTCGTCGATAGAAAATTTATATATGAAACTTGGAACATCGCTGGTCGGACAAGGCAACAAAACTCGTATTTGTTTTCTGGCAGTTGTGGCCGTAATGGAGAAACTATCCCGGAGGAAAGGTTGCATGAAGGAAGCATGCATCGGATAATCCGGATTCTACCCTATAATAAGATAGGGTAGAATCCGGCGAGAACACTTTGATTGTTACCTCGAGACTCTACGCGTTATGGTACAGCGCAACAGTTGCCTTTGCCACCGTTGAACTCCCTCAACAAATAATTGATCGCGGCCAGGGGTGGTGCACAAATTTTTCTATTTTGATTCAATACTACATCGGTTCGTTGTTCTTTAAGAGCAAAGCATCTGAAAGCATTTTTGATTTTACTTCCATAACCTTAAGGGACTCTATTAGTTGCCCGAGTAGTTGCCCGAAAAGTGTGCAATTGAAGTTATCGAGATGACAATAGTGACATACATTCGTTCGTTCGAGAGTCTGGACTTCCGTGAGTAATGTACCATGTGAATCTCATAAGATCCTTAATTGATTTCGAGATTAGAGACTCTGAAGTGCTTTCTAAGACATGAAATGATATGATGAAGAGAAAAACATAAGAGCAAACTAAATGTACTGAATTCCGGGCACTTTATCTAGAGACTTATATAGAGTTTTATGCACAAACTATTGCCTCTGACAAGATATAGATTTAATATAATTTTCTTGAGCAGAGCTCATGAATCAATGTTTTTTGAGGATCCAAATACAAAATCGGTGGAAAATTTGTCATGGTTTTTTGTTATTGAATAAGCAATGAATAGAAATAGTCTTTTTAGTTGGACCCCAACGTCGTAAATTGCTATTAACAGCAGCATTATTGTATTATTTTAATCGTGGTGTTTGATTGATTGTCGTCTACAGTTTTTCAAATTCGCCTCGAATGTGTTAGACTTCTCGAAGGAGTTGTAAAACCGCCTATCCACTTCCGGTTTCCTAATGGTCTTTTCAACGCCCTCTTTGCCTTCACCACTCCTTCTTCCCAGACTTCCAACCCCTTTTATAGCATGCCTGAAATTGCCTACTTCGGAGATCACTTATCCACTGTCAAGTAGTGAGAATACAAAATGCAAATGGGAATTTGATTATAATTCTACCTCCCGATTTTCATTAATTTATCGATTATACTCGAATCTATGGATTTTTGCAAAAGAAGAACGCACAATTAATGTTCTTAATGGCTAGAAAATATTTTCGTAACTGCGATCATCAATCATTCTGATGCAGCCTCTAATTTCTATGTTTTATGAAAAAAAAAACAATTTTTAAAAAACTATTTCTATCCAGTGGCCAGTTCTGTAAAGAATTTGACAATATTTTTAAAATTTTCATATTGAAATATTTTTTGTCAATAAAATATAAAGAAGCTTTGATCTGACATTTGAAGTCGACGATTCTTACGAGAAGTAATGTTTCTAACACGAATTATATCATCTGCAAAAATAGTTGCTCCAGGATTCCAGGCTTTTCCGAAACTTTTTAAAAATGGCAAAAAAAAACAATGTTGAAGATTGCATCGTTGGAATGCAACGAAATTCTGTTTTTTCTTGAGCAGGGCTCATGATTCTCATATAATATTTGCTAAGGACAATGAAACAATCTTTCCTGAGGATGCAATTACAAAACAGTGGAAAACTTATCATGGTTTTGTAAATTGAACAAACAATGTATAGAAATAGTATTTTTAATTGGAATGTAGAGAACGGGTCAAAGGAATTCTTTGATAGTTTAATCAACAAAAGTGTAAAAAACAAAAACGTAGGAATTTGAGGAAAAAAAAAAACAAATCGAATTTTATCACAATACCGTGAAAAAAAACATATTTTATTTATTCATTTGATTATTTCTTCATTCTCGAGAAGCAGAAGCAAAACAATATGCAAAAAAGATGGGAACCAAGAACAAAAGTTTAAACTCGATGACAGTATGAATCACATTCTGTTGGACGAGTAATGATCAGTATAATCGATAAATTAATGTAAATCGTTAACGACACATTGTCAATCATTTGTATTAATAAAAAATAAAAAATAATGTAAAATGTTGAACGAATTCATGAACTAGCAGGAATAGATTTTCCGTAGCGTTACAACGCGGCACGCCATACGTGTCAGAATGAGAAATTTAAGGTTAATAGCAGAGCTAGCTGTCAAAAAATCGCGATCGAGGTGGCGACAACATTTAAAAAAAGTACGAACTATGAAAAAAAACAATAGATGTTTATAATATCGTCATCTTCGAATTTGTAAATAACGAGAAACTTGAAAATGATCATGGACACATATATACACGCATATGTTGTTTTCTGCACGACACACACATATATTTTTATGGATACGAATGTATAAAATAGCAGCAGGAGAACACATCGGAAAAATTTTCTCCAGCAGCGAAAAAAAAGATGAATTTTCAGGCATGGAAGTCGATAAAATAAAACAAGAAATAGAGCTCAAAATGACAAGAGACGAAAAAGGGAAGAATTTAACAATCGGCCACGTAATTAACGAAACGCTAACTTTGATTTTTGCCGGGCGATTGAGCAAAGCGTCGGACGATTACAAAAAAAAATGATGGAAAAAAGGATCGGACGCGATCTTACCAGTGCAGAATGATTTGTGAGGTCAGTTCATAAGGTCGAGGTTTTTTCTTGAATAACGTCCTTGGAACTCGGTGACGAGGATTTGAGATGTCGAACCGCGTGAATCCTTGGTGGGGCAATATTTTTCTTCACCATTCGTAACATCTCAATGCCACTGACTAATTTTTTATACACACACGACACACACACGAGTTTATGATACGCACTTTTTTTGTCGATTCGAATGAGAATAAAGAAGTTGCTTTTCGTAGTGAAACATTTAAAAAAATTGGTCAATTTGTGTTTTATCGAAAAAGGTAAAAATCGCGATCAATTTTGAAAAAAAAAAAAAAAACGTCGAAAGGATCGTCAATCAGTCACAGCTTTGTCTTGTCAATTCGTTTGTATATGTATATTTGTGTATATGTATATATACATAGAGAAGCATTCGGAAAATCCCTGAACGCGACAAAACGCTACGAGAGCCAACAAAAAAACGAAATGTTGTACGCGAAATGGTAAAATGTGTTAATTCGCGTGAAAAACGATTGATGTCGATCGTTGAAGAAGATGATTTGCACACTTTTCAACGCGTTTTCACAAGAATACGAGAGAATGAAGATTTATAAAGTTTTTGCCGACTAGAGTCATTGACATATCCGCGTACTACTCGATTTTGCAGCCGCCAACGCCTACACGATACACATTGCACGCATTAACGACGCCCCTACAAGTCCTGCGTCCCTAGCCCTATAACGCTGTTCCGTAGTTCCATCAACCGCCGCGAGAGGACCTTAATCATCGTTTTCACTGGACGCTCAGTTGCGTCGTCTTCTTATTCTTGTCCATTTTTTGGCTATCTCCCTAGATATGGGAATGTGCCGGACAGTTGCGTCGTGCACGGTTGCGGGGTTCAATAAGAAATTCACCAATTGCAAAAAAAAAAATATACACCAAAACCAGGAATAGCTTTAATTGTAGCGCTACCGAAATAATCCTCAACTATTAATTAATATTGCTTCCCAATCGGACAACTCTCATACTAATTGACTGTCGATCGAAAACTGTATAATTTTTTGATCGAGGTATTAACAAAACCATTTGAAACGATCGAAGTGGATGAATGCGAAAAAGATATTAAAAAATTTAACGTTGTATATCAACTATATTGTTAAGATATTTCTATATTTGGGAATCTCTAGGCGGTCGTTCAGGCATATATGTTCTACGTATACGACTATTATTTAGTGCTGCATCGTTTTTTCGAAAATCTAATTTTTTCAATTGCCACCTGAGTCGGCCCCATGTTGCCTATCTCAACTTTTTTTTTCAACAATCTTTTGGTGCTCGTTTAGTGGTGTACGGTATCATCGCATTTAAAACGTTCAAGAGGTGCCAGGTTCCAGTCCTTCCATACCGTTGCTCTCTACCGGAATGCCAGATCAAGGCGCATTTCTACGCGCGGCTACCATGGCTCGATGTTTTTATTTTTTTATTTTTTACGAATAATTAAAATAGATAAATAGATGTGGAAAAACAGAAAGAATATCATCGATGTCCACTGAATTGATGAACGATACTAAGTTACGACAAATAAACAAATGCCAATAAAATGAGGGTAAGATTTGTAATCTGAAGCGATCAGATTTTGACGTCTCGATTATTTTGATTTCTCAATATCACATTTGTAATCATCTGCCATTCCTGAAAAAAACTTTTTATGCATACAAGTTGAAATTCTTATAATAATATGGATTAAAAAAATCGATGTTGACGATTCTCTAGTACGATTAAATTTCCGGCACACTATCTATCGAAATTTTAGGTTATGTTTTGAATAACAAGTTGGTGCCGTCAAACTTTCAACTGTAACAAAATCGAGCGATATTTTTTCATTAACTGGCTGATGTTTAAGTCGAAAAATAAATAAATGGAAAACTCAATTTTTCCTAACAGATGACAAAAAAAAATAAAACATCAACGGCAAGGGAAACTGTTTACGATCGATGCGCTTATGTTGGATGCTACAATGGGAAATTTATCAATGGTCACAAACTTTTCCATTTTCCAGCGGAGACCGACAGGCGACTTGAAATGTGGATCGAGAGAAGCGGTAAATAATGCAAAAAGCAAGATGAAATTTTCCTCTTTTTTTTTTTTTTACATGACTTTTCTGTCTTTTTCTTTTTGCAAATGATTTGGTAATATACTTCAGTCTGAAGAACTCGATGTCGCAGGAAAAAAATTGTAGATAAAGAATTCATAGAATAAAAGTGAATTGACCATTTTTATTATTGAAAATAAGCACTCGATAAATTGTAGGGAATTTTCGGCTGCGAACTTGGGCAGCAACGTCGTTGCGAAAGGCAGGCCTTTGCGGAGACCACTTTGACGAGAGATCGTTTACAAATGGAACGCGAAAAGCCTTGCGACGTAATGTGGTGCCGAGGCACTATACGGAGGACTTGAAGTACAGACAAGCGAATCGAGGGAATCGAGAGACTCTTTGTAACAATAGCCTCCTGACGGCGAGAGTCGAGGAGATGGGAGAAACGATAAATTTCGAAGAAACGTCCTCGCTTTCAGGTGATTTCGAGGGGTTGGAGGAAGTTGCTTACAGCAAAGACGCTTACAAGAAGGCCTCGAAAGAATCGGGGAAAGATAATGGAACTCTAGAGGCGATTAAAACGACGGAAAAAAGTGGAACATCTTCTCCGCTCGTTGAGTTTATCGTCGAAGAACTCGACGAAACTTTAATTTCCCAAAAATCAGCGTTAACGGTTAACAGCTCGGGGGAAGAAGACGAAGAGAAAGAAGACGAAGACCCAGATGATGATGATGAGGAGGAGGAGGAAGAGAAAGAAAATGGCGCAGCGGAGGCAGAGACGGATTCGGTGATGGGTTTCGGAACGTCGAGCGATGAGGAAAATTCAGGATTGGCCGTGACGTCCTCGGACGTGACTAGATCGAGTGAAATTTCAAGAACAGAAAGCCCTGCGCAAGAAGCTCCTCACTCGGAAGACCTAGTGAACGAGAAAGACGTAACGTTACCGCGGAAACGTACTTGTTGCCCTTACAACGACCTCTGTTCGAACCCTGCCCACGAGAAAACATTGCAGTGCCTCAGGAACGAGAACGAACGGCTACGCAGAAAAAATCGCCGGTTAAAAGAGATTCTTGGCGGTTCGAGAGCACGTGAGGCAAGTTACACGAAAATCCGTAACACCTTGAACAGCATCGACGAGTTTCTCGATGTTCAAGAATGCACCAATCCCGCGACTCGCGCCATGGTTAAATTGTCTCTGCATAAATCAAACACACCGTATACCAAGGAGGAAAAAGAGTTTGCGATACAATTGTACAGGAACTCGGTCCGAACATTCGTAAATTTACGAAGATCCGGTTGTAATTTTCCAGGCAAAAGTACAATGAAACAATGGATAACCGAAGATAATGGTGGAAAAATCGTCGATGACCTTGTCCGAGTAAACGAGGTCGAGGGAGTAGAGGCTTACGATGCAGTCGAGGAGGACGAGGGGCTCGAGGCCGCTTACATTGATAACAACGACGTCAATGACGCGAGCCATCCCAACGGAACCTTCGACGATCCTTTAACATTAGTCCACATGGAAACCGAGATCCATTACATGCCCGAAGCGATTGACGGCGTGGAACAAGTCCTCGAAAGCTCCGAAATACAGCAAATTCATCACCTCGTTCATCATTTTGAGGCTTGCACCGATGGCGACCGAGTTGACAAAGAATTTACCGAATCCACTAATGCCCAACAAGAAACTTTCTCGTAAAACGAAATCCCCGTGAAATAGGAATCAATTAATGTTTTCTCGAAGGTCCCAATGAAAAAAATCCGCTCAATATCATCGTCGATCAGTTTTATATTTCAGAGAAAATGAATTCAGACAAAAAAACGGTCAATTTTTTGGACAAAATCGTTTATTTTGGACTTTTCCAAACAGTGGATGGACCTTGTATAAAAATCGAGCTCAATGTCGAGTGGCAATTGTAATTACTTATCTGAGAATGACGTAATTTGCGCGAAAAATGTCATGTTGACTATTTTATTGAACTTTGGGTGAATGTGGTCAAATTGTGTTGGGCATAAACCCATTGAGTAGACACCTAGGGAGTTGGAAAAATCATATTTCCAAACTTAAAAACGCGTTTTGCGAATCTTTTTTTATTTTTATTCTCTCTTTCAAGTGTTACTTTTCTTCTATTACAAAACAATTATGGATGTCGCATGTACGCTAAAAGTCAAGTGACAATAGAAATGGAGTGAGTTCTCAATCACATACTATTCCATAGCCGATTTTAAAAAGATTTTTTTTTGGCAGAAGAATGAGGTTTCAGAAATAAAAAGTGAAATTTCTCTGTCAACTTTTTTGAAAACTGAGGGCAATAGAAAAAGAAAACAGCAGGAAAAATTTGTAGACGGTTTTCCCAAAAGGTAATCAAAAAAAATTGATTGTTCAGGATTTTTCGAAATTTGTCGCCCAATACGACCGTTTTCGACGTATCGGTTTTTATCAATTTTGTTGTCTGTTACTTTCGATTTGTCATTGGTTAGGTAAAGTAACCGGTAAATATTAGCGATTAAAATCCTGAAGAATTTTACCGATTGGGCCGCATGGCGGTACGGTCGACGTTGACCAGTAGTTCGTGAGTTCTGAGTAGTTCGGAATCACAACGGCGGGTAATTTATTTGAAAAACAAATTTTCAATAATTAGTACTAAACAATTGTTATTAATGTTGAAAATATATGAAGAAATCTTGACGATTAAGTTGTTCATAGATCTGGTTTGGTAAATATTATTTATTTACCCTCCGTGTGATAAACTCTCAAATAAATTTTGATAACGTAACCTCAAAGTTTCGTGCTATAATATTATTGTGACAGTTTCATTCCAAATTATATATCGCTCGATTTGTTAATAAATAAAACCAATCAAAAATGATAAACAAAGACAGTCCACCGAGTTCGCCGGAAATGGAAGAGAATTTAGACGACGAAGATTTAATATACGTCGGAGATGTCGACGAAATTTTGGAGGTTATGGAACGCGACGACGAAAACGAAGACGAAAGCATGGAAGAAGAGGAAGAACAAGCTCTTGATAAAGGCGATGCTTTTTCCATTTTCACCAAACACGAAGGTTCAATATTATTATAATTCATCATTGAAAAATAATCATTCAATGCTCTAGATTCATTTTAACCCCATTCATTTTCACTAGGAAAACATATTTCGATCTTTTTCCTAACTTTTTTCACCGATTCAGTCTTTTCGATCACATTCAAAGAAAATTATCGTCTCAAGAGTTTCTCTTGAAACAATGGCATTTGTGGCATTCATGACACATTTTTTCACTAGCTTTACGTCTCTAGGTTCAAAGAAATCTATGAACAATATAATTAAGCATTTTATTTTGATCTTCTTCAAATTTTGATCTTCTTCAAATATTGCAGGCTCTGTATTTTGTGGCTGTTTGAGCAGAGATGGAAAATTAGCAGCGACCGGCGGCGAGGATGATATGGCCTATTTATGGGATACAGCATCCGGTGAAGTTAATCTCGAGTGCACAGGTCATAAGGACAGCGTAATATTCACGGGATTTAATCACGACGACACCTATTTGGCTACTGGTGATATGAGTGGAAATATCAAAGTTTGGAAAATCAGTGAGAAAAATGTTGTCTGGGACTTTGACATGGGAGATGCCACGGTAAGTTCAAGGATTTTAAACTTTTGTCAATTCATTTTTGTAAGTTAGTCTTTTTCATTTCTTTTTTATTTGGTGACCCACTTTTTTGGCAACAAACACCGAGTTACCTGGTCATCCAACGTCCTTAAAATATTGCTAACCATAAGTTTGACAAAAATACAAGATTTCATTTATTTATTGAAAAAATATCATGAGGCAACAGATATTCAAAATTCGCAAAAAAAAAAAAATCTATACAAAGCGTGTCAATCTTCCGTTTGGAGCAATGAAACATTTTTAATTTATTAGTATTTTTTTGAATTCATTGTTGAAATTTACCGCGTTAATTGTTCATATGATTCGTCACTAAGATTTGTACGTCGAGGTCACTCTGGACCTTTTTCTATCACGACGTTCCTACATGGGCGCAATTCGATTCAAATTTTAGTAGGATGGGTTTTTTTTTTTTTTTTTTTTTTTTTTTTCAAAACAATCTTCAACATATTGTTATTGTTGATCCTCGTAACTCATTGTTCGGATGAAATATCGATTTTGGCTGTAGTAGGAACCTAGAGTCAAAAAATCTTATTGGGGCGTTTTTTGTTTTGTTTTTGTTAACAGTGGATGCGCTGGCACAGGATGGCTAACGTTTTGTTCGCTGGTTCGGTTGAAGGAGACGTGTACATGTGGCGAATTCCCGACGGGGAGTGCAAAATATTTCAAGGCTTTGGCCAGAGAACCGAGACTGCTGTCGTAATTCCAGACGGTAAATTCGCAAGTTATTTTATTCATCAAGTGTTCATGATAAACATGAGCATTCAAACGTTCGATAAAAGAAAGAAAAAAACAAAAAAGTTGCTTACAATACCCTAGGTAAAAGGCTCGCGGTTGGATACGAAGATGGTACGGTCCGAGTATTGGATCTAAAAAGTGGCACCATTCAATCAACTAGTACACCAGGTTCTGGACATTCATCCGCGATTACCGATCTGGATTGTCAATCTGACAGCAAACTCATTATCTCCGCTGCGGTCGATGGAAAAACAATTTTGCGAACACCGCAAACAGGCTTGGTATTTCAAATGATATCTATTAACGGGGTTCTGTCGCCATAATTATAATATACGAAGTAACGGCAAAATGATCAGATACTATTTTTCCAAGATGATTTTTTGAAATTTTGCGTCAATCTTCTTGAGCGTCGTGCTATGTGTAAAAATAACTTGAGAAGGTTTCACCGTCTGGTAATCGAGACATAATTTTTGAATTTATTATTTACGAGTTGCTGAATGATCAAAAAGTGTAAAAAAGAACGTTGGGATAATGTTGAAGCCAAGTGAAATTTCAGTACAATATTCGTCCAATCGAAATAATGAAGTTGATCCTGAAATTTTGACTCGTCAAACAATCTCGAAAATGTTAACTTTGAAATAGTCACACGGCCTTCAATACTCGACCAGCAAAAAAAAGGGATTCCGTTCTATTGAATGTAATGTTGAATACATAAAAACAATAATAATACTGAACGTTTTTTTTTAAGGTTGTAGCAACACTGCAAGATCTGCAAGAAAACAAGTCGACAAATCGTGAACAAGGTGGTGAATCAAGCGCACCTGAAATAAAAGACAATTGGGTTGAGGCTGTGGCATTTTGCTCCGACATAGACTTACAATTGGCCGCTACGGGGACCGTCAACGGTGAAATATTCATTTGGGACATAACGAGAAAAGTAAGATGATAATTTACGATATCTACGTATCAAGTATAATATAATGTCCCAAAATATTTTTTTTTCGCCTGATCAACGCTCAGCTTGTACTGGATACAATATTCCGGACCATTGGGATTACGTCACCTACGTTTGCTTACAATCATCGTCTATATGTTTTCCCCACAGGTACTGAGACACAAAATCACTCAGGAAAGTGGAGTTAGTAAGCTCGGGTGGAAAGGCAAAACTCCATTTTTGTTCTCTGCTGGTTTGGACGGTATTCTCAGGTGTTACGATGCCCGAACAGCCCAGTGCGTCAAATCATTCACGGGGCACACCGAAGATATCCTAGACTTGTACATTTCTGCGTAAGTCACTTGACATTTTTATCGTACATAATAGCGAATTGTATAAGTCCCATCGAATTCTCGTATTTTGAGGTGATTTTCGTATCCTATTTCGCGTTTTTTTTATTTATATTTTTCATTAACTGACAAAATTAATAACTGTATTGTCAAAACTTGACGAGGGGAAAAACTGCAATTATTGTATTTGGGTTACATAGCGGGAAATATAAATAAAGTCCAGAGTAACTTGAGTATAAATGTAGGCCGATTTGAATCAAGCAAAACAAGCCTTGAGTTTAAAATATCGTCCGAACCGTCGATTTTATTTGAGAATATACGAATTTCTCCCTTTACACGCTTATAATGCATAAAAAAATAATGAATATTAATTTTACAGCGATGGAACTCGGATATTGACGACGTCGGATGATTCCACAGCAAGAGTATTCGATCTAAATATATGATAACTAAATATATGATAACTGATCGGTTAAGTGTTCGCATAGGTTTGCGAAATTCATTTCGTTATATTAAAAAAAAGGACAAAAATGGGGTTGAACAAAATCATGTTAATATGAACAATCCATTGAAGATATTGTATGTTGAAAGAACTTCTAGTTTTTTAGTTTGCACATAAAAAAAAAGAATGAAGGACAAAAAGAGTGTAATGTTTTTATTGTTTTTTATTTTTGTGCCAAAATAGTGTTTTTGTGCCATTGAGTGTCGAGTGGATGACGCTTTCCTTTCCAATTAAAATGAGTCGGATCATTTTCGTCTCCATTTTCGAAATCGAAAAATCGACTCAGTTCAATCGCCAATTTAGATCGTACGAGGCCTGCGCCTCCTAATTTTGAAGCCGCCGGATGATAAACTCTGCCTGAATGAATACTCATGAAAAGTTTTTCCGGCTCAAATGGTACCTGGAAAAAAAAATCACTCAATTGACGGCAATAATTCTTGCAAATCCATTTTATCGATTTTTGTTGCTTAGCTAGTTTTTTTGCCAGTTCATCACTGCGATTTGTTCCCACGGTCTACTATATTATCAATGATTGTACAATTTTTTTTTTTTTAATATATTGTTCCTGTGGTATACCCTTTCCGATTTTTCACGAGCCCATTTCCTTCGTTTTTCCGAGGTTTTCACATTCCCTCCTTTTTCTGACGCTTCCATCTTCTGGATGCGTGCAGCCGTCTTATCCTCAACTTAACGCATTTGCCGAGGGCGAAGCTAAACTCCGAAAAACTTGCGCTTGCCGATAGAGTCGCTAGCCTGACCAATTACTTTCGGTGGGTGAAATGAAAGAAGAAAAAAAACAAGAGAACAAAAATACTAACCATTAAGGAGTCGCCTGCATGAGCGTAACTCAACCACCAATCTTTGCTTTCTTTTTGTTGAACGTGGGTAAAGACGATCGGCAAATCATCGCAACGCACGAAATTTCTTTCCCGGCCACACACAGATAAATACGGAAATATTTGATCGTAACGGCCCGTATCGTTTTTTTTGAGCATTTTGAAGAAGAACGTCAAGAACTTTCTTTCTGTTAACCATATTTTGACAATTTATATTATTCTTGTCTATATTCACGATATCCTACTTTTATCTACGTTTCCTCATGCACTATATTGTAAACATCGATTTGGATTCGTGTGTCAGGAACGTAACCAACTGTACCTTTAAAACACGAAGTGAAATTCCTCATTCGCGCATCGTCTAAAAAGAGCTGAAAAACAAATGTTTTTTTGGTAATCAAATACGCTTGAGCAAAACGTATAATTTATAGGTTGGGTCGAACATATTCACCATTCCTTGATGATCAATGTAATAGAAATATTCACGAATTTTTGGTTCGGGAGATTGTCCTTGAACGTAGTCGACATAATTTCTGTAGAGTGTTGAAAATCGCAATGGATTACGGAACTTTAATAACATCTCTGCAGTTTTATTTTATAATTAATTTCGAATAATTATTTATATGAATATATATATATATATTAGTATGAATATAACAATGATTTAACAACCAATTTTATATAGTTGCCACTGTGATCGGTGCCGAAACACATTGGCGCAATTGGAAGCAACGCACATGCGACAAAAAATTGTTGTTTTGATGACCGCAGATGATCAGCTGACAGCATGTCATACAGGACACATGTAGGCCGAACTGCCATAAAGTTAGCCGGATGACTGTCAATTTTCATCGTTTTTACGATTGATATCACCTGGTGGTATCGTGGTGATTGATGGTAGCGTCATTAAAATCCGTGGTAGTAATTAGTTTTCAATAAAAAATTGATTTTATTTGCATCTGCCAACTATACATAACCCCGAGAGCGACTTGCAGACGAAAACCCTGCTCACGACATCTGTGCCTAGTTTTTGTAAGCTTTCGCGCATTTTTTGTTGTGTCTAGTTCTCTAGTTTCTTCCCCCGACCTGATCGTATTTTTTCGGCGACCAATCAGAACGCTACTTTGTCAGCTGACAGATTGCTAATCGTGCAAATTTTATTTTAATAATTATCAAATAAACTACTGAGTACCAAGTACTTTAACTCGGTTATTTGTAACCACCAAACCATTCTGCATCGATTAAGCATATTATTTGAATCATTTTATGTTGAATTGATCTTTGCCCGGCTAACTTTACGCTAGAACAAAAAATCATTTTTTTATTGGAAATTAATTACTACCACGCATTTTAATTATGCTACCATTAACCACCACGATACCACCAGGTGATATCAATCATAAAAAAAGTTGAAAATTTACGGTCGTTCGACTAACTTTATGGCAGTCAGTTCTTCGGGATTTTGGATGAAAAAAAAATCTAATATGGTGTCCGTGGTTCACAGCGGCTCACGTCGGATGTCTGTATTTTGAGATAAAAAAAAAGATCGAACGTAGGAAAAAGGAGAACGAAAGAATTTTCCTCACACCGCAGTGTCTAGGATAATTCGTTAATAATGAAAATTCGATTGAAAAAACGGACATTTTAGATGTTAAACGCGTATGTCACAAGTCGAGGCTTTAAAACTTCTCGCTCGTAGGTATACGTTAAACGAGACACAGACGACGAAAGAAAGGGAGTTTAGAGGGAAAATTCGCTGTGGCGAAATTGATATCTCGATCAAAAGGAGACCCAGTGGAAAAATTCCCACTGAGTGTCTTCTCACACTTTTGTAATTGATACTTCGAAAATTCGGTGTTTCGTCCCCGTTGAAAATATTCTTTCAAATAAGCAAAATCATTCGATTTTGACGTTCTTTTAACCAGAGAAAAAAAACATTATTTTCTCGAAGAACAACATGGAGCACGCGAGATTGCACGATAAAGAAGGTGTTACGAGAATAAAAATTGATGTTAAAACAGCTCCGGAAAGTGTCCCTGATATTGGCACCTTAAATATTGTGTCAAGGCTAAGTCCGCAACCCCAAGACGAAGAACCACGTATTAATGGGTTGCATCAGGTCAACGGTGTTTGCGAATCGCCTCAGAGAACTCAAGAAACCAACAATTTGACGCTGCAACCTCCGAATGTGGAAACTAGTCACTTAAACCAATTGGGTAAGAAACTAAGCAAATTTTTTTTACGGATAAACAAACAGTCCTTAGGAATTTTCCTAAATAGCGGGTCACAAAAAATCGGAAAAAATGCAAATGTCCGCCCTTTTTTTTATCTCGATTTATTGTTTTTACTCACAGAAATAACAGAGTCGTCGTGTACGGAAAATGAAGATGTTGACATTCGGTACGTCAGTTATACGAGCGAGCTGCAAATGCCTAATATTATGAAATTAATACAGAAGGACCTGAGCGAACCGTACTCTATTTACACTTATAGATATTTTATTCATAATTGGCCCAAACTGTGTTTTCTGGTAAGTTCAAAAAATTATCTATTTTTTTTAAATTATAAATAATCGATTGTTTCCTGAATCTTCTTCATTTCGTATAGTTTTAATTCATATAAAGTCTGAGTCTCATGCTAAAACTGTTTAATTCCAAGGTCAAAAACATAACATCACATGAATTTCAATTGATAAAACAGCTTTAATCCATTGAGCCATTTTTTTTCAGTTTTTTGATAATTAACCTACTGATTTAACAGCATATTTCGGATTTTTTTATTCTAAGCGATTCCAGGGACACTCATAAATGAAAAAAATACGCACAGTCCTAATTTTTTAATTGCAAAAATATCACGTAAAAATAAATATTGAAACTTTGTACTTTTTCATTAAAAAAATTATTTACTATTAAATTACTACGCACAATGGAATGGTAATTTTTTCAGGAATTCGAGACACTCCCAAGAATTTTACAGAATTTATAAATAAAATTTCGTACCCTGGTTATCGTTTACAAAATTGAAAAAAACGACTAGCTTCGAATTTTCAAATTTCGAATTCAGATTCGTAATCATTGACCTCGAAATTTTTGAGTAACAATTTTCAAGTTAATTGCACGTGAGGGAAAATATGGCTTGAAGGATTTAATAATAACAAAATTACATGACGTTTGATTAATCTATTCCAACGTTTTTGTTTGTCAACCTCAAGGCAATGCACGAGAGCGAGTGCGTAGGTGCAATCGTGTGCAAACTGGACATTCATAGGAAAGTTATAAAACGCGGGTACATTGCAATGTTGGCTGTGGACGTGAAATATCGCAAGCGCAAAATCGGCTCGAATCTTGTGAGAAGAGCGATCAAAGTAATGGTCGAGGATGACGCGGACGAAGTTGTCCTCGAGACGGAGATAACGAATCGGCCAGCCTTGAAACTTTACGAAAATCTTGGCTTCGTTCGTGACAAACGACTCTTCCGTTACTATTTAAATGGCGTCGATGCCTTACGACTGAAGCTCTGGCTCAGATGAAATTCGTCTGCGTGTTCATGCCAATAGGAACTTAAATAATTTCACGAATGTTGAATCAGCGTGTGCGTCTGTGAAGATAAATCAATGTGCACTAGCGTACACGCTGAAATTCGACGCTTTGATATCCATAAACGAACGTCATCGACTTTATTACCGAAGAAATTATCCCGATTGTGCGCACAAAAGAAAAAAAAAACAAAATCGTTGATTCTTTCATGATACAGGAAAAAGGACAAAAACAGAGTTACTTGAAAAAATTTATTTATTAATTACGGCTTTTTTTCAACCAAACAAATTCTATCGGAATTTCAGTTTTTGGCAATCGGCGCTTGTGAACGTCAAGTTTTTAATGAAAATGGCTTAACAAATTGTCAAAAAATTCCTTCCACTGAAAACCTCCCAAAAGGAACGGATTTTTTCTTCGAAACTCTGAATTCGATTTAGTTGATTCTCCACGCGCAGAGGTTTTTCGTAATTAAATTCTTAATTGTGAAATTGTATTTTCTGGTGATTTTTTTTTATATTATCGTTTTTGGAACACTGTCCGTTCAACAGCTCTGAAATGTACAGAGATTGTCATTGAGTCATTCGACAAAAACGTGGATTGATTGATTTCACAAAATAAATGTTTTTTTCCATTTCCTCGAATTCACGAAAGTGAATAAATTCATTTTACAATATGGGAACAACAAACGATCAGCTTTTCTTCGAACAATTTTTTTTTTAACAATTTATTAATACATTTTTCATACTGCATAAAGTGAAACGAACAAACCACGCAATTTTTTCGAGGATTTTTCGAATAGCCAATTACTGAAATTTGGATAAAATGAAGTTTTTGGCTGAGAAGATGTTGAACATATTTGTACGATCAAAATTTATATGAAGACTGTTGAAAACAATTACCACAATAATTATATCGTTTAGTGACAAACTTCGAGGCAAATTAAATTGAAAAAAAAAAAAAAAATATCACGTGGGGATAATTACTTTCGTAGTAAAGTTTGCGTTTGAAATTCAACGATCGATTACAGCTTGAAAATTTATATATAAATATAAAATTTATATACATGATAAAATATATAAATATTATATTGCATGTATATATCGATTGATATTTATGTGTGAGCGTATGTACATCGGGATGTTCCATTTTAAATTTATAAAAATTGATCTAAAAACAAAAATAACAATAAAAATTGAAGTAATCTCGATTGTTTTTGAATATTTTTCACATTTGTGTATAATTCTTGGGTCGGAGGGTACGAAAAATTGAATCAATTACCTGTCACACCTTAATCGAAACATTTATCGTGAAAAATGATTCTAACAAATTTTTTAAACACTTTTTACGAATGAAATATCTCAATGTATATACACGATGTCGCAGGCACGATGTTCATCCCTGAAATCTTGAGACGATGATTGAATTGGGAGTAACAAAGTCTTAGGTTTTTTTCTAATTTTCTCGAACCTTTCATCGTTGAATTCGACTTTGTGCACTATTATCGCAAATACCGTGAAAACGGTTAGAATTAGAAGAAAAATACATGAAATCATTTTTGTAGAGCGTGAAATTTCCTCAAAAAAAGTTCTCGACAATATTTTTCTATCTCCAGTGGTTTGACCCTGAGAACGACTCGAAGACGGCCCGGTTACCGAAGATTATGAGCGAACCAAGTAATTTTAGTTTTTGTTCGATTGTCTTCCGTGACTAAACTATTGAACATAGAAGATTTTTGTAGAGGACTTTTTTGTAGGGAATTAAACGATCTATAAAATGTTTTCTCATCATTTTTCTCTATCCCTAACGGTTTTGACAGTATACTCGAAAAAGTTCGACTGATTGAAGAATCGATCGTTCATTAGGAAAGATTCTGGTTAGAAAATGACATCGGACTTATCGTTCCGAAATTCAGTCTAAAACTGAAGCTTTTCATATTGACCATCAAGCCTAAGACACTCGACATACATAAATAATATAAAAAACTAAAAAAGTTGAAGAAATCGAGCAGAATCAGAAGATCTATGACGGGCGTCACATCTAATCGGGATACGAAAGTAAAATGCGATAATTGCCACCGTTGCTTATTTAAACTCGGACGAATTGTCGCGATATTGTACAAATATATTATTGCGACATAAAAACGAAAAGTGCAAAAATTGTGAAGTCTCAAAATACAATTAACACGTGATTCGAAGAGATTAATAATCACGATAAAAACCAACGTTATCGCATTGAACAGTAATATCCCGAAATTCACAATCAATTAGTTATGAATTTAATGAGAAACAAGTTGTCCTCCTTCCTTCCCTTTTTCCATCTTCTTTGCCATCCCGGAGGATATTTACCGAAACGTTGGGTAAACGAATACCAAGTTAACAAATTTTTCGAAACATTGTAGTGTACCTAAATATTAACCGTGTTATTTAAATGAAAAAAAAAAAAAAAAAAAAAAAAAATCACACACAAAGAAAAATCATTTTTTTTGTATATTATCCATTTCCAAATCGAACACTTTTGGGAGTCACGTCTTGCAGGAACGAGCGACGAAAAATACAGACAAACATTTACGGCATCTTACCCATTATATCAACATTTGTATAAAAAACAAACACAAAAATGGTAAGAAAATAACAACAACAACAAATCGCAATGTAATAATTATTGAAATGTAAAAAAAAATGTTAATAAAAACACGTAAATGTTTTTAAGACACTAACGTTTTGTTCGTCGCGCTATAAAACATAAAAAAAAAAAAAAACATGCCGCCGATTTATGGTATTTTCTGGGTCACATTGCCTTTCGAATATTTACAATATATTTTTGCGAATTATCAGTAGAGACCACTGTCACCAGGAGAAAGAGGCGTTTCGAAAAAACTAAACAAATATTTTAAATATCTGTCCCGAAGAAGTTTCGTATTGAAAAATGTGGGCTGATGAGGCAACAAAACGGAGGTACATTTTTATAACAAAAAACTTTAAACAAAAAAGAAACATTCCTACACTCTTTGCATTTTTATACCGAAAAGTTGGGGTTTGATTCAATCAAATGGTTTAAAATTTTCTACTGTTCGCGGGCACGATAACTACGTGACCAACAATTTAAGAATCTTCATATTTTGCTTTGCATTTTAATTAATGACGTTTCAACGATGGAAAAAATATAATTAGCACGTGCAGTCTGCATATCACAAACACTCTGTGAAAAAATTCAAAGAAACATTAATATCTAATGCGACGTTTTCTTCATAATTGCCAATCTTCATTCTCAGGAGTCTCATGAACGTTAAATCTTATAGATAATTATTACAACAGCAGACGTACATTCGGAAGAGAGCATTTTTAGCATAGTGCAATTTTCTTTACCGCGTTTAAGAATTTCAAAAACTTTTCAGTGCTTACAAATCAAATTTGAGAACTTTGGACCGTTTTGTCCCTTCATTTTTTTCTGGAAATAATGAAGAAACGAATTAATTTAATGTTATTTTGATTTTCAATATAGGTTACGTTTTATCTGAATCGTATAATGATGTTTTTTTGAACTTTATTCTTTTTTTTTTAAAGAGACATGAACCTTGGGGGGTGGCACAATTTTTTTTCAGGATTTTCTATAAAATAACCCATTGTATCTATAAAATTATAGAAACATAGATAATCATATGAAAATTTCTTGAAGGTGATCTGGAATTACAGCATTCGACGAAACTCGAATGTTATCATTTTTCAAAAATTTATTTTGGGCACGTATTCCCTCGTTTACATTCTTCGTATGACGAAATCGTCATGTAGGAATTACCAACGACTAATAATTTAAAGGTTTAGTATTTCCAGTCGTGTTCGTGCATTATTTTGAGAAAATGCAAATTCCAAACTATTGATTTGTGTATAAACATTTGAACGACACGGTTGGGAATGTTTCGAATCACATAAAAGGCAGTTTCCGACGCTCTCCGGAATTAGAACCATCTGTTCAAACGGTTTGAAAGTATATAAAGTGCTTGAAATTACTGCTGAGTACTTACTATTTCCATCGCCTATTCAAAGATGAAGAAATTTGCTTATTTCATCGTTTCGCTGGTGGTTTCCGCCGTCGTTGGGGTTTCAGCGAACCTAATCGAACGAGCAGGAGAAGTAAGTACAAATTCGTAATAACAGATGCATTTAATTTTTTGGATGTAGAAGTCTCGCCACAGTTACGTTCGCAAATCAATTCTTTAAATCTTGCATAGAACTTGGAGAATAACTGTCCAATAAAATGCATTTTATCGTGACATAAATGATCGATGTAGGCTGTGGCTGAGGGTACGCAAAGGTTGCAAGAAGAGGAACTCAATCGTCGGACAGTTCAAGCAGTAACAACCATCGACAGCCTCATCGCCGCAGTTCGTAAAAATGCCGATGCTTTGATTTCGGATGCCGGTCAGAAAAACATTCGTGATATTGTTGCAGACTTGGAAAGGAAAATAACGGAACATATGGATGGGGTAAAAATGAGAATCAAACTTTATTATGTTTAGCGTCGACGATCGAATTCTGCTTTAGATTATCACAATCATAATAGCGTTTTCATCCAATTTCCTTACATAGGTTCACAGTTTAATGAAAATTAATCTCAGAAGCAACACAAACATATCCAATGAAACGGAATGCGGAAGATATTTCGTCGAGTACGAAAATTTAGCACAAGGCATACTGAAGAGGTTGGATGACTGCGGCAAAATTGCAGCGACCTCGATGCACAATTCACTTGAGGCAGCGATCCAAGAAGCCACTGAAGTGCAGAGGACAATCAGGGCTCACCCAACTTCTTGTGGACAAGAATGTGGCAATGTAAGTAATGATAAGTCTCTGAAGAAATTTCCTTGTAAGCTTTTAAGCTGAATAATAGCATTAGAACACTCGATGAAAGATCTTAAATCGATTCAATTGTAGAATCAAATATTCCCAGCCCTTTCGAATGTGTAAATACATCGCGAAGATTCGATTCAACGTGTCGAATTGGTCAGCGATGTCGGCTATAGCTGACAATTGAACACTTTGACACTGGCTAAAATCCAGGCTAAACGGCTTCAAAACATTTGGGCAACCGATCGAGATAAAACGAAAGTTCGTCGCATCTCGTCATTTCTACCTTCGTTCTTTTTTTTTTTACATGAACGGTTCCCGGCGTACTGTTTACTTCATCCTCAATGTTCACGACTCTGGCATAAAATTATGACCGCATTTGTTTGATTTTTGTTCCCAGGTCGGTGACTCTATCGATCGAGCAGTGGCTGATGTCTCTCGAAAAATTGACGCGGTTCTCGAAGATTACGCGAAGCTGGTCAACGGGACAACTATTAAGGAGGTCGTGCACACCCAAACCAACTACATTCTTCTCTTCAAGAGCGAAGATGACCTCTGGAATGAAACTTTAAATTGTGTCACTTCACGTTCCTCAAGGGTGAGGAAGTCTTGAACATTGAAAAGATAAAATAAAATCAATTCCACGCGTTCTCAATGTTGAAGGAAAATAAACTGGAATTGTAATCAAACTAAAAAAATGTGGTGCCTCTTGTTTGGAGCCTTACCCGCTAAACTTGCGTTATTCCTGTCCACAGAATTATTCGAATTTCGATCATCACTGTAAAACTTTTGTTCTAATTTTGAAAATATTCGAAGGTAATTGTTCGTTATAGGCCAATTTTTCTACTAAATTGTTAATTAAAAATACCTTGATCAAAAATTCGAGTGGAAAATTATGCAGTTATGATCTGGGGACTATTCCGCGTCCGATGACATCCGTGGCCATCCATTATTACTTTTGTCAAAATCTGGTGATTCAAGAGCTTGGCCTATTCTAACATTTCGACCAATCAACATATTTCTTTATTTGTCAGAATTATTTATAGCCTTTCGGCATTTATAAATTATGCTTCGAGCTTCGAATGAGACCTGTGTGTTTACACAGCTTATCTTGGTAACGAGGATTCAACTTTTGCGAAATTGAATCGATTCCTTTTTACAGCCCACTGGATATCTTGAAGGGATTTTTTTCTGTACGAATCTACGAAAACTTTCCTTGCATGTAAAATAAGTATTATAAGCATGCATCTAAGCTATTCCTCTACATTCGTTTGGATAAGTTTTTTTGCGTGACAACGTTTGACGTAAGCGTGTTTTTTTTCCTAATTCTCCAATACCTTGTTCCATGTGTTGGAATACAATACGCCAATCGAAAAAGAAGTATTATTCAATATTTGATTGTCAACATCAGTTTTGCAGAAAAATAAAAATATATTTTGATGAGACTTGCTCGTGTTCGGCCAGTTGTGTTATTTTTGTGTTTTCGTACACGTGTCAATTTGACAGAAAAATATATTTTGCGTGTTTCAAATGATTTCTGTTACAGATTGCCGACGCAACTCCATTTTGTTGCCTCATCAGCACACATTTTTCGATACGAAACTTTTTGAGGACAAACATTTTAAATATTGGGTTTAGTATTTTCGAAACCCCTTTTTCTCCTAAAACTGATTACACGTTTCAAATCAAAGAGGGGATAGTGCTCTCTATTAATAAATGAATAAATGTTTTACTAGAACAGTTTCTTCCTGACCCTGAAAAAAGAGTCGATTTTCAGTTTATAAACAGGAAGAGAAACTGCTCGTACTAAATTATAGATTATTATTCAGCAATTGTTCGTTTTTTAGGTCAACCGACAAATGATAAATCCTAAAAAAATGAAAATCGATTTTTCGAAAATTCTAGGCCGCGGCCTAAGGCCTTAAGACATTTTACCGAATGTTCGTATCTAAAAAAAAGTGATTCACGGAAATGAGATGAAACGTTTTGAATAAGAGATTGTTTCGAAAAAATCACTTTGCAAATTTAAAGCCAGTCATAACTTCGTCAAATACGAACTGAACATAAATTGCAGACAGTTTTTAAATTTTATTTTCCGTTACCCCAGCTGGCGATTTTGCAAAGACAGTAAATCGAGAAAAACCGACGTTTCCAAACCAGGCGCACAAAATTAAATGCATACATGGAATAAAAAAGCAAAATGGAGCTCGGTTCACCAGCCTGAAAACGCCGTTAAATTTGTTTAATTTGCTCGCACTTGTTTTTTTTTTTTTTTTTCATGAGAAATATTTGATTTTCTGTCTGGACAGAAAACTTGCAAAGTTTCGTGCAAAGTGCTGAATACTTTTGGCAAAAGCTGTGTTTGCCTACGTTCTCTGGTTAATGACAGCTTTCAACAATTATGCTAAAGTCACTAAAAACAAATCTACTTTATAGATGAGCCGAAATGCTGGGAAAAACGAGTTTCCTTCCAATGCGACATTTTTTTTTGACGTAAAGAACAGTAGAAAAATGGCGAGCATATTAAAACCGCCATTTGAAATTATTTCATAATCCAGAGCGTGGTAGCGGTTCGATGCCAAGCTTTGAAGGAAAATTGGGAGCACGATCCCTGCCGGAATTTTATTCCCGCGAACATGTCTTTTTTTTTTATGACGTCAAGATGTTTTTAAATGGATTTCAGTGACGGATCGTTTGAGTAAAAATTCTGGATATTGAGATAATATAGATTAAACTTTTCCTTAGAGACAGCCATAACGGATCTGCTATCGCAATTCGATCAATTTAAGAAATTCAATATGGAATTGGGTTCGATTGGTGCTAAAAATATAAGAAGATCAAGCATTGTTCGAATCGGGATATAGAGACCCGCTTCCATCGAAGCTTGTAAACACGACGCAAACGATGTGCGTCATTTATTGTGAATAGGTTATCGAAAATATGGGAGAATTTATATTAACATTATTGGTGTCTGCAAACACGACCATATATTTGAACATTTTGTTGCGCCTCATTTGCCTAAATTCATATTGATAACCAAGGTTTCTTATCATTATCATTATCATTTTTTTTTTTCAATTTCTCGGAACTGTTATTCATGCACAGTTCAAATACAAGTTTGAGGCGGCAAAATGGCCATCCGCAAGTAGAGTTGGCTACGTGCAAAATCGGATATAAAATCCAGATTCATCCACGGTTGAATTAATTCCTCATCAGCAACGAGCAAAGAAGCATCATCAGAATGTCGAAACTCGCAATAGTTCTATGTGCTGCCGCTTTCTTCGCCTCGGTAATTAAGCTCGACCGTTTTTTTTATTGCTATTGAATCATTTTCAACATTTCGTCTTTCGAATTATTGAGAATTTTTTCGTTTTTTCTTATTTTTTTCGTTTAGTGTTTATTCTTGCCTGCATGGGCTCAATAATAATCCAGCACTGATCCTCTTTTACTTGCACTTCGTTTTTTTCGGTCCCACTATTGTGATTCATTCACTGATTTCAATGTAGTGCCTCATTTTTTGTCAACACCAAGTTCAATACGTGATAAAAACTGAGTCCGATAACCTTCTTGATTAATTATTGCCGTTGCAAAGGTACGACTAAGTCTTTGGAACCAAGAAAGAGCTTAAGCTGAAAATGCTCTCAGATATTTCGATTTCCGCTAATACTTTTTTTGAGAAAGGTGCATAAAGTGTTTATTCACATGATATGAAAATTGAAGTCCTGAAGGTGATCATTGTTGAAGATCGTACCATCTCAATCGAAGATATATGTCGATCGAATTGGTCAACGGATTTTTATCTGCTGGACTACAAGTGATCGCTAAAGTCAGGTGGTTTTCAATATAATTATCTAATACAATGCTTTTTATTGTGTTGTACGCCCTGCATAGGCTTTGGCCACCGTTCTTCCACAAAACTTGAATGAGGAGGACCTCAAACTTCGGATCGATGGAGCAGTAACATCCATCGACAAATACATCCACGAACTTCGTACACGTGCCGATCCTTTGGTTCAGAAACCCGTTCGAAAGAGCGTCACATTCGTTGCAGACTTTGAAAGAAATGTAACGGATTATATGGATGGGGTAAGAATGAGAAAAGACTTTGGAGATTTATTGTCAATGATCGAATTCTGATTTCATTATCACAATCGTGATTTTATTTCATGAATTTTCTTACTAAGGTCTACAGATTAATGGATAAAATGGTCAGAACCCGAGGAAACGTGCCCAATGAAATGGAGTGCAGAAGCTATTTCGCTCCGTACGAAAAGGCGGTGAAGGACGTTGTCACGAACGTGGATGTTGTCAGCCGAAGTGCAGTTACCTCGACGTATAATTCACTTCAGGCAGCGATCCGAGCAGCTACTGACAAACGGAGGATAATCAAGGGCTTCGAAGTTGAGGCAACTACTTGTGGACAACAATGTAACACAGTAAGTAATGACAAATCTCTGAAGAAATTTCCTTATAAGCTTTAAAGCTGAATAATAACATTAGAATACTCGATAAAAGATCTTAAATCGATTCGATTGTAGAATCTGAAATTCTCAACCCTTTCGAATGTGTAAACACATCGCGAAGATTCGGTTCGACGTGTCGACTTGGTCAGCGATGTCGGCTATAGCTGACAATTGAACACTTTGACACTGGCTAAAATCCAGGCTGAACGGCTTCAAAACATTTCGGCAACCGATCGAGATAAAAACGAAAGTTCGTCGCATCTCGTCATTTCTACCTTCGTTCTTTTTTTTTTTATATGAACGGTTCCCGGCATACTGTTTGCTTCATTCTCAATGTTCACGACTCTGGCATAAAATTATGACCGCATTTGCTTGATTTTTGTTCCCAGGTCGGTGACACTATCGATCGAGCAGTGGCTGATGTCTCCCAAAAAATTAACGCGGCTCTCAAAGTTTACGAAAAGCTGATCGACGGGACAATAATTATGGAGGCCGTGCATTCACAAACCAAGTACGACGCTCTTCCCCAAGTTGAAGATGAGGCTTGGAATCAATTCAATAACTGTGTGTTTTCTTCTCGGACCCGCAGCAGCTCTTAAAAATTGAGAAACGTTGAAAGAAAACAAACTTGGATTGCAATCAGTAAAAGCAACTGAAATTTTTTTATACTTCTTCTTAAGCCGTTCCCAACCAACGGATGTCATTCCTGTCCATTTTCTCACTTGAATTTTTATATAATTACTGTAACCCATTAAACTCACCTCAAAACATACATTCTTCAACATGTTTTTTGAACTTTTTCTTTCGACAAAGAACGCTTTGAACACTGATATCCACATCGACCGGAAAAATGTTGGTCGAACGAAAGTTCAGTATCCCACATAAAATTTCCGACCAAGGGACTAGAGGAACTTGACAGTCAGGCAAATTTCACTGTGCAGAATGTAAATTATCCAACATTCAGGGTCATCGTCCCCTGTTTTCTAGTCTGTAACGTCAATTTTGACGTTTCAATCATTTCTGTGGAAAAAACGCTCTGGTCGAACAACCTCTTCTCTCATCGAACAACCTTTCGGATTATTGATCCACCATTTTGCTTGAATCATCTTGAATTTTGAAATTTTCGCAACTGATTCATAAACAGTAACTCCGAAAATTCGCGAGTATGAAATTTCACGTCTATTTTACGTAAAGGACTTAGTAAATGCTTCAAAAGCTTAATTAGTTCACGTCCATGATTTCTTCGAATGACTGGGGATCTTGGTTTTCCACGAGATATGAACATTATTTTTTTTTTTTTTGCCTTTTTGTCTTCGTTTTAATGATGGCACTAATTGGTTGGGCAAAAAAATCGTTTAATCACCTCAACTTCTACAAATCTCACAAACGAATCATTTTCATAAAAAGAGAACGCGTGTTTTAGGTGTGAAAATATTTCGAACACTCTGGGAACACACTTTGCGAATTTTAATTAATTTGAATTTCGATTAATCGAGCAGGACGATCGTGGGGACAGTTGATCGGCAACACAAACAGTTATCGAAGCTCTATGTCTGCCGTAAAGACTTCAATGCTGTATGGACGATGTTCAGAGCTGCGGCAGCATGAACACGAAGTGTTAATGAGCTAAATTAGACGGTGAAAGGCAAATCGCTCTAAGTATTTTTAACGCGTATTAACCGAGGTATTAACCAATAATTTTCAACCCTGAAATTAATTTTCTAACTATACATATCTCCACTGATAATAATTCCAATCCTTAGAGATTGAGAGAAGCGAAAAAAAAGTTAAAATTAACTGACACTGACTTCCATGATTTTTTCAGTTTCCATCTAGAAGTTTTTATCCTTCGAAATTCCGACCATTCTGATTTTAAGTTTTTTGCATTTTTGACGAAACATTTTCAAACATCTTGTCATATCGCATCTTGTAATATCCATAAATAATCATTAAAAATTGATCATTTCTAGTTTACTGTGGTGGAGAATTTGAAAAAAAAATGCATTTATCGATATAACAAGATGCGATATGCCGAGATTTTTGATATTTTCATAATGTATCGTGTAAAATGACGTTTAACGCAAGTCTTTCAAAACACCAATTGCTTTTGATACGTTGTTATAATCAATCGCAATCTTTCGGCATTTGTAATTTATGCTTCGAACTTCAAATAAGATGTATGTTTACACAGCTTGTCTCGGTAAGAAACTTTCAACTTTTACAAGAAAATCAATCGATTCCTTTTTCTGCCCATCGGATAAATTGAATAGATATTTTTCTGTACGGATCTACAGAAACTTCTCTTAAACATAAATTAAGTATTATCAGACCGCACCTTCGCTATTCCTCGACATTCGTTTGCTCAAGTTTTTTTTTTGCGCGACAACGTTTGACGCAAGCGTTTTTTTTTGTGAATCTTGAATATCTTGTCACACGTGTTGAGATAAAATACACAGACCCAAAAAACAGATATCAAATATCTGAGTTTTATCATAACTTTTACAGAAAAATGAAAATTCTACTCAATGAAACCTGCTCGTGTTTGGTCTCACGTGTTATTTGCCTGTTTTTCTAACACGTGTGGATTAAATAAAAGTTAGATTTTCCGCGATTCAAATCATATCAAAGGGGTCTGCTCTATTCGGTTGCTTATCATTTTACTGACAACTCCATTCTATAAAAAATGATGAATACACATTTTCCGATACGAAAAGTCATTTTGACAGATTTCTGAAATGTTTGTTTAGGTTTATCGAAACTTCTTTTATTCTTAAGATCTCACACACTTGATTGGAGATTTTCTGAACATCAAGAGAGACACTGCTTGTACCCAATAAGTATTTCAGCTCGACGAGAAGACGTATAAATGATTTGTTAAATCTCATGAAGAATTTAATCAACGAAATTGAGGAACATTGAATCTTTATAATTGTTTATAGCACAGTGTGACCTAAACCCGCACTTTACGCACGCTTTTCCGTGACCTAAGTTGCTTATTTCTGCACGGTGCGTAAATTAATTGACTAACTTCACAGATCTATAATCATTACGAAAATATATGTCGAAACGTCTTTTGACACTTAGAAATTCGCAGCCGACAGCTCTTTTGACATTTGTCAAACGAGGAGTAGGTTAGCTTTTCGCTGAGAAACAGTTTCATGTTGTAAAAAAAGTGACAACGTAAATTGATACGAAACGTTAAACCTACAGTTTGTTGTTCTCGAATTCTCCGTGTCGGTAATTTCCGTATCAAGTAGGGATAAGGAAATTATTTGTAAAAAAATGTTATTATTTATTTTCTTATTATTATTTAAAACAAAGCAAATATAAATATGACACTTATGCCGTAAAAAACACAGTAGGGAAAACAGATCGAATTTTGAAAGAGTGTTATTAAGAGAAAATTTCAAATGATTATTAAAATAATGTAAAAATTGTTTTGCAGACTTAAAATCATCAATTCAGAAATGTAGTTGCACAGTAAAAAATATTTCCAGTCTGTGAAAAATCTTCCGAGAAAAATGACGTAGTTGAACTGGATATTTCAATTGCATAAAACGCTCATCACCCAGCCCCCGACCCGTAATCGGCCTTTTGCAAGGTTGTATGCGTGAGCATAGCGTCAAAATTGTTTTCAAGTGGTGGGAATTTTTGTTTTCATTTGCATCTGTGCCCGTTCGATCACATGAAAGTTAAAAATTAAAAGTAAAGACTACAGAGAGATGGAGTGCGTGTTACACGAAAATATTTATATATAAAAATTAATTTAAACATTTTTATCGCGTACCTGGGGGGGCTCCGCCCCCCCAACCCCCCGGGGGGCTCCGCCCCTCCCCCCCGCCGGGGGCTCCGCCCCCGGACCCCCGTTGGCCCGCCAGCGAATAGTATATCCTTGCGAAGTATATAATTTCCCTCGCTAATTCCTTAGTACAGTGGATCTGTCTCATCATTTCAATAGATTAAAAATATGGCGGGTTTATGTCACAAGTGCTATAAAATAGTATACGATACTTGTGACCTAAGCAGCCTATTAATGCACGGCGTTTAGCACCCTCGCTGCGCTCGGGCGCTAACTTCACGCCGTGCAATAATCGGCTCCTTAGGTCACACGTATCGTAATGTACTATTTATCTCTATTTTACGTAATTCAAATTAATATTGAATAACATTTGTTTTTTTTTCGCAACGATCTTTTGGATCTAAAAAAAAGTTCATTCACAGCTATGAGCTTGGGAGTGTTGAATAACAGACGCTATTCAAAAATACAACTACAACTGGCAAATTGTACGCCAGAATTTATCTTCGTCAAATATCAACTGAATATGAATTGAGGAAAGTTATAAAAATACATTTTTTTTGTTACCCCAGCACTCGATTGCAGAAAAATTACATCAATAAAACAAAAAAGCAAAAAAAAGCTGGATACGATCATCCCAAAAAACCACTAAACACAAATCTGATTAACTTCAGATAAATTTATTGGAAGCAAAGTTTCAATCTAATGTGACGAAATACTATATCCTTAAACGCTGATACTTTATTTTCATTAGAATTTTTTTTGTTCTCAAATAAATTTAACAATTTTAATATAAAATTAAGATCGAGGCATTCTAAAAATATAAGGCGATAGAATTTGTCAACGCTGATACTTCAATTTCATACTTTTTCGTGTCTTTAAATAACTTTTTTTGTCCTTAAATAAACTTAACAATTATAATATAAAATGAAGTTCGGATATTCTAAAAATATGAAGCGATAAAATTTGTCTTCAAATGGCGAAATTAAAGACTCGTTTCTATCGGTTTTTTCAACATATCGCAGATGTGCGTCCAGATACTGTGAATGGGTTGTCAAAAGGATGGATGAATTGGAATGAACGTTGTTGGTATCTGAAAACATGTGCCTAAACTGTTGTTGAAAACCCATGTTTCTTATCAGTATCAGTTTTTTTTTTAATTGCTCAGAACTTTTATACATTTGTAGTTTAATTATAACTACGAGGCCGTTAAAGCAGACATCCACGTGTAGAATTTTCTGTATACGAAATCTGTTATAAAAGCCGGATTAATGTACTGTTAACTTACTTTCTGATCAGCAACGAGCAAAGAAGTATCATCAGAATGTCGAAACTCGCAATAGTTCTATGTGCTGCCGCTTTCTTCGCCTCGGTAATTAAACTTGACCGTTTTTTAATTGCTATTGAATCATTTTCAACATTTGGTCTTTCGAATTATTGAGAATTTTTTCGTTTTTTCTTATTTTTTTTGTTTATTGTTTATTTTTGCCTGCATGGGCTCAATAATAATACAGCACCGATCCTCTTTTACCTTCACTTCGTTTTTTTCGGTCCTACTATTGTGATTAATTCACTGATTTCAACGTAGTGCCTCATTTTGTTTCAACACCAAGTTCAATACGTGATAAAAACTGAGTCCGATAACCTTTTTGATTAATTATTGCCGTTGCAAAGGTACGACTAAGTCTTTGGAACCAAGAAAGAGCTTAAGCTGAAAATGCTCTCAGATATTTTGATTCCCGCTAATACTTTTTTTGAGAAAGGTGCATAAAGTGTTTATTCACATGATATGAAAATTCAAGTCCTGAAGTTGATCATTGTTGAAGATCGTACCATCTTAATCGAAGATATATGTCGATCGAATTGGTCAACGGATTTTTATCTGCTGGACTACAAGTGATCGCTAAAGTCAGGTGGTTTTCAATATAATTATCTAATACAATGCCTTTTATTGTGCCGTTTGATCCACATAGGCTGTGGCCTCTATTATTCCGCAAAAGTTGAATGGAAAGGAACTCAGCCTTCGGGTCGATGAAGCACTGGAGACCATTGACACACGCATCAACGAAGCCAATGCTCAAGTTCGAGCTTTCGGTGTGCAACCCAGTCAAAAAAACATTGACATTATTGCAGGCTTCATAACAAACGTAACGGTCCATATGGATGAGGTAAGAATGAGAAAAAACTGTGTAGATTTATCGTTGATAATCGAATCTTACTAATTTCTCATAATTGCGTTTTCGTCAATTGATTTACTCAGGTTCGCCAATTAATGAACAGGACTATCAGAAGCAAAACAAACGTATTCAATGAAACGGAATGCAGAAGCTACTCCGTACAGTACGAAAATTTAGCCCAAGAGGTACTGGAGAACTTGAATAACTTCTCCGAAAACACAGTGATCGCAGCATTCGATTCATTAGGGGATGCGATCGAAACAGCTGCTCAAACGCTTAGGGCAATTGCAAGTTTCAAAGTTTTGGCGAGACGGTGTAGAGAAGATTGCGACATTGTAAGTAATAGGAATTCCGCAAAAAAAATAAATGTATGAGCTTTTTAAAGTAACAATTGCTTTAGAACATTGGATAAAGAATCTTAATCTTAATTAAACAATCTTGTTTTTCGCTTCTCAGCCTTTCAAAGGGGTGAAGAGAGAGTTCAATTTTCATAGTGATCGGTCAAACGTTCATTTTTTGAATGAATGAATTTTATAAATCTGATTGATTGAAAAACAGTTGGGCACCAATTTTAGTTCAAATCGATCGCAATTCGAGAAAGTTTTCCGAGTTTGTGCACATATATCATACATTGTCAGAATTGGCACGATTTTTTTTTTGCACTCAAATGATACATTATCAGTCAACCGGTTAAACGAACCTGACACGTTTCGCTCATATGGAAAAACCCATCCGATCCGATATGTCATTTTGTCATTTGATTTTATTTTTCCAGATCAATGAAACTATCACATCAGCCGTGAATTATGTGGTGCAAAACATTGACGAAGCTCTTGCAGATTACGCCAAGTTTGTCAGCGGCTCGAACGTTGTGGAGGCCGTACATACAGACACCAAGTACGATCTTCTCTTCACGAGTGAAGATCAACTCTGGAACGATACTCTGAATTGTGTCACTAACGTTCGCTCAACCACTCCTGGGAATTGAGAAAGGATGAATGTCGTACCAACACTGTTTGAATGTTGAATCAAAATAAAATAATGCATATGATAGATTTTTTTTTTTAAATAAACTTAAATACACGAATTTTTTGAGATGTGTTTCGATAAAAAATGTGTCAAACTTCGATGTCTATTTGACCCAAAGAGGGCACCGAAAAATGATTCCGAAGGAAAGAAATTCTACGAGTACAATTTTTTTGATTAATCGAAAAATACTTCAACGACGAAGAGAAGGCTTTGCACTTGAATTGAACACTCTCGAACTTTTGAATAGTATTTCACAAGGTCGCTATTTCTATGGATTCATCTGTTTCCACCTTTTCAATCAAAATTCCCACGCGTGTTTTTTGATATTCATTGCATTTGCTGTTCACAGCCTGCATACATCGAATTTTCAAAAAAAAAAACTTCTAGAATTATCCTTGCACGTAGTTTTATGACATTGCACTGAATATGCAGTCCTCGAAATGTCAAAAAAATGTGTAGAAACACGAGTTGGCAAGGCTACGAACTTAATGGACCCACCAAAATGTTATTTCAACATAACTTTACATTTTGAATCTTCCGGGACAATTTACTATTGTGCACACAGTGTGATTTGTGTAAAAATAGTTCATTTTTAAGATTTTTTAATAGGTTTTTTTTTGTTGCACAAATTACTTTTTCTTTTTTTGATATTTTTTCGTATTGTTATCGTATATCATTGTTTATCATCGTTTTGTCGTATTATTGAGTGTGACTGAAATTCATGAACAAATAATTTCAAAATAAAAATCTGGAAAAATTATGGTGACTTAAATTATTATGGATGTAACCTTTTACTGTTCAGATATTCTGTTTTAAACCCTTATAGTTTTGATGTTTCTCGGAAATTCCTAAATCAAGACTTTTTCGCTCAAACAGCAAAAATTTAGCAACAACTAAAAATTGCACCAAAATTTATAAATAACGAAATGAAATATAGAATTTCCCTTAACAAGAGTTCGATCGTAGCAATAAAAAAAGCTCTATCCGATAACGCGATAGATGTGAAAAAAGAAAAAGTCGGCCATTGTCGACTTTTTTCGGCAACTTTCATCCAAGAAAATAAAATGAAGCTGGATTCTTACTTATTGAAATACGGAACACTTTATTTTACTATATTTCGTGCCGCGGTTACAGTTTTTGTTTGTTTAAACCTTTCGAATAATGGTTAAAAACCCTATATGAGGGGTCTCCAAAATATTCCTGTACACAAATATTTCCAAAATGTACTATTCTCAGGGATAATAACCTAGGAATAGGTTATTATAATAATCTTCCTAATAACCTATTTTCGGCTGAGTTTTATTGATTGAGATGTTTTGGCAGAAGTTATTCAGGGTGACATCCCTATATAAGATGTTTCGATGGCCTCATTGTCTTTTTCGTATAAATTTCTGACTAATTACCATATCCTCTACTGTGACGTAAATAATTTTAATTTTTCGATTTATGACTGGATTTACGAAGAAGTTCGCTGTTTAAACAGCCTATCTCAGAACAAAGGTTTCAAATTCATAAGAAAATAAATCGATCCCTCATTTAGAGCATCAATTATCTTGTTTTATGTCTCCGCTGATGTGCGAAAACTCCCATAAAACATGAAATTTGCATTATTAGGCTCGCCTTCTCGGTACATTAGTTTGTATTATTTCTTTATTGTTTGACGTCACAAGTGTTACCGAGCCTTTTTATTTTCAATAATTTACTATCTCGTCACACATGTTATTGAAGTAGAATACGTTAATCCATAGGCTATTAATTAAATATTTGATGACATCGTCGGTTTCACTGAAGAATGAAAATTTATCACAATCAAACCTGTTCCCATTGGCCACACATTTATTTTCATATTTTACTTACTCATGTTCTCGATCCGTGTCAATAAAAAAAAAAAAGAAGGTTTTACGTATTTCGAGATATTTCAAAAGTGTCTTTTTTTATTCTCTTACTTATCGGTACGCACGACTCCATTGTTTTACTATCTAAAAAGCAAACATCTTCCGCTACGACACTCCTTCTTTAGTTTTTTCAATAACACTTTTTTTTTAATCCTCGTTTCTTTTTCTCAAATTAAAGTCAAGAGTGCTGCTCTTAATCACTTTGGAAGAAAGCAAAAGTTAATTTTTTTATTTGAATTTTTTTTTCCTCTTTAAAAAGAACGGTCTGAAATTTTAATTATAAAAAACAGTGCCAGATTGAAGTTACAATTATATAATTATTCAGGAAAAAATGTTGTAACGATTTGTTCAAATAGCAAAGAAATAATTCAATTAATGAAATTCACTTAAATGTTTTACATTTTTTAAACTGTATTCTTTATCATTCAAATTAGTGTTTAATATCATTTCACTCCATTCATAACTATTGGACTAATTGGTTGCTGGCATTTGATGGTTTTTTTCGTGGTTTGGTTGTTTGATTTTTTCTGACTGAAAATGAACTGAATTTTTGAAATTTACTCAATACTGTGTCTTTCGTGTGTCGTGTCAGATTCCCGAATCGTTGCTGGTTCGTAGGAAGCAAATTTTTTCAAGAAAATAAACATTATAAGGTATATTTTCATGCAGTTTTTTTTTTAGCCAGGAAAAGAAAAAGAGTCTGCGCAAGAAATGATACGCTACGAAAGATGGTAATTTTATATAAACAAATTCCAAAAAATTGGAGCAGATTGATTGAGCGGTTAACATATTCCACTTTCATCCATTGCGATTATAATTTGTTGAGGTGGCTGGCGACTGTCTTTTATGGACGGGTGGCAAAAGAGGAACCTACGTATCAAAGCATAGGATTCAGTGAGCGATACCCACTGTTGAAAATAAAAAAAATCGCAGCATTGAAGGGAGTAAAATTTCGATTCGAAATTTTTGGAAGATATTTCTGAAAATTTTCGGAATATAGATTGCTTTTGCACTTTATTGCTACATTTCTTTTTTTCCTCGGTCGGTTCTATCATGAAATCCGTATTTTTTCAAAAATACTCGTTCAAATAATAAAATAATTATAAGCACTGCATATTTTATCTCAAAATCAGTTTAAAAAGAAGGTCCAACGGTAGAAACTTAAGATTAAGCTCATGCTCAGAATATCAACGAATTATTATCTCATTTCACAATTGATTTGTGAAAGAAAAATTCAGGTAGCCACGCTTAATTTAACAATTTCGAAATGAAATTTGGATCCATCGATGCCCGGAATCTACGAAGACGAAATTTTATTGAAAGCGCAAACTTAGAAATTCGTTATCGCGGTTTTTTTTCACTATGACGCATGTAACGGTTAATAATATATCGAAAATATGGTACAATTGGAATTGAACGATATTGGTACTTGAAAGAACGACCAAATATTTGAACATTACAAAGACTGTTATTTGTCTGATACAGCGATTCCGGTGACGCGTGTGGCAAAACGTTTGGGAATCTTCATGGTGGGCATGACGTAGGGTTGAAATTTTAGGCAGGAATTTTGGATTCTCGATCTCTTATTTCAACATTTTCATGCGAATATTGTTTTTCAGTGATCCTGAAAATGTAGCCCAATCAAATTTTATTTATTTATTAACTTAACCACAATTGACATCGGCGGACATCGGCTAATTTGCAACCATTTATGGAACGACACATGTCCAAGGCTTTTTGGCCAGTGCATTTGCACAGTCACGATTATCGAACAAAAAGTATTCACCAATATATAAATTGAAAAAAAAAGTGGATAATGTAAAAATAACAGAGGCGACAATGCTTCCGTAAGTTTCTTAGCAAGAAAGTAAGCAATTCGAATTGACACTTTATTTAGATAGTGTTATTCAAAATCTTTGTTCATTGGTTTTTTTTTTTCCATAATGACGAATACGTGCGTCAGACGATTTGACGGGGGTATTGATGAACCGGTATAATTCGAATCACATGTTTTTGGTATTTGAAAACACGACCAAATATTTGAACATGAGGGTCACGTTGAATGATTGTAACGAAAGGTTCTTATCATAACCATTTTTCTCCCCGCAATCTTATTTATTCATAGTTTATTAATAACTACGTGATCGCAATACACAGACGGACCCGCGCAGTGTTTTCTTCATCCGAAAACCCTTATAAAAGCTGGATTGATCGAACGTCGAATCTATCCTCTCTCAGCAACGAGTAAAGAAGCATCATCAGAATGTCGAAGCTCATGATCGTTCTTTGCACTGTGGCCATCTTCGGATCGGTAATTAAGTTTTACCCTTATTCCATATCCGTAGTATTAAATTATTTTAAATTGCCTTATACTTTGCATTACTTTTCAATTCTTATTAGATTTTATCTATTTTTAGTTTATTCATTATTTTAATCCTTAATATTAATTATTTTCCTGACGAATCGCATTATTTTTTTACCTACGGCTCAATTTTTTCGCCAAAATTATTCTGAACTGTTGAATCAAAACATTTGATTGAACATTCTCCATAAGACGACGAATTTTATCGATTAAAATCCTTCATTTCTCAGTTCATCCGCATTAAATCAAAGATTCAAGTCCTAAAGTTGATTCTTTTAGATGATTTTATCTTCTTAATCGAAAATATATTTAAAGTAAATTTGTGATTGGTAACTAAATTCAACTGGTTATCGATAATCATAAAATACAATGTGTTTCATTGTTGCTTACGATGAATTTAGGCTTTGGCTGCCAGTTTGGAAGCGCTGAATAGGAACGGAGGCGAATTTCAGTTCGACGATCTAATAGGAAGAATCGCCGGTAGGATCGAGAAAGCTCACCAACAAGTTGACGCTTTGGGTACGCAACCCAGTGAACAAAACTATGATATTATTGCCCACTTTAAGAACAACGTAACGAAACAAATAGAGAGGGTAAGAATAAAAAAATAACGTGAAGATTGAAGTGTTGATGATCGAATCTTGCATTCGATTATCACAAAATCGTAATTGCGTTATTATTATTATTATTTTATTATTATTTAGGCAATTGGAACGATAAGAAGAGATATGCGGGCCCTACGAGTCAATTTCACGGAATCAAAGTGCAAATTCTATTTCGATGAGTACGAACGATTAGCAGAAAGAGTACAGAGTCAATTGGATAATTGCCTCAATGCAGTGGTAATTTCGGTAATTGAACGATTTTCGGATGCGATCAACAGAGCCACTGAAATACAGACAAGACTTATGAGTCTCCGAGGTTCGGATTTTCAGGAACATGTAAGTAACGATAACAGCTTCAAATCAGACATCCTTCATATTTCGAAAAAAATTACACATTAAGTTACACATTGTTCTCTGACGAAAAGAGAAGAACGTGTAATCTTATTTTCTCTGATATATCGAAATATATTGGCTGACATAAAAACAAAATATCGATTTTACGTGCCAACTTGTCAGCGACCTCAACTGTCATTATTTTGACTCATTTGAGGTTAAAAAAGTAGTTTTCAACCAAACGGAAATGTATCTTATTTCGTTTATATTAAATCCTCCAGCATTCGCTGAGTACCGAGTTGTACTGATGTGTTGAAAAAAAATAAACACGAAAATATATCGAAAAAAAAATCACAGTTCCTTCAATATTTCGAAGCTTTTTAAAAAAACGGTCATCAGTTATGGTTGAGGTGTGATTATTGGGAAATGACACTTCTATGCACGTATTTTCATTCATTTAAAACAGTTTAAAAAAATCAATTTGTAATGACAAGCATAGAAGAAGCTGTGGATTTTAAGACTTTTGTTGATTTATTATCCGTACACGAATGAAAATTTGACAAGTATACACACCGAATTAACTCCTCGTAGAAAAAAACAACCAAAGCTAGTGGTATCGAGTCTCCTTCGTTCTCACAAGATGCTCACGACCGCATTTGTTTGATTTATTTTTCCAGATCAATCGTGGTCTCGGTAGCGTCGTGGATTATGCAATCGAAAACATTGATGAGGCTTTTGCCGATTTCATGAAGCTGAACGATGGAACGTTGACTGAAAAGGCAGTGTTTGAGGACACTGACTTTAAATATTACATCGCGAAAGAGGAGGACGTATTCAATAATTTCCTAAACTGTGCACTGACGAGCCGCAAGAAACATAAGAAGCCCGCAGTTTCTCCTCCCCAATGAATGAAAATATACATTTCGCCCAATAACGTTTAATAAATAATTTTCTTATGACATATTTCATATAATACGTAATCTAAATAAACTTATTTATTCACACAACTGTATTTGTTGTTTTTTTATATTCCTGCCTTTCCAACTCCGGGTTTTTACGATCCTATCTCGTCACTTTAACCTCACTTTTCACCCACTTCACTGTTTTGGTGTTTTCCTGTTCCTCTAAGAGCCCCCCTAGAGTGTTGGTCACCGACACTCTTTCCTAATGCACTACACACCGATTGACACGAGGGCTAAGGGAAACTGTGAAAAATCCGGCCGATACAGGCGACTGTAATTTAACCGAGTTGATTAGAATCATCAGATTCCTAGGAAAACTGCTTGCCGCTCTCACGCCAGCCGGTACTGCCTGAGCGGTTATAAGCGGTTACCCAACCAAATACAATTATCGCTCGAGTTTGGTGTTGATGTTTGTTTTGTCACCAGAACCTGGCCAGAACCATACACTGAGTGCCCCGTAGTTATCAAATAGTATCTCAAGTATCTCATAATCTAGGGATTCTAATGCGTTTATTCCATTGCCATCAGCTGCATTCAAACTTTCCCACGTGTTTTGTGTACTGCACGCATCGTTTGTTGTATTCGCTCTTTACAGCCGGTTCGAATTGAATTTCTAAACAAACTTTCCAAATAACAATTGACATTAAAAAACTAAAACGCAAAGGAACTCGTATAACTAACTCCGAAATAATGCCCAAAGTTAATAATCGTGAAGTTTACGTAATTGTATAAGAAAATATACAACAATCATGTGTTCGACATAACCTTAAAAAACAATATTTTTCAACCATTGACCACGACTTGGTGCGATGAATTTTTCAAAATGTTTAAATTCCTCTTCGCGACAGGAATTAAACCTCAATATTCTTTGGTACCTAGAAGAAACAAAGGTATGTCGCAGAAAAATGTCCTGCCCTATAAAAATTACATCATGTTCAACAAGTATCGAAAACTGTTGGAAAAACATCTATGCATCCACGAAACGGTTGCTGTTAAAATTTTAATGAATCAGCCTTCTGTTTTCAATATTCCACGAAAACATCTTATTTTGCGGTGCCAGATGTTACGGGTAAGAATTTACAAATTTTTTCATTGCAATTCACTTAACAAAAAAAATTGAATTTGAATCATCGCCAACAGGATTTTTTTAAATCTTTGTTTTGGGTTTTTTAATAACACAAATGGATTGCCAGGTTTTACCTTTTAAGGTGCAAAAGCAAAATGTCCACCAAATTGTGGTTTATATTAACAATTAATTATTAATGCTCCATGTAGTTTGACACATTTACATGCAAACGATTTGTAAATCATAGTTTGAATAATGAATGGCAAGAAAATACTTGTAAAATGAAACATATTTATGGAAAAGTTTTACATTACTTGCGGCAGTTTTGCATAAATTGAGAAAAATTGTCCCAAAATAATCTTCTATTCTACAGATGTTAAACGTGGATATCTCATCACTACACGAGAATGCTAGGGTGATGGTTATGTTTGCGAGAAAAGTGGAAAACACTGTAATGTTGCTCCGAGACATGGGAGTTCCGGGAACAAAACCAGTAAACGTATCGAGGTATTAAGATTTTCCATTGTTATTAAAATCATCAATCGATATGATCGAACGTCATAACACTAAATATTACTTTTGTGTTTCACAATTTTGACTAAAATTCATTTCTTATATAATAACCAGATTCAATTCGACAACAATCTTGCCGATGTTCATATTCAAGGGAATGATGGGCATACCGCCGAACGATGTTGTAGCAGAAAATTTTTTGCGTGTCATAAAACAACCGGAAAAAGGTGTACATACCCTAGAATTTCCTAGCGAGGACTTGTCCGTTGCCAAGTACCACAAGCATTTTTTACGGTGGTATTTACGATGGAAATTTAATTTATCTGGCGAAGATTCACCAGAGACAGAGCGCATGTTTTCATTATTGAAGAATAGAAGTTTCTCCGTGATGGAACAGTTGTTTAATATTTATCAAAATGAGATAGGGCTGACGATTGAGCAGGTGAGAAAAAAATCAATTCAATTTTTCTAATAGATTTAGCTCCAGGTTACAAGGTTATTGGGTCGTTGGACCCGGAGGGAAAGAGCAATTTTTTAACTGAGCAATCAAACCCACTGTTCAATGGATTAATCGATGAATACTCAAAGAAACTTTTCCTGACGCGATGCATTTTTTTTGCAATTTCTAGATAAAACATCATCACTGTTTGGAATTTGGTTCACCTATCAATTTGCGACGGATAATCGACGAAAAGAGAGTGTTTCATGGCAAAGAAATGGCGAAGCTTATCAGAATTCAGCCAGCATTGTGCAAAATGGAGTACGGCAATGTGGTCGAAGTTATAAAAGTTCTTGAGAAATATGATTATGCGGAAATATCGATCCAACGTTATCCAGAAATATTGTTACTTCCGGCTCCTGACGTAGAATTTAGAGTCCGGGAAGTAGATCGTAAACCGGAGCTTCGCGTTTTGAAAAATAATCTTAAGTCGATGAATCTCGTTCTTCGACAATTCAATCAGACTCAGTTACGCTTGAGCTATCTTCGCTACCTGAATTTAAAGTATCCGACCGTCCGAATTCTCAGTGGATCAGATGATCGGTTTGAAAGATTCCTCGAAGATGGTAAAGACAAAACAAGGGCTTACGAAATAGCCCAATCGTTCAAAAATCTTTTGAATCTCCAGCCGGACGTAATTGCGCAACGATTACGGAGGCATCCTTACTGGAGTCATATCGATCTCTTATCCATGCACGATACACTCCAATTTTTGTTGAACGAACAATTCGGCATTGAGGATATCAACAAGAATTTACAAATTATCCTTTATTCGAGGTAACTATTCGTCATCTATTCATGAAATAGTTGAAAAGCAGGTTCTTCGCACTTTTCTAAAAGACGCCAATTATTTTTAACAAAGAAATGATCCCACCGTACTTTTTTATGAAACGAGTCCAACAGGCAACTTGTATTTCCCTGAAAAACTCAACTGACTCATCGAAAAATCTTGTTGCACGTTTTTCTTTGAAAGGATTGATATTTCAAGAAAAATAAAAGTTACACGTTGTTCTCCTTCAGAAAAAAAACACACAGTATTCTACAAAATCAACGAACTCGTTTAATAAGCTGAAAATTAAAAAAAATCGTTTACTATAAAGCAATAAAATGATTGGGCTTGTTTACGTTCCCTTAATTAACGTACGATTAAGTCAAATTGAAGAATTATATTTCGTATGTGATTACACTTTAGTTACTATCGCGGAGTCATTATGATCCATAATTGGTATTTTTCCATGAGAAATACGTTGAAATAAAACGAAAAATGTTTTGCTGACTGAATGACGTTGTTTCTTACAGGGAAAAGGTTGCGGAGACATTGGATAAGTTGAAGGAAGATGAAAAATTCGGGTCGAAAAAGGCGAATTTGTTGTCTTTATGTTTGTACGAAATGGAGCGAGAGTTTCATTATAGTGGTGACGGTGTTTGGACACAAGAAACTTTGATTCCGAAACGTTCCAAGCTTAGAAACACTACGGATAAAGAATTGTCAGATGATTCGGATATGGAAACCGAAGGAGAGAATGAGGAAGCCGATGAAAAAGACCTGACTAATGAAACCACGGATAAAGAATCGTCCGATTATTCGGATAGGGAAAGTGAGGAAAATGAGAAAACGGAAAAAATGTTCTGACGCTGCGAACAAAATAATGTACACATGCCATTAATACACTTGTCATCGAACCAAGTTCTTTGTGTCAAGTTTTATTTAAAAATTATTAAATGTTAACATCGAGTACATATTTGAAAAGAAAAAAACTAACAAAAGACAACAAGTTTATTATGAATTGTGGAATTGTGGCTTTTTCGAAGTTTCTTTCGATTCTATCGATAAATTGATGAATATCGTTTCAAAACTTTTTGGCTAAAATATTTCACGACCTTATTTTCTCGGTCGAAATCCTATGACAAGCATTTCTTTTTAACAAAGATATAAATTTCTTTCACAATTAAACTTTAAAATTAAGGCACATTTATTTGATTGATATTTAAAAAAAAATGGTACGCTATACGACTAAATTAATTAAAATTATAACTGATCGTACTTTCTCGAAGTTTCCACGATAATAACAAAACATTTTTCAATCTCCACGTTGATTCATGATCATCAGTACTATGCCACTATTTACACGCTTTTCTACTATTCGATAACACTCGTACATATTCTTAAAATAATAAAACTAAACGCGAACGTACGCTCGCTCTCGTAATTTCTCTCTCGCTGTCACTTTCATTTGAATGAGGAAAAATGGGCGTTGTTTCTCTCTTGAAAACTTTCTAATAGTCTTTGGTTGCGTTATATATAGCGAGGCGAGATTTTTTTATTTTTTTATAACGAAGTAATAGTTGAACGATATGTTGTCAATGTTTGGCACTGAGAGACACAGTTTCATGGAATATATACATGTTGAAAATTTCGAAGTTATAATAAGATGTATGAAGATAGCAATGTGTGGATAGAGTAAAACTAGAAATTAGGGTGAATAATATAATCTCGATTGGAACCCAAGGAGGGTTCGAGTTAATTCAAAAAAGGTGGCAACTGTACGTAGCTCTGTTGACTCGTAGGTTCGCTCTTAACGTGTACTTGATCCTTCATAACTTGACGTTCCGAAGGTGAATTTTGCATGGTGTAATCGTGTTTATGTTCTTGGACGTGATGTTGTACGTAATCGGTTGTTTGCTCGTGCTGATATTTTTCAGGCTGACTTATACCGTCGACGTAATCGAGTTGGGCGTGTTGTTGCTGTTTGTTTTGGTGATGGTGCTCGTCCTCGGAGATGGAACCAGCGAGATGATTGGTCGGTGAGTGCGCGGCTACCATCGTCTGATAATCGCCTCGACTCAATGACGGTGGTGAATCGTTGTTTGGGCTCATGTAATCTTGATGCACGCGCATTGTGTTGCTCGATGGTGGAGCGAACAACGTTGGATCGTGTTGCGGCAACATCGTCGCGTAAGAATACGCCGTCCCGTTGTTACCAGGACCAACGAAAGACGTCGAGTACGGTGAGTTCGAAGGACTCAAAAGATTAATGTGCGGCGCCAAATCGTAAGCTGGCGAATACGCCCATGCATCCGGTGGCGCTGAGGACGATGCCGATGTCACAAATGGATTGAGGCTGTTGTTCAACGACGTAAATGATCCTGTAAGTCCAGGACTCCCTGAACCCGTCCCCATATAACCTGCGGTTTTTCGAGGTGGTTCACGCTTTCGCCATTTAGCACGACGATTCTGAAACCACACTTGTACTCGTGACTCTGACAACGCCAGCTTCAGAGCTAACTCTTGTCTGGCAAACACGTCCGGATAGGGTGCACGCTCGAAGGCACGTTCTAGTTCTTCCAGCTGATAAGCCGTGAACGTTGTTCTGGAAAAAACAAATAATCAATTGATCAAAATCCTTGCATAATCTTAACTAAAAATCTAGATTTCTCGTTCGAATTTTATTAACAGTTTAACTTTTCTAAAATATTCACTTCTCTTTATTAACTTTTACACATCAATTTTTTTTTTCTACTACAATCTCACCCTATTTTCTATCCCTAACGAATGTCCCTATCAGTTACATCTAAACGGTCACCATTAGGGCTCAGTTAAGAGACAAAAAAAACGTTTTACCGTCCAGATGACGTTCTTCGCGTCTCGTGAATGACCGCTGCGTTGCAGAAAGAGTGACGGAGAGTATGAGAGAAAGAGAAAGAAAGAAAGCCGGACCTATTAGAGTTCGTGCGTGCTCCATAAAATGTGGAGGCATGCGGCGAAATAGGGGCGACCCCCATAAACTTTTGACTTTTATCTTACACATTATCCAACAAAAAATTCCTGGGTTATTACAACTCTGGCTTTACGTTATTATCGAACTTTTTATTTCCATCAAATTCGATTATCCCCGGGTATCGATTATTCAAACTAACTTTGACTACAGTTTTTTTTTTTTTTTTTTTTTTTTCAGCTAAATTTATCAACGTACCGAGTTTTTTTCTTCTTTATACCATTGTTGTCTGCCTTCTTTTTCGAGTCTTTTTTCACGGGTTGTGTTTCGTTGCCTGCAACTAGAAAATTCAATCAATCAGCATTTTTTCTAATAATTTTTGTAAATTTTCAACACATCGTTTATATTAATGTTTTTTTGTTTCTTTTTTTTCTTCATAGGATCGATCACTGTTTTGAGAAATCGTACCAGTTTTCACAAACGATTTTTTTTTTTAAATTTTATCTTTATTTTTATTTTTTAACTTGATGAGAAATTATGAGAAGAAATTTTTGAGAATTGTAATAGATTTTCGATGATTTTTATTCGAGAACGAAAGAAAAATAATAATTCGAATGAAAATAGTGTAATTTTTTTCAACGTCCAGAGTAAAAATTGACAAATATTTAGATCGTTGATCGGTTGTCTGGGAGAACGAATCGGAAGAGCATTGAAATTGTTATGAAATTTCTCAAAAAAAGTGGTGGGATATGAAAAAACGATGAACGAGTTCGAGATAAACGAAAAAAATGGGGAAAAAAATGTCTAAAAAGATTTACCAGGTGTCAAAGAGTTGATGGAATCGTCAGGTTTCCTCTTGAGCGAATGGTCAATTTGAAGATTTTGTTGTAGATTGGGGGAGGTTGTGGCGGACGTTCCGGTCGACGAAGAATTCGTGACATCTTGATTTTGTGAAATAGGAGCATAAATTCCAGCGAGTTCGAGTTCTTTTTGTTGTTGTTGTTGAAGATGGTGATGATGATGATGTTGATGAAGATGATGTGGATTTTGATGATGAGAAGGTGGAGGACTGTTGGATGAATCAAGTTTGTGAAGATGGCTGCCAGCTTGTGAAACAATGTCTGCGCTGTGATGAGAGCCATGGAGTCCTAGCATGACTTGAATGCTGTGAACACCGTTTCCGCTGCGTCCACCAAAATCGGAGAATATCGTATCGTCGAATGGACCAGGGTCCATGTCGATATTTTCGATCGTTTGATCCTCGTAGCTCTTTTCTGCTTAAATTTCCATTGGATTTTCGCGAAGTTTTGATGAGATTGAATTATTTTCCGTTGCCGAGTAATCCAGTTGGGGTTTTCCACTTAAAAATCGTGTTGAAGCAACTACGAAGAAGAATCGACTGACTTGTCAATAATTTCGATGATTTCTTCTTTTCGTAAAAATCGAAAAACAATTCGACCAAAACGCTTAAAGTTCGTAGAAATTATTGGCGAATGAATCGAATCAGGAAACTCACTGTTGCACTTTCGAACAGTCACCAGAGTCACAGTTGTGCTTAACAGGGAAATATTTCTTCCGACATCGATTGGTTTCTTGCGGAATAATGAGAAGAAATAAATTTCAAAGTCCCAAAAAAACGTGAGCACCGTCGAGAGCAAACAGTTATCCAAAAAGGTCCAGATTTTTCGTTGATTGATGTTCGAAGTGCAAAGTAAAAAAAAAAAAATAATAAAGGAAGAAAAAAGAGAAATAATAAAAGCAGTAAAATAAGAAAAGTGAGAGGATAAGATGATTGCTGATTGTCGCGCCGGTAAAACACGTTTCGCGCGGGGTAATGGAATCCAAACCAATTGCTATCAATTGTTGTCGTTTATGATTAATTTTGATTAGTTTCAAGCGAACTTAACAAAGTGTAGCCCCCTTGTGTGTAGCTGCGACGCCGGCGGATCTTCCAGCTCGACTGTCCCGATAGTTTCTTCGTCGAGCAAACGCTCGTCCCACACATACCGAGCTGGACCAATTCTCGTTCACTCCCCTTTTATTCCCCGGCGGGTTTATGTACACACGCACGGCTAATCAAAACCAGCACACTTTGCCTCAAGAGCTCTCTTCTTTCTCTCTCTCTCTTTCTCTCTCTCTCTCTCTCTCTCTCTTTCTCTCTCTCACTTTTATATACTCACACTGATACAAGGGCACTGAATATTTTTTTCTTCTTCTTTTTTTTTCATCCAACAAGAGAGGCTGGAACATCTCCGCCCACATGAGTTAGAGATTGACCAATGGTGGAGCATGGATCCACGAGAGAATGGAGGACTCTGGTCGATGGGTCAGTGATAATTACATACGGGCACGCATAGCCTGTTTCGTAGTTTGAGTTTCGAGAATACATTTTTCGCTGTTTCTTCTTCTCACGCTATTTTTGCCAGTTGAGGCTGAGAAGAAAAAAGCTCATGCGAGTATCTCGAGTACGAAAGAAAGGACTCGTTTGGTTGCGGAAAGAAAATAAGAGGAAGGAGATTTTTTGGAAGACTTTGTATCTAATTTGTAATTGAGGCACTGCAGGAAAGTGTTGATCCGTGTCTGATAGCTCGAAGCTCGATGTTCTTTTTGATTAAATAACACACTCCGTTATGAAGCCTTGTTACTTCCTTTTATTAATCTCTTTCTCTTTCTTCTTTACTCATTCGTTGCTGTATCTTTTCGCTGAAGTATCCCCGGGATTATCGAGATTTCGTAAGTATCTCGATCGTAACCCGAGGATCCGAGTCAATTCAAAAAAGGTGGCAATTGCACGTAACTTTGTTGACTAGCTGGTTCGCTTTTAACGTGTACTTGGTCCTTCATTACTTGACGTTCCGAAGGTGAATTTTGCATTGCGTAATCGTGCTTTTGATCCTGTACTTGATGTTGTACGTAATCGGCTGTTTGCTCGTGCTGATATTTATCAGCCGGACTCATACCGTCCACGTAATCCAGTTGGGCTTGTTGTTGCTGTTTGTTTTGCTGATGATGCTCGTCCTCGGGGATCGAACCTGCGAGATGATTGGTCGGTGAGTGCGCGGCTACCATCGTCTGATAATCGCCTCGACTCAATGACGGTGGTGAATTGTTGTTTGGGCTCATGTAATCTTGATGCACGCGCATTGTGTTGCTCGATGGTGGAGCGAACAACGTTGGATCGTGTTGCGGCAACATCGTCGCGTAAGAATACGCCGTCCCGTTGCTACCAGGACCACCGAACGACGTCGAGTACGGCGAGTTCGAAGGACTCAAAAGATTAATGTGCGGCGCCAAATCGTAAGCTGGTGAATACGCCCATGCGTCCGGTGGTGCTGAGGACGATGCCGATGTCGCAAATGGATTGAGGCTGTTGTTCAACGACGTAAATGATCCTGTAAGACCTGGACTCCCTGAACCCGTCGCCATATAACCTGCGGTTTTTCGAGGTGGTTCACGCTTTCGCCATTTAGCACGACGATTCTGAAACCACACCTGTACTCGCGACTCGTCCAAAGCTAACTTCAACGCTAACTCCTCCCTGGCGAATACGTCTGGATAGGGTGCACGCTCGAAGGCACGTTCCAATTCCTCTAACTGATAGGCTGTGAACGTTGTTCTGTAAACAATGAAATAGTCGTCTCTGCATTCGGTAATACATTTCGTACCCGCAATTCTTCAGTATTTTACAGTTGTTACTAAATTTTCATTTCATATTCAATTTTTATTTATTAATATTTTTCACATATTTTACCGAGTCTTTTTCTTCTTGATTCCGTTGTTGTAAGGCTTCTTCTTTGAATCCTTTTTCGCTGGTTGTGCCTCATTGTTAACTGCAATTTTTTTTTAAACACAGAAAAAAGTTTATTTTTTATTCTTCGAGAATCAAACATTTGTATTCATTTCTTGTTTTCAGCAAGTTTTTAACAGCAACAATTAACGTTTCCGGCTCGATCTTTTCATGAATTGATTGAACTCTGATTGGACTACAAAATTTCCTATTTGATAAGCTCAATATCATCCTTTTTTTAAAATACTTGACGTCCAGTCCCTGCCGCGGCTCTTGATTTTGTCACGAATTTCATTTTTGAGATATTCTGCTCGTTAGACAAGTCTCCAAATTATAATTATAAATATTATAACGAATTAAAAAAATAAAATGAAGTGACAATTGTTGAGAGCAGAGATACTGAAAAATGTTCTCAATAATTCATTGAAATAATTGATAAAGGAAATAGAATCCGGAACAAGTGTTTAATTTGAACAATTTAACGAACGTTTAAACGAGAATTGACTGACTTACCAGAAGTCATTGGGTCATCAGATTTTCTTTTCAGAGTATTTCCAAGTTGAAGACTTTGTTGAAGCGAAGCGGAGGTAGTGGTTGGTGGTCCAGTGGAAGAGGAAGTAGTAACGTCTTGATTTTGGGACATTGGTGCATACATTCCAGCGAGCTCAAGATCTTTAAGTTCCTTTTGTTGTTGTTGTTGTTGTTGTTGTTGTTGTTGTTGCTGTTGCTGTTGAAGATGGTGGTGAGGAGTTTGATGATGAGAAGGTGGTGGACTGTTGGATGAATCAAGTTTTTGTAGATGGCCACCTGGTGGCATGAGTTCTCCAGTATGGTGACCACCATGAAGACCAAGCATTACTTGAATGCTATGAACCCCAGTGCCACCGCCTCGTCCACCAAAATCCGAGAAGATCGGATCATCGAAAGGGCCAGCGTCCATTTCGGTGGACGTTGTCCCGTAATCACAAAAGTTCCTCGAGCTCGTCGTCGTTGTCTTCGTATTATCACGTTCGTACGACGAGGACGACGAGCTCGCCGTTGCCTCGTAAAAGTATCCACCCGTTGAATAATCCACCGCGTAATCTTCACAATTACCACGATAATCAAATAATTTTCTGCTCAGTGTTGTCACTTCCGGTAATTTAAGGCTCGTATCAATGAAATTTGGTTTACGCCACGAGTGTTCCAACTGACAGGACAAACCCGTGTCTTCCAGGTTGACGACCGGAGGTTTTCTTTTTCTCGAAGAAGAGCAACAGCAGTTTTCACTTCCTCGGAAGAGATAAAGCGTTTTTAAATGATCGTTGGATACGAAAATTCAAAAAAACTGTCAACTGGATGTTGAAGAAATGAGTTTCTTTGTCTACCGAGCTTCGAAGATCACTTGAAAAGAGATTTTTTTGGAAAACCGAACTTGATGAAACACTCGAAGACACAGACACACGTTGGCAATTGATAAACTCGATTCTCGACGTTGCAGTTTTCGATGAAAATTTTCGGCTACCGATGCACTTCGTTGTTTTCGGAAACTGGTGTTTTGTATCCGATTATGATTGAAGGAAATAGTCACGAAGCACTGTAGCAATTAATCAGACGAATAAATGTCAAGTGTCAAAAAAAGTGAAGACCGAAGAAAATAGTTAAAAAAAAAGAGAAGTTAAGAGAGAGAGAGAGAAGAAAGTGCGCGAAATATGATGATTAGTCCCCGCGGGTGTATACCGGTTCGCGCGTAATGGAATCTCAACCAATTGCTATCAATTGTTGCCGGTTATGATTAATTTTGATTAGTTTTAAGCGGAGTTAACGAAGTGAACTAGTTGCGATGCCTGCGGACCTTGGAGCTCGACTGTTCCCTCGATGGCTTTTCTTCGTTGGTCGTTTCTCGTTGATGCTCTTTCAACAAGAAATCTCTCTCTCTCTCTCTCTTTCTCTTTCTATCCTTTCTCTCTGTCTATCCGTTTGTTCTCTTCACTTCCCCTCCCCCTCGCCGTTTTGACACTTTACCCCCAGGTTGCCCCCGCCTTATTTGTTAAAAAAACCACGGAGAGGAAAAAAAAAGAAATGGAAGAAAAAAATAAATTAATGATAAAAAAACAAGTTGAAGCAAATGTAACACGGGTTACTCGTTTTATTCGTTGTAATCCTTTAACGCACTCGTCACTCGTCTGTACCGAGCGACTGAGCTAATAACACGACACACACACAAATTTATATTTTAACGAGAGACCGTCGTCACCGCCCACGCACACGATCCTCCGCCAATCCTGGTGCAGACTCGAACTACCGGAGAGAGAACACTCCACGAGATGAAACGCGAGCATTCAAACCATCACGACATATCCACCATATATATGCGGGCACAGAAACTCTGGCCTATCCGACCAGAAACTCGACAACCTCGATCTCTGTCATTCGATCTCTCTCTCTCTCTCTCTCTCTCTCTCTCTCTCTATGTTTTTGTCTCTCTTTCTTTCGATGATCTCCCTTACTCTGCCGTTTAGTCGGGCACTACATCGAAAAGGACACTAAATGTTTTTGTTTTCGAGATTCCACCATTCTTGCTCTTTTCGAAGGTTGGATTACGTGGAATGTTTCAAAGTAATTTCAATTTTTGTCAGGCTGAAGGTTTCCTGATGAAACGATGATTTTTCTACAATTTTCGGGCGAAATATTCAACGGTTTTTTCATTACGCTCGATCTTCATGGTATTTCCGGTTTCATCGGTTGGTAATATTCATTTTTTTGGTCATTCATCGACGGCTTTGAATTCATGGCTGATTCCATGGTCTTTTCTATCATTTTTGACCATCCATCGATCTTTTGAGCACGATTTTTTTTCATTTCTAATGATAGAAACCACTTCCGGTTTCGTTTTTTCGATGATGAATCCGTATCTTTGTTGGTTGATTAGTTTCCAGTCAGATTGTCATCGGATTCATCAAAAGATCCATTTTCACCCCCAAGTTCGAGGGTGACTCTTCCGAAAGCACACATTTTTTGACATTGTCCTTGAAAATCGAGACCGATCTTTCCGGATGACATTGGTACCGATAAAAACACTGTGTTTATTCCTCTCATCGACATTTCCCATTCCTACGCTTCATGAAAACGCGACGATCGCGAACTTGCTCGAGTCTCAACCGGAAGCGACGATTTTAGTCGATCCTCACGGCTGCAATTTTAGCCAGGATTCGTCAGCATGACTGTGGAGAACTGGGTCAAGGAGGAAGCACGTTTGCGCATCCACGATTGATAATCCGCACCAGTGACAATATTCGTGAACGAAAAATAGCATCGTTGGCCAACAAAAACGGAATTTTTATATATTTATTTAAAAACTTAACAAAGTACATTGTTGAACTGTCGAAGAGATCCATGTCGGTTGACCGGCAGCGTGGCACTGATGCGAGCTCTTAAGCGAAGGCTCAATGAAACCAGCAATCGCCAGGAATTGCCTCGAATTGGCCCAATCAAACTACCCCCATTCCTTGTGTATATATGTGTGTGTATACATTGACTTGTATTAACTGCTAATTTCATCACCGTTAATTACCAGTGAGCATACCGCGAGAGCAAATGGCTCCTTGTCGCGCTGATTTAACGCTCCGGCGAAACTTCTCGCGATACGATAATATCTCTCCGTCACTGTGTTCGTTCCTTCCACGTTTGACATTTAAAAATCATAAATCGACTGTGATCATCATCGAATCATAACAAACATCGAAATTGATCGATTCTGTGAATTTATGGTCATCGCGACGATCAGAATAACTTCGAAATTACGTAGAAGACTTTCTTCGCGATGGTCATGAAGACGTTCACACGAAACACCTGGAATTTTGACTCAAAACCTACCCCCTCATTTCCCCTGTTACCAGAAGTCGATTTTTTCGAATCGATGATGAGCAAATGATCAATTGTCCGGAAAACAAAGCTATTTGTCCTGATTCAAACCAATGACCTTTAAATTCACGGTCTAAGAGTCCCAAAGATCGAGAGAAGGTTATGCCGCTGGGTTCAATCAATTGATTACCGATCATTTATTAGGACGTCGTCACGTACATGTGTTTTCACTGCAACTGGGGACATAAGGGATTCTTTATTAAAATGATTGGACAGCGTAGGCTGAACGAATAATCGACGATGATGGCTTCGGCTTATTGATCAATGTCGCATCGAGTATTTCCGGTCTCCCCTTCTCGTTCTTCGGTTGGCTGAGCGAACCGGACAACCAGATGGAAAAGCGGATGGTCCACATGCTACGATGATGGTCAATGATCAAACAGGATCTGCACAGGAGACCTGATGACCGGGGCTTTTGCGGCTGTCCAGTGTAAGAGAGAGAAAAAGAGAGAGGGATAGATCGAGAGAAAGAGAGAGCGAGATGAACGGAGAGGCTAAAGCTGGACCGAGAAGTCGGCAACTTAACTGGCCTAAATGGGTTTAACTCGATGTGATTTTGCCGGCGAACCACTAAATTGAACGAATACGAACTAAACTGAACTCAACTAAGCTAATCATATCACATTACTAGCGTTATTAGCCGAGCGACGATATAAGTGAAGGTCCGGTGATGCCAGAGCTGCAGTATCGGGTCGCCTCCTGCACTGACCCTCGGGCTTCGGTCCCCATCGATTATCGACGAGCAAAAAAAAACGTGTCGCCATTTGTTTTTTTCATCGCACCCTTTAACTCCGCGTACAAATTGCATGCTCTTGGTGAAAAGAAAATAAAACAATAAGTCAATCTGCCTCGACTTACCTGCAACTGTCAGTGAAACGATCTTCAAGTGACCAGATGTTCTTCTATATGCAGATTTATATCTTGAGGCTACCGTGACATTAGAAGGAACAATTCTCGAGTGCTTAAAGTTTGAAAATTGAAGTGTGCAACAACGTGGAAACGAAATGATCATTTTATTTCATAATAAAATCACGATGTGTCAATGTGTGAGTCGTGATTTCGCTTTTTTTCTTTTGTTTTATTACAAAGTGCAGAATATGAGTTTATTTTTTTAGGAATATTTCAATGACTATTCTGCTGTGATTTAGTGATTTTTAGATGTTTGTGTTGTTTTTTATATTTCAAGTTATTACGTTTGTTTTGTTTTCTTATTTTTAATTACTATCCAACGTATTTGCAATAAATTATCTGTGAGCTCTGCAGCTCTGGCGAAATGTCATTTATCCCTGACAACTTTTACAATGAACCTCGTGGGGAGTGAAATATATAAATAAAATTGGAAGAATCTCCTGCTGGACCACTCGCCTCTCCCACCAAATGACTACGGGAGAGGGAGATCCCCGTCGACTAGTTACCTGACTCCTCCCCACACTTCCCCACTCTTCTTCACTTCGTTACGTCACAACTTCTTTTTTTTCAACAACACGCGGAGCTGACATTCGTAGCTGACATTTGGGTTTTTTTAATATTATTTATTTGTGATCAATGGTCGTCAGAATTTGATAAAAACATGGTTTTCCAAAGTGTGAAGTTAAACAAAATTGTTTTTTCTTTATTTTATTGGATTTTCGATAATCCTTTACCAGGAAAAAAAGCAACATGAATTTATTTCTTCCGATTATCTAGAATTAGAAAAAATAATTAGTCTACGTTGCAGGAATAATGATCATCACTTTCGCACTCTGATGAAAATTTATAAAAATCCTTCTATTTTTGTATCAAATTTGTAATCAAAGAGCATGATTTTTTGATCCTCCTAATATTCGAGATTCATTATTAATAAATTCGTGCAAAAATATGACATTTTGTATGAATAAAAATACTGTTTAATTAAATAATAATATGTTACGTATGTTTAAACTTGTGAATTTTGATTGGAAAACATTAGAAAATAAATGTCAGTGTTCTGCTTTGTATTCTATAAATTTTTAAAATGAAACAACAAAATTGAGCATTCTTCATAAAAAATTGGGCGAATGAGTAATGATTCGCATTTTCTTAAAACTAAAGCAACGAACTCCCAGAGAAGAGTTTCAGAGATGATTCTTGTGTTTCGACTTTGAAACGAGACACAAGCCTATATATTCATATTTTATCATACATATTTCTGTTACGCACTCGTTGGCGAGTATTCTCGAAGCGTATTTCTCGACGAGGGACATGCGGCTGTATGGCTATATGGAGTTGAAATAGCTCGACGTAGTGAGAGATCTCTCGTACGCGAGAGGCAAAAGCCTCACCAATTGAGCGAGTTAACTTTCAATTGATCTAAATTGGCTGAATTGGAGATAATTGCGAGAAGGCGACGGGGAACCTCCGCCCGGTTACTTCACTGTATCGTTCTGTTCGTTCATCTCTCGTTGTTCGTCACTAAGTTCTCAGGCTTTTTCACCACATGAGTATTCGTATATCTACATTTATATATATATGATTTTTTTTTCAGTAAAGAGATCGCACCATTTATTATAAATTATCATTATGCTTTGCTCTTTTTATCAAAGTCTTTTATGAAAATTGTTGAATCATTTTTAAATCAAACATTGTTGCAAATTTGTGCATAAGATATAGTGCATAATGTTTTGTTGATTGAAAAAAAATCGATGGCAACTCGAGCTGAACTTTCGATCACGAACTTGTTCTGTTTTTGTTTCCCTCTTGACGTAAATTCGAAATTCCTCAAAAGAGTTTGTTTTAGGGAAAGAAAACGTGGATTATTTTGATACGCGACAATAAGTTACTGATTTATAAATATGAACGTTTTCTGTATTGGAAAAAAAATACATTTTGGAACGAGAGAGAAACGATTGCGTGACTTTTCTGTCTGCACGACGTTTTAAATTGACATATTGAACTCGGAAGGCGAATATTGCTTTCAAGGAATCTCCAATGGATACGAACATCTTACGATATCGTAATCAATAGAGAAAAATAATAGTTGTCGGTTCATAAGTTTTGCGTGACTTGTGATCGCGATGACGTTTCACAATGGGGAATAAAATCGAACAATTTTTGCAAGCACGTAATAATGATACCTTAGCTGCCAACATTTATTAACTCGTGAATCGTACAAAGAGGTATGAAAATTATGATAAAATTGGAAACTCTCGAACGCCCACACAAAATCTTAATTTGTCTGAAATTCGCCGCAACTCTGATGGGAATTTCAACACGAGTTGAACGATGAGGCTTGAAAAATTATCCCGCCCTCATCATCCAGACTCTCACGGAGTACAGAAAAGCTTCAAAGGACAAATGACCATTCTTACCGTTTTCGATGAACCCCTATCCACATCGTTAAGGGCGGCTCGAGAAAATCCAAATTTTGTTCTCGCAGTTTTTCTTTCACAGGACTTTGTGGCGTGAGATCAAAAATACATCGTATACGGTGGGTGAGGACTGCGATCAAACTGCAGGTACTATTGTCATGGCTGACCCTTTATTCGTTCATAAAAATCTCGAAAAAAACGTCAAAATCACTACAAATCTTTATTACAAAATCATTTTTAATTGCCAACAATAATTTACTATTCAAAATATAAATAAAATGTATTACGAAGATAAGAAAATTGATTCGTTCGATTTAGAGAGCAACGAATCACGAAGATTGTGTCTTAAAAAATCAAGAATTATTAAATTATGCAAAAAGTGGTTATTTCTTAAACTCTAATCTGCATAAAAGTCATTTTTCCCGACAATTTACGTGTTTTTTCGATCCTTTGAAATATACGACAACCAACAATCTGATTGGTCGATAAATCCACAAGTTATATCGAAGTTTAGAAGAATTAGCGTGACATTTGACTTTTGAAGGTGTCTGAGGTGAGACTGTCGCCTCAAATGATAAAAATATTAACAATCATCGTTTTATTGACATTCAATGACAAATTAAGCGATTGGAAAAAATTAAATAATTTGATACATTGGTGTGTGTAATCTGAGAGACCCCTACGAGGTTTACGTCGATCGCTGCTGTAGCTCAGACCCTTTTCATTGGAGTAAATTTCCACCAGGTTTAAAAAGACCTGTTGAACGCCAGCGACGGTGAGGGGGTGATATTCCGCTTGACTGAACCTTTTCTAAGGGTAGAAGTGTCACTATTATATGTTGGGAAAAGTGTGTTTACTTTCGAGGTAAATAAATTTTTCACCCTCTCGTAAAATAGCCCTCATACTTTTTCTCATTTTTTATTATTTTTTCGTGTTTGAATGAACATTACAAAATCTTCGATCATTTCGTTTGGAACCCTTCAAAAAAAAAGAGTATTGAATGAAAAATGTGTCATTTAATCAGTAACTTTTGGAGTGATTCTCATTAAAATCCAATCGAACTAATCCTCCGATGAAAAAAATGATAAACAATGAGAAGGAAAAAGAACAAGAGAATTGTAAAGAAATCCGAAGACTCTGTAAATGCGGTAGGTACATAAATCGTTTCGAAATGTTCTTCATGTGACGTAGCATCCTGATTAACTCGACGGAGACTCACATCCGTCTCGAGAGTCCGGAGAGTGCGGTACGTTGTTCCAACATACAAACGCACACAGAAGGAGGGTGTTGGAGAGAATTTAACTGCGCAACGACACGGATCTACGTCATATATTTCGTCTCGTTAAAGCAACAAAAATAATAGCGAAAATTGCGCGTCATTTTTGTCTCGAAGAGAATAATTGGACTATGATTTTTCGTACATGAATTATGCGATTTCGAGTAAGAGTTTAAAAAAAAAAAAATTCAATGAACAAAAAGAAAAAAACACGAAATAAATTTAAAACATTGATAAATAAGATTCGATTTTATTTTTATTTTTTTTAATTCATGTTTTATTTTTCACAATAAAATAGAAAAATACAAAAAAAACCTGGCTTTTTGGAATTTCTTAAGAGTTAAAACGTTAAGAACGATCGAAACTTTTGTTCTAAACAAATATGTTATCGTTTAGTGCTACAAAGAATAACAAAGATTACGACAAATGAGTTTTTATAGAATTTTGACAGAGAACTGCCCACATAATTCGTGAGAACACGTCATTTATACATGATGAAATATACGAAAGATATTCGACGTACTAAGCACATTGTATAAACGTGAAATTTTATTTCTCATGCTACCGAGAGCCTTTTTCGAGGGTTCGGGGGTGAATCGCGCGGTCTAAATATCCCGCATGAGTTCTTCTCTACGATTATGCTGCGGGTGGCTATTTAAACGTAAACTGCGAGTCTTTTTTTGCTTCTCTCTTTTCTCTTTCTCTCTCTCTTTCTATAAACATATGTGTAATCTCTAGATCTCACGATACTCCACACCGCGACTTTTATTCACGGAAATCTGAAAGACACCCCCATACGAGGTTTGTATTATATATTTTCGTCGATATCCAGTGAGAAAAAAAAATGAAACACCTCGTCGACTATTGAGAAATCTTGTACGATGACCAGCATCGAATACGATTAGTTTTTTTTTGACAATTTCATTTGGACATCGTACTTGTCAGAAAGAACAACATCAACGGGGTTCAAATCTACGGAATTTGTGGAAAAATATTAACTTTTATCGAGCATAAAATTTCGATTTAAACTTCAAAACAAATTTACAAAAAATTTACAATAAAATATAATGTTATAAACATGCAAATATTTTTTATTCATCTTTTGTTTTGTTTCTATTTCAACTCTTTTTCGATTCTCTCGCTCTTCCAACCCTCCACTTTTATCGGTGGCTCTACATGCGTTCCCACTCAACCCTAAAACTATATTTTATCGAGCATACTTCGGTCTCGTGTCCCTCATCCTTCACCATATGCTTTTAGTTCGAAATTATCCGAAGGAAATGACTCTTTACCCAAAACGTCAGGACCCGCACGTGGGATCCAAAAATTAGTCAATTACACACTCATCGTGTAGTCATTCGTTCGCAGTCGAATGCTGTGATCAATGTTATTATAAATTTCGGAAATATTTTTCAATGGAATGTTTTTTTCGTTTAAAAAATCAATTATTATCCTTATTGTTTTTTTTTAAATTTCTTCTGTGAGATAACCATTGAATCATTAAACAATTCCATTTAAACTCGAAGTAGAAGTAAATAAAACTTTGATTAACGAATAAATAAATAGAAAATCAACAAAAGACAACGCTCGATATTTTTTCAATCAATGACACTTTTCGTCTAAAGTCGTATTGTTGTCTGAAAACCCCGCATTTTGGGAGATACGATGTTCTGGAAGGAATAAGTTCAATGCACTTTTCGAATGAGCATTTCGAAGAAGAATTTCGAAAGAGAAACTGAAATTTGTAATTCTCTGTTTTATCGGTCCCTGCCTTCGTGGCAGAATGACGAATGTCATTTTCGTGGGATGGTTGTACAGGGATTCTGCAGCTTCAACAGAGTGTAAAGCAGTAATCCGTTTGTTCTAAATAACCCTGTATTATCGATCAACGGTCAAATGTTCGTTGCCCCACTCCCGCTGTCACTGTGTTTGCTTTTAGGCTTTGATAATAACCGGATGTTGTATTTTTTTACACCGTTTTTCAGGACTCCCTTGAGTTAGCCCCCTTAGAAAAATAAGTTAATGTTTTTCAATTAAATTGTGGGTTGAATGTTGCATACACCTACTTCGAAATTAAGATCGCTGAGTATTTCGCTGATTTTGCAAAAATTCCCTCTCGAGGTTAGTCACTCCCTTATCCTGCCGATTGTATGAATTTTTCTTTATAAATCGCTCGGTGGTTGTTCAGTGGGATACGGTATCACATTCGAATTATTGTTGAGCATTTTTATTAAAAGAATAATACACGATCTGATTTTGTGTGCCACGCACTTCACTCGGCACTTTCGAACATGTGTTTCGTGCTCGTCGAATCACAAGTTTCCTGTATTCGTGTTTTTTTTTTATGACAGAATTACTGATAACCTAAAAAAGTTGTCGAGAGGAACGTATGTTATTCTACAGTATTCACAGACTCGCGCGATCAGATTTCCATTAAAGAAACGTTAATACGTTGAAAAAATACGTATTGCGATTCAATAAAAAAAAAAATAATTCCATGGACGCCAGCAGACGAGATACTTGGATTTGAAATCTGTCACTTTTGTTTTCGGTGATTAACAATTGGAACTCTTCATTTTTTTACTACCTTTTGGACAAACGTTTATTAATCATAAACTACAATTATGAAATGTCAATGTTTTATTAACTTGAAGTCGTTATATTGAATAAAACGATTTAGAGTTTCTATGTGGAATAGATTTCTTTAATTTAATTAATACAATTTCAATTGAGGTCCTTGTCTTGCCAAAGAAATTCGGTGACGAGATTTATTTCCTAAATTTGAAAAAAAATCATTTTTACAATTTTAAACTCTTTCTTTATATGTTTTTTGTTTCAGTCTTCCGCTAAATAATCAAATGATTGATTATAAAAAATAAAAGAGCTTAATTACTAGAAAAACATGGACGTAAGTACACTCTTCAGAGCGAGTGTGAAAACTGTGACTTTGAGGAAGAAAGATCTCGAGGAAAATGACATAAAGCCATCGACCAAGAGGCTGAGTCGAAAGTCAGCTTTTTGCAAGAAGGCGCAAGCAGTAGTGACGCAAATTTTCAAACTGCGTGAATTATTGCTGGAGAAGCGTGCGGCTTATTTGAATTTTTCTAATCATTTGTCGAGCAAGGGTCACATGAGTGACGAGGAGAGAGACGAGTTGGACCACGGATCGCAAAAAATAATGTCGACTTGTTCGCAGCTGATAAAAGAGTTGAAGCGAGAAACTGCGGAGGATGAAGTATCGCCTCAGAGTTTGGAACATCGTGAGATAATGTTGTTTCTTATCGAAGAATATTTGAAAAGCGTTTGCAAAATATACTCGGAGCAGAAAGCAATAAGAGTGAAAAGGGCGATGGAAACACGAAAATTAGCGAAATTAGAATTGGAGAGCAGGAGAAACGAGCACGTTGGCAAATTACGTGACAAAACGAAACTCAACAGTGCCAACGAATTGAGCGGTGATCCCAAGGATCCTAATGGTAGTTCCGCCGACTCGAGCCCCCTTAAAGTTCAGGAAATAAACGGTGACGTTAACACTCTCAACTACGACGAGGAACTCTCGCCGGAAGACATACAAATGTTTGAATCTGAAAATGAACAATTGCACAACGAGCTCAACACGATCACCGAAGAGGTCAAACAGATAGAAAGCAAAGTTGTCCACATAGCTGAATTGCAGGAAATATTTACAGAAAAAGTACTGGATCAGGACAAAGATTTGGACAGACTTATGACGACCGTTGTTGGATCAACGGAAAACGTTAAAAAGGCTAATGAACAAATTCGCGAAGCTATACAAAGAAACGCTGGCCTCAGAGTCTGGATTTTGTTTTTTTTGCTTGTTATGTCTTTTTCGTTGCTTTTTCTGGATTGGTACAATCCATAAATGTTTTCGTTGCTCGACTCGCGTTTTTCATCGTATTTTGCAAATGTAAACATCGTGTGACATGAAAATTCAGTTGAAATGTGTAATTTGCACTTTCGTGATAAAACGTTTTCACCATTTCTTTGGAGTTTACTGACGAACCAATATTTTTTTTCTATTTCGTTAAAAATTTAATTTTTTAGCCCCATTGTATAATTGTATATTTAATTATTCATAAAACTGATTTTTTCAATTCGCTATTTGGAATTTTCGAATATTTATTGGTTGTAAATACGACTGACCTTGTTTTCAAATGTTTTCACATTGTCTACATGTTATCGTGTGGAAAAAATGTACAGAAATATGAACTTCGTAATAAAATCCCTACTAAAATACGTTTTTTTTTACATTTTAATTACTCGCAACCATTCCAATTAGTTGACAGCATTTTGTAGACAGCGATCTATCGTAGTAAAGGCGATTTTGTCCTGTTTTTGAATGCTTTGACATTTATATTAATTTATCAATTTATATGTCTCATGAATTTATAATTTATAAGTAGTGGCAATGAAAAAAAAAGGTAAAGAAACTCATAATGAAGAGTGTACCTAGTCTAACAGACCATTGTATGTATAATTTAATTCTCATCAGGCTTATAAAATACAATTTTTCTATCGAGTAAAATATGCTGAATAATGAAACGAAAAATATTATTTGATGAATTTGTTTTCGGTATGTTGAAATAAAACGAAGAGTTATTCGAACTCAGCTTGTGTGGTATGCGTTTGGTTTGTTTACGTTCTACGCTATCGCTTGCTACGATCGCGCGTGCTACGTAGTGGGGAAACGTTCGGCGTGCCGGCGCGTCGCGAGAGGGGGAGCGGGGAAGCGCAACTGGTGGGGCGGACGCGGGACAGAAGGGTGAGCGGGAGAGCGTAATAAGACTAGTATCAGCCGGGCGCCGGCCGGCGACACACGGAGAGTGCGGTCTGAGCGTCGGTCGGTGAATTAAACGGTACGCTTCATAGTTTCTCGACGCGGGTGAATTTCAGTGAACGAAATATCTTATCGTGCAAGTAGAATTCTTCTGAATCCTCAACGAATAAAAATAACTATACAACCTTGGAATCTTTTCAATAATTCAATTTCTTTTTAATCTAATAAAAAAGAAACAATACTAATAAATGTGAATAATTTTATTGAATAAAATTATAGGAAAGGAATTACATTTCAATTTTTATAAATAATACATAGAAACAATTCGTAATAGTTTTATTTTCAAGTTCTCAAATTCTAAATTTTATTTACGAAAGAATACGATTCAAAAAATGATCGCGTTGACAAAAAATCGAATGAATTATTGATTCGTCCGTACATCGTAAATAATGTTTCATTTTCGCGAACGAATGGATAGGCCGATACTAATGTCACAGACAGTCTAGTGACTCTCCTAACACAACTTCGAGATTCTGGCGAACGCCCGTGCGCCCGTGCGCTCGGCCGTACCCTGGCTGCGGAACGGAGTACTCAAGTTATCATGAGCGATTCGATCATCATTTCGTCGTCATGTGCTTCGGCGGTATTCATAAAAACGCGGGAGCAAGCTCTATTCGCTGTGTGCACACATCAAGTTCTCATCAACGTGAGAGTGTGTAGTCGTGTATATGCATACTGGGATATGTATGTACCGATTACACATTCTCACTTTGGTGAGAGAGTGTGATGTGCACACAGCTTATAAGCCCTCACGAACGGGTACTACCACGGTACGATACTTAGCGACGCATGACATAGCACGGAATTTTGCGACGGGGGTTTCTCTAGCTTCGTAGTGCTACAAGTAAGTTAGCACCTATGTTCGGCTGACCGTACGGTTCTTTTAAAATTCAACTTATGCTAAACATCTTTATGTTTAGTTATACGTTGGCTTCTTCAAGAATTTTACCGATGCTATAATGTAGGAAGAGGCGAGGTCGCTCGTACGCTTGGCACAAACGTGAGCATGCTCGGATCTCCACGAAGATGTGTTAGAGCAGTCGTTACACCGTTTGTCACTTAGCATTAGTTTACATTCGTTCAGTTTTGTATAAAACTATTTTTTTTCACTATGAAAATATTTTCAGCTTGAACAAAAAACTATTCAATTTTAATTATGTTTCCATTTAATTTATAAATTCTTTCAACCGCGCGCAAGTTTTTTTGTCAACGCGTAGGCATTTCTCTACACTCCAAACCGAGTTTCTTCATAGAACAGATAATGTTTCAAAACTTTCACTAATAATTAAAATCACTGGTATACATTTTTTTTTGATATTTCGTTTTGGATTCAGAATTACTTTTGTGATGAAACACAAATGTGAGGTGTGAACGTTTTGACGTAACATTTTATAGTGCGGATTGTCATCAATTTAAGTGTTAATTAGCTAAATAACCGGTGAATGAATAATAAGTGCGTGAGGTGAATTAAATCATTTGTGCGGGATTGACATTGCTAAATATTGAACGGATGTTGTTATTGTGCGATGAAACGTCGTTGAATGGAAGGAAACAATTGAAACATGATGGAACGAGGGTCTTGGGCAATGGATCTCAACCATGCAGTATTCGAGGAGCTTTGCCACGCATGACGACTGGATGACGAGTCCCTGGGAGGTGGAAGAAGACATCGAACGGTGAGTAAATCATTTCAATTGCGTTACTTTGCTATCATGAAAATTGACAAAAAAATCGAAGCAAACCTAGAGGTATTTTTAATATGTTAATTTTTAACGTCAATCTTCCAACAACCATTTTAATTAGTCAAAAAACCACTGCATGGCAAACGAAAACAACTAGCGTTGGAAAAAATTGAAAAACTCGATGTTGGAGGGGTAACTCTCAGTAGCTTTTTGTTTCTCCACCTACAGCACAATTTCCAAACATTTCATCGAACAATAATTTTCCACTGACAGTTACTTTCTTACTCAATCGATGGTTTATTTTATTATCACCGTATCTGTCCGTCGAATCGAATTTCATTATTCCTAAAATTAAGCAATATCTCAATATCACGTGCACGATATAACGAAGATACAATAAAAAATACAACCCGACTGGATATTTGATTCATATATTTCACTTAAGCTGAAATATGTCGGATTTTTAGTAAATTTTTTTAGGGTAGAAAATTACTCTGGTAGAGATTTGCCTGGTGAAGTTTTGATAAGGTAGAGATTTTCACAGAACTCTACCTTATCGTCTCCATCATACCGGCTACAGATGATAAGGTAGAGATGTTTTGTGGTAGTCTTATTAATCCATATTCAGTTTTTGATCGGTTGAGTTGAAACTTTCGTTTTATTTTTGGTAGAGCTGTTCGGAGGTAGTGCTGATTTGTACTACAGCTGTGATGGTACCGTTTTTTGGGGTAGAGTTGGCGTTTTTGGTAGAGATGTTTTTGGTAGACCAGGAAGTGTGCCTTTTCGTTTTATGAAATGAATTTGTTGATTTTTCTAGAATACTCTTAGTTTCTTTGGAAAATATTTTTCTTTTTCTTGTAATACCTCTTTTCAATTTTTCAAGAGACGGAATATCTGCTTTAAGAATCCACTGGCTTGAGAATTTCGTAAATCTGATGGTAAATCTTATTTATGTGTCAAAAGTTCGTGAATTTTATAAACTTAATTTTCTTTTTAGAAAAACTGAACAAAAGATTAGAATACCGTGAAATTTTTTTATGAATTACGCAAACCACGAATGTTTTTTGAAACAATGAAAACATTATGTGATGGAACATAGTTCGATTAAATTTTAATTTGGATCAATGATCGCTTTTCTGATTTCATCTAAAATTCAAATGAAATAATTACCATGTGGCGCAACAAAAAACAGCAGAGAAACTTATTCTTATTTTAGGACTTTAGGAATCATTGAAATCTCAATGCCTCAGATATTTTGGTCGTTGATATTTTTGTTGACAGTAATAATATAAAAAACCGTCCGATTAAAGCAAAAAAGTTTCAGTCTATATAATTATTTCAACTATTATAATTTACGAAAAATCAGGTGTTTGAGGGGTTGGTACAAACCGCCAAGTTCAGCAGATCTTTTTAAACGTGAATTTCGAATGTTCCACCCGCTAAAATAGAACTTCGTCCGGGAAGTTAATAGAAACATTTGAATGCTTCGTAATCAATGAAAAAAGCTTAAATGTTAGATGTCTCGCTATCGGAAAGTTCGATTACACAATGGAACATAAAAAAAAAGTTGTATATTTATCGAAATATGATGTAGAAGTAAAGTGGAAATAAATAAAAGACATAAACTACGAGGATAAAAATGAAAAATTCTGGAATCCATCTCAGCATTAATTTCCATTCTTTCAAGTGTACCAGATGCGATAAAAATGGTTTTTGTGAAGGCGATAGGAACGTGCAAGTAAGAAAGATAGAAAGAAAGAGGAAAAAAGACGATGTAGAAAATCCGTACGTGTCTGTTGTCCCACGCTTGAAGTTTTACGAAAGTTTTATCATAAATGTGATGGATTCTCGAGAACACGTTGCCGGGAGTGAGAGAAAAGATGAGATAGATGAATGCTCAGCTGGTCTCAGGAAAATGGAATATCCAATGTGCACATCCACAACATAGCGTTCTAACGTGTTTTGCCCACCCACAAGCGTTGCACAAGAGAATGAGAGGAAGAACAAAAAAAGGGAGATAATCACGAAGGTTCACGGTTGGCTTTACATCAGAAACGGAGAACTATATGTGCTCGACTACGAAAGCACGTATGCCGAGGACGCTTTGTCTCATCTGCTCGTCTCCGTCACCTTTCTTTCTTCCTCTCTATCTCCTGAGGTAATTTCTCACAGCTCTTCCAACCGGAAAAGAATCGTCGCCAGAGCAAAATGCCGTATGCCTGCCCTGCGGTAAAGGCAAAAGCACCGTGAAGTGAAAAATTGGAAAGCTCTTTTCCTCTAATCGTTTATAGTAGAAAGCGAGGGACGGAGAGGTTGATAGGCTGCATCATCGAGTCAGAGAGTGAGCACGGCGAAATGCTTATCGGCGTAAATGCAAAGCTAATGTAATACCCTGATATCAACGTTTTCATATGAACGCATGAATCAAAATTCAATTATCACGGCCATGCAAGGTCATTGTGACTGCCTCTGAGGATTTTTCTATTCATGGGTTAGTTGTTGTTTTTTTTTCAATGTTTCAACTAAATCAATTCAATATAGGGCTTTCCAATCCAAGTCAGCTGCTATTTTAATTGACATATTTTTTGTTTTTGCATTTTTCTGTCTCTTTAAGCTCATCAGCAGCCAGTTGCGGAATCTTTTTGAGAAATTTCGCTCAACAAGCTGAATTGATTTTTAAAAAAATGTAGACTCTCTCATTCATTTGGTTTGCTTGAGGTTTTTAGGAACTTATGTTGTTTTCTGAAAAAAATAATTAGAAAATGATAGAAAATTTTGTATGCAACATTCACATAAAAATCGAGGCAGTTTTTTTTTCGGTTTCTCCTGGTGTTAATTAACTGAAACGTAGTCAAAATAAAGTATCGACTGGGGTTTTCACCGTTTTTATCAAGAAACAGTCGTGATGAGGATTAAAGGATGGGATAGGCTCATGAAAACCTTTTAGGAGTATAAATAAACCGCGAAAAATGAAAAATTCATAGTTTGAAGACCAGCCGATTTCGCGTGGAACGTCTCATACACTAGCCCTGAAATGTACACACCTGTTTCAGCCACCACAGATGTGGCTTTGTATCATGGTTTTGAACCCTCACCACCGTGGAGCTGGACAGTAAATGCAAAACGACTATTCTACTTCAAGCTCAAAGTTAATTAAACCGGGCTCTGCTACGATTTCCATTTTTCTCTCATTTTTCCTCTATGCATGCACATTTATCGTGGAAAGAAAAATAGCTTTGGGCGACGGACACATGAGAATACCTTCAAATTATTCGTGAAATAATATCAAACTTTATTCCGTTCAAATCCTCGTGGTCACGCGAGGTCTAACCAGCTCAGTGTCTTCTCAGTGAGAAGTTCAAACTTCTCTGGACGTCAATTGATACATTTTTTCATCATTTTCCGCTTAGATTTTGATTGTCCATGTCATTCTTTAATGTTCTATGATCGGAAATATCCAAAACTTGAATAAATTTTGATCGGGAAGAAGTAGATGAAAAGTTGTAAAAATTTGGATCGATTATAACGATCAAGGAATGGCCAATTCAAAAAAAAGCTACCAAATTCAGAGTTTTTGTATTTAAGATTTAAAAAAAACATTCGGACGAGGGGACAGGACTTTGGATTAAAAATTCCAAGCGAAATTTCTCATGTAATATATTCATGTTCGAATATTCCAAAATTCTCAACTTTCGATCTTCAAAATTGTCCGTCATCTCTGTAATCGAATTTGACACGGGACAGATTCTCCTCGTCGCGTCGCTGTCCATCGCCCTCGCATCGAAATTAATTGAATGACGAATCTCTGAAATGTTCGGTACGGCTCCACTGGACTATTGTATGATTTGCGAACTGGGACACGAGAAGAAACGTTCCTTCGCGCTGGTCCACATCCACCCAATTCATTTCGAATTTTTATAGTCGCTAATTATTTATTCCTTCAGTGTGGAAATTCGCTTCTGAATGCGGTCTTAATTGAGCTTCTGTGAATTTTCTGGCCAATCGTATAGAGGTTTCGAAACCGGAAGTAGAACAAAGCTTCAATTTCGTAATGTGTCGGAACTCTCACCGCAATGGATCAGTGACTGTTTGATGTTTGTGCTCTGCTCCCGATTTGTAACACTTTGACCTACCCACTCATGCGAATTTCCATATGGGCAGCCTCTCTCTGCTCTGATCTGATTTTTAAACCCCAACATTTTTCGAATCTTCCATGATCGTCAAAATTGGAACAAACGAATTTAATGCGATTTTTAAGCGAAAACAAAAGGATTGTTTTTTTTTTTGTGCAGAATTCAGAATAAATGCCTTGTCTATGGATCGATAAATCGTAGTCAGGACTGACAAAATTAACGAGGATAGTTTGCATTTCAAAGAATTTAGTGGTCTTGATGCTGCAACGCATTATTCTTCTTCTCTATATAAATTTTAATTGCAAAAATATGTTTGGATGCTCCCCACGCTAAAACCACTGAACCGATTTTGATGAATCTTTAACGAGAATGAAGCTAATGAATCGGAATACGCGATGCCGATAATCATTCAAGAACGAAGTGAATGAGCGGTGGTTAAGATTTCAATAATTTAAAACTTTCGTTGTTGTTAATTTCTTTATTTTAGTTAATTAGTAGATAATTGTTATGAACACCACAGCATCGTCGGAAATTAGCTTTTTGGAGGTGAAGCCCGTGTGCATAGCTCGTCCAATAATTGATCCATAATATATTTGTTTTGATATCCGTTTTGATGTCAGAAAAAACTCCAACTTCGTTAGAATCTTATTTCAATGCGACTAGGATACCGAACGGTATTGTTGTCCGAGATGTTGTTTTGTGAAATGATTTTCCGAATACTTTTTCCGACCCTGATCATGGTCTTCCCATGGTCAGCAAGGCAGATTGTTTGAAAACTGTTGTCACAATGATTTGTAGCAGTCGAGCCAATTGGCTCAGGCTCTCGAATAGAAGCTCAACTGTTTGAGTGGCTAGAAAATTGCAACGATGGCATCCCTAGAACAATGGACTTAATGATCTAGGTCGACATCAGAGGATCTCGACCTTTGGCCAATAAGACCCTAAAGGAAAAAGACTCGATTCTGATGAGGTTTCAGAGGCGACCATTCTTAATCAGTTGCTTGTTACTTCTCTCTATTCAATCATCTTCGTAATACTTGATTACATACTAAACTTTAAATCGTAATAATACATTGTAAGGGTTTTTTCTTTAAGCACAATCGCTAAGATATTGTGAATCCGGACTTTACATTTTTTTTAAATAATCTGCATCTGTTATTAGTCAATTACGACCTTGGGCTAAAGTATTAGGCATATCGCTTCATACAACTTGAAATTTTCAAGAACGGGTCCGTGTTGCGTTGACCACGAGTTCGAACTCCCAATCAATTAAGCAGTAGACGAAAAAAAGAATTCTTTAATATATTCGGTTACTTAGTGGTTTATGGTCTTCCAAGAAGCCGAAGACAGTGTTTTATTGCGTACAATTGTTGAATCGAGAAATTAATAACAATTTATAAGAACGAGACGAAGAAAATGTTCTGTAAATAAGTCAATCCAACAAATCATACAAAAAAATCGAGATCTTTGTATTGCAACTGTTAATTTAATATGATGCAACGAACGTTTTCATCAAACTAATAATGGTATTTGATAAAATAATTATTATGGCAATGAAATTATCGAAAATTGCAGCATCTTATATGCCCCGTGCAAAAACTTTGAATCACGTTAGTTTGTTGTGTATACGAAAACGTAACGAGAGAAACTCGTGAATATAGACCAACATTATATCAAATGACGAGAGTCCCGCTAGAATTACATTGGAATTTGGAGATTGAGAGTTCACGTGTATGTTCCTCCTCAACACTCCATGTGTATAACCTTTCTCATATTGTTTGTCTATCTGGAGGTCATATTTGTATGTGTTTGTGTGCCTTCGAGGCGACCATTCACATTATTCAAATAAATCGTTACCTCGCGTCTCTGTCTCTGGATCAGCCTAATGTATATCCGCGCGCATATGCATATTATGGCTGTGTGTCTATGTTTGTTTGTTTGGTGCGATGTTACGTCACGACAATCTTCTAACTCTAATATGAGTCTACGTTGGAATAACAAGCCACCCATAGGGCATTTTACAGATTTCACGTAACGTGTGTTTCCGCGAGTTTCGCATTGCGTAATCTTCTCTCTCTCTCTGTATTCGCTCAACAATTCTTCAGCTATGAGACACGTTGTTATGCATTTGTTGCTCCTGATTATTGCTCGCGTTGTCAATTAAAATTTTATCATCGATCTGAATAATATCGAATCATGATTTCATTGCTAATGCAATGTTCAATCAATCGTGGCTTTTCAGAATAATTATATTTACACTTAAAAATAACAACATTGGTATGAGGGTGAGTCATTTTCGCTGTGCAAAATGTAAATTGTGATGGAAAAAAAAGTTGGCGTATATTTTGTATGGAAATTTTTATTGTGGACACTAAAAAATACGGAAATGTTAATCATCTCCTTTTGTTTAAATTTTCATACACTTGCGTGCTATTGCTTTGGAAATTAAAGAACTGAAAAAAATTGAGAAGGAAATCACAAGCAGAAGCTTTCAAGGGATAGGAATTCATTGAACTCTTTGAAAAATGCCACTGAAAATTTTAAAATCGATTTTCACGGAGTATTATTGCCAAACTGTAATATTTTTTGATAAAAAATTTGATAAATACTTGATAGAAACTGTTAGAGTAAACTATAGGGAGAGTTATTTCGATGGCTTTCACGAAGCAATGTAACGTGAATTTGCACAGCACACAGATTACGGATTTTAAAGAAATGACACTTTTTCAAAAAATCACAATGTTCAGCGTTCGATGGTGTGTACAGGTGATTATACGGTTTTCGGTCCTTGAATTCTCCCGTAATTGCCGTCTATTGTTCGAAAAAGAAGGGACATAGAAGTAGGAAAAAAAAAGTAATCGGTATAACTCAATTGAACGAGCAACAGGCTGCGCTTTTGTGTAATAACCCGTTTCAGTGGATTTGTATATATACGAACGAACAACCATACAAGCTATAGAACATGTACAAACATTGGTGGTTTTCTGTCCGTATGCGTTCGATTAACCCTTTTCGCTTCTCATGAACATGAAATTCGTTAAAGGGCACGTGCAATTCTGCGGATAATGAGATAACCAAATTGTATGGAACATTCAAAATCTAATGGACTTGACTCTTTATTCAAAACTTGATCGTAGCTAGTGATGTTCCGAAATAATAATTACAACTGTAAATAATATCAATTAAATGAAATTAAAGTGAAAATATCTGTAAACGATACTTGTTCGGATCGATTATTCATTCGTGGAGATTTTGTGCTTCAATAAATGATTAAAACGCAAATAATTACGAGTAGATTCGAAATAAAATGAAGACGATTAATCAAGAATGTGTTGTCGTTTGTCCAATAAATTGAAAAAAAATTACAAAAAATGTGATTTTCCTCAAAATGTATAAAATATCATTTATATACGATTTGATTCATGATTAGAGGTGATTAGGGAGCGTTTAGAGATCTGTGAATGTGAAATACGGATTGAAAGCTACGTTACTTGATGGGGTTACCGTCCACGTCATTTGTTTATATATAAAAAGAGGGTTTCGCGATCGATCGATACCGTAAACATTATAAGCACAGGTATACGAATTGGCGAATGAAATTAACACACTTGCCGCCGCGTTTAATTGGATCCTGCTTTACCTTTTTAACTCATTTTATTATACAGTGGGACGAAATAACAGCCCGTAATGTTTTGGGGTCAGTTGCATTATAGAAGCGGAGCGTTCAGTGATTAATGATTCCAATATCACGATGAACCCTGTGAGCCACGGTTTTTCGATTATCGAATTATCATTTTAACAAAAAATACCACCTTTTTTCGTTGTTATTTTGCCTGAAACGTTCATGAGTATAAAATAAATATAAACAGTGATTATGTCTCGTTCATTGCACAAATACCACGTGTTTATAATAACAGTCAAATTTCGTACTTTCTCATGAATTAATTCATTTGCTAGAACACGACTATGTGCAACAGAATTACAATGTTCTCACATGGTCAATTTTGCATCGTGGTTATTGTTGTTAGGAAAAATTGACAAACAGTTGAGTTTCAATTTGAATAATTTCGAGTCTTTATTCGTAATTGACGGTCCCAAACACAGTCTCCAGCTTCGGATTTATAAATAAATTATCCGGATATTAAATTAATAAATAAATTAATGGCATGTCTCAAAAATCACGAGGTGATGTCCCTTTGAATTCCGTCAAATTGACACCTGTTTGTAATGTAGTGTTAAAGGAAAATAAGTGCAGAAACCAGTACGAAAAAAAAGGTTTTTCAAAAATAGTTTCCCTTGTCAGAATTTATGGAGAGATTTTAAAATACACTTTTAACTAAAAGAGTGTGAGCTTTTGCGTGATTTCCAGTGAACCGCAACTTTGATACTTTGTATATAACGCATGCTTCCCATTAATTTTATGAGATGTAGAAGTATGAACGCTCCAAACTCGCATCCCGCCGCAGTCTCCAGACTCCATTGTCCCCCAGGCTTTCTATGGTATAATATATAAAATTATATACAACGCGTTCTATGCAAAACAGTGGGTGCGATACGAAAGCACACACATGTTAAAACACTCGTGTCTCTGCGGATACGTGTTTATATGCTTGAGAGACTCGAGAAATTCCGCCCACGAGACAACCAGACTTTTTCCACCAATGCATTTGAACGGAGTCGAATATTTCGACTTTCGAAGTGCCTTTCGGAGTACCATGAAATTTTTATGATTCACGATTGACTCTGAAAAATCAAACTATTGAAAGGCACCGTACGTACTTGACATCAATATTTTTTTTCGAATATCGAACAACAATAATGATTTATGGAAAAAAGCTTATGTGACAATTGTCTTGAAATTGTCATGTGAAAATTTTAGATTAACTATGGCGGAAATTTGTGGAGTTCGTAAAATGAACAAAATTTTGACGTATTATTTTGACCAATAATCACGTGAAAGCTGCTGACTTTCTGACAAAATTGTGTCTACTCTGGAAATCGCATTAACCCCCATAATTATATTCACTAACGATAAGTCCACATGAACTTTTTGTTTGTTCACAAGTAACCCAAATTTTTCGTTCAGATTTACATTGAATCAAAAGCAAATCAATGTTGAACGAGCTACCGACCATTTTCACCTGAAAAGTATTCAGTGAATATCGGTCACGGTTAGGTTTCCATTGTCACCCTCTCGAAGTTATAATCCCAGATTTACGTTGAAAAGTGAAAGGCTAAATCTACGTGTGTATAAAACATTTTATTCCAACTTCACATTCGTCATCCCTGATAACTACTGGTCGTACGAGTTTTCAATGCTGTTTTCTATTCATAAAATATAAGTGAACACGAACTTCAGATTTATTAATTCGTCGATTTTTATTTTCATTTTTATAGTCAATCGTTGTTTCCATTGTACTTTGGAATGTTCTTCTTTTTATACCCATTTTATCTTTCGTTTATGTTTCTTATATGAACGAAAAGTTGCGAGAGCTTGGTAACAATGTGAATAAATATTATTTATTTATTTACATTTCTTTCTCGTTTGATTCAATTTAGGAATTTGAACTTTCTATTCTACTGTTCTACCTACTAAAGAAGAGGTGGAGAAAAAAAAAGAATCACTAGTTATCTCAATTTTCTTGTACAAAAAAAAAAGACATGTAAATGATTCGTTCGAATCACAAAAGGTGACTGTTGGAAATTGTAAAAAGTTCGAGTGAAATATGCTTCATGTATATTTCATATAGGAATAAAAGTAAAGAAAATGGAAACGAAATTGTAGAATCATATTCCTCTGGAAAGACAGAATTTGCACTTGGCAAAACTTGGTACAGAGCAACTATGTTGTTTTTTTTGAATATATCATTTGTATTAACTTGCAGGGCAAACTTTTATTTTGTTCCAAACACTTCGAGACAATATTTTCTCCGAAGAGCATCAGAAACGATCATATAAAAGTTTTATAGTTATTCGTAAACGTAATGGAATTTTGGGCACTCGGAGGAAATGTGTTGTTTGACCAAAACAATGGTTTATAGCAATCGAATTTTGAATTTGTACGAGGTTTTTTTTGTCCTATTTTTTGATTTTTCTCTGATTCAAAATAGTTTCAACATTTTTAAATAGTGTTGACAGAAATTTTTTATAAATACGATTAGTATAAAATGTCGCAAAAGACATCGAGCCACCAAAATGTGGAGAACAAAATTAATTTGTTCGGTTCAAAAATAGGATTTTCGTAGAGCTATTCATTTCGGTCAGCAAATTAAGTGGTTGGAAGAACCAAATTGTATTTATCGAATGGACAGAATGTTTTTTTTTTCGTTTCACGTGACCGCAGGACTGAATCAATTTATTGGATCAACAAAGTTTTCATTGATCCAACAAATTCAATAAAGGAGAGGTGTCGATAGGCCTCGAATTTGGCTTCCCCAATGTGTTCTAATTTTATATTCGATTTATCCGAAAAAATGTTTATTTTTTAAATTGCCTAACGAACCAATAAATAAGGGTAAGAGGTATTATTTTATATATTTTTTGACATCATTTTTATCCACTCTACTTTATCGGCAGCAGATAATTATTGGTTACATCCACCAAAACAATAGTTCTTAATAATTCGACACGAACAAAAGTGTTTTGGAAGATAGTTTTTTGTGGGCACATTGATGAATAGGGATTTGGATTCGAAATATTTAGCATAGAGTTGTTTGAAAATGAAGGAATAATAGAGAGCGTAGTTGACTGGCTATAGAAACATCGAGGGAAACGGGAGATTATTGGCTCGTCGCTCGGAATAATTGAGACGGACATGGGAGAGTTTGCCGATAATTAGGAAATGCTCGGGATTGGGATCGCTCGAAGTATATAGAAAAGGTACAACAGCGAGAAAAAGAGGGAAAAGGATAGCGGAGAGTAGATGGATGAATGGAAAAGAACATCTGCAATGGAAAATGAGATAAGCTATGGAAAAAAAGTCCCTAAAAGCCGCGAGCACACACGTAATTCATATCGTCTTTTCCAATTTCCAGATTCATACACGAGAATCAATTTCGCCTGTAATCCCACAAAAAATGATTATTTTTCTCTCTTCCACATCAATTCAATCTTATATTCAACGCACATCGGTTGTAATCGATTTTAGATTAGCCTCATTCGAGTCAAGATTAATATTACATCGACCTAAACAATTTTATTTTTTATTTTTACCGAGGTGTCTATGATAACTGTGATAAGTTTTTTTTTTCTCAATTTTTCCAACGATTTCATTTCAAGTCAATGAAACGCTGGTAGAATCGCATTAGATCGACGCTTCTACCTGACTCCAAGGCAAAGTACAAAAGTAACCGATGATGGAACATTTTTAGACCCAAGTACCTGGCGAGTGTTAATTTGTGTCTGTTTTTTTGATATTGATTAAACTACTTCGAAATCACATTTGACAGCGGTTTCGTATCAAAAAGATAATTGATACTGATAAAATAATCGAAATGCATAATTGAATTCCAAGGAACTCAAAAATTAAACATAAATTGCTCGACCAGGAAATAAGATTTATCGAGCCAATGAGCTTTCGGAGCAGAATATTTCAGTGGATTAATCAAAAGTTGCAATGAAATTGATGCAGTCAAATAGCGCCAAAGATAGCTTTGGTTTATTCATCCATTTTTCTTACTGATACCAGAAACTCGATAACAAAATTTGCAATTTATTCCACACCGAGCCGTCAATTAAAAAATTCATTCCTTTCCATCAAATACGTATTTCCGAAGAATATGTCAATCTCAATGAATCAAACAATTATAACCACGGATTATAAATTCATTTCTTCTCGTCGAATATTTGATGCTCACGAAATATGTCAATCTTCATGATTATTTCATATAATGTCATTACTCCCACAGTCAAAATTCATGTTTTATATTTTCCTGTTGTACTTGAATGAATTTATCGAGCTACTTCTTGGCATGAGAAAACCAAAAGCAATTGGATCTTCTTCGACGATTTTACAAACAATTATACATAATAAATCCCCATCGTCAACAACAATGTTTACCAACATTTATCTGAAGTATTTGCGGCTAAAATAATTCGACGATCGTTTTTCGCCAACTAAAGCCTACAAATCTACGAAAAAAAACTCAGACGATTTCGGAAACTACAAAAATAATGACTAAAAAAAATTGTTTCGTTGCGTTCCAACGATGCAAACCTCAATATCGTTTTTAAATACCATTTTTTATTATCAATTTCATTCCAATGCGGCCATAGTATTTCTTTAGAAATGTAACATGTGTATCCTTTCGATTTTGCACGGGTTTTCTATAGCTCGATAGTAGTCGAGATGGTAGTTCGCTCTTTTGACCCATTACTGACTTTGTACTTCGGATACAATCGAGTTTTGAGTTGCTGGAGTACGACCGTTGAAGGTCTCAGGGTTGAACTTTCATAGACGATGGAGTAGATAAATAAGTAAATGTGTGTGTGTGTGTGTGTGTGTACACACTGGCGTGTGTGTATTTACATATCGTGTGCTATTTGCAGGGAAGACGAGACCAGAAGACGTGTGCTACGTGATGTCAAGAGAATAACTCGACACCTACTCCCCCGTAAATGCGAGAACACCCTGTTACGGTGTAAATTTTATTATCACGTTGCACATCAGACGCTTCTGTTTCTCTCCTTCAGTAGCGCAATATCCATAAATAGCTTAAAAGCACATTAGAGGGAGAGGAAGACAGGAATGGAAGGAGATAAAGAGAGAAAGAGAGAAAGAGAGAGAGAGAGAGAGAGAGAGAGAGAGAGAGCGTGAGGGGTTTTCAAGGTGTTCACTAAACAGCGCGAAGTTTATATCACGGAAGTAAAGAGCACTTTTAGAAAACTACGTTTCCAAACCCCAAAAGCCTGCGCTCTGCCTTTGATTCATTCATTTTTCTCAAGCATGCTTGCGTTATTGAAAAAAGAAAAGAAAAAAACATGAAATGAAAAATTATAATTTGGCATTTCGAGAAAGCGAACGTTGTTGACATACTTTTTTGAAATCATGACAATTTTTTTACCGAATCTGGTATTCTGTGTTTTGAGAATATGGAATGTTATTGATTTTGTAGGGTGCTCCAACATTATTGGTACTTTCGCATCGAAATAATTGAATTTTAACGAAGTTTAAAGGTTTTTTCACATTTTCATCCGCCAAACTCAGACCCTTTCGATTTGATTCGCCATTCAATCAGTTTGGCAATACATTTTAAGCCGGAGAAATATCCCATAGCCTCCAAGTTTTTTTATCAGGAATTCTGGAGTCCAGAAAATGTAGGAAATTCTTCCGAGGATAAATAGAGATAATCCTTAAACGAGTTGTCCATCTTTCTGAGCTTGTTTAGTCCCACTGGCTATTTTTTATACGAAAAACTCACGGGAGAGTGGATCTTTGGGTTTCGGACGTTTTTATTTCTCTGTGCACTATCTGGTGTCTTACGTTATTTGCAAAGTACGTTTTTGATGACTTGAATCTTTTGTATATATCTATATATAAATATACACATTAGATAAAGAAGGAACCATTTGTTTTCGAGTCCTCGCCGCGTCAGATGGAGTGCAGCCCACGCTTTTATACCAACATCAGTAGCAACCCCTTAAACTGGCTCCCAGAAATTTTCTCAGCAAACCGGACGTTGAACATTTTCACGTTTCACGAGTGATGTGAATTTATCTCGTGTTTTTTTTTTTTTTTTTTTTATCTTCAACTTTTTTTCTCCTCGCTTTTTCGTTTGCGTTCACGTCTCTATCGTTTACACCCCTAAAATAAATCACTTGTCGTATTTTTTTTTTTTTTTTTTTCATACCCCTCGCGTAATATTACTCGTGATATTTGGAAACTTTGAGATGCTTCACGTGCCGGAATGATGACAAGCAATGGGGAAAACAGGGAGAGCGAGAGAGAGAGGGAGAGAAAGAGAAATGGGGAAAAAGGGGTCTGAAGGGCAAGGGGAATATTGTGTCGTGGTTGCAAGACCGAATTTTAGCGGTTTTGCTGCTCATAGTCTCGGGAAAACCGATACGAGCCTGGGGGAATATTGAGATTGTACAATTTCACCTGAAAAAAGTCTTTTTTTTTTAGGTCTTAGGTTACCGATAAAGAAAAGCTCGGGAATTTTTTTTGAAAAGTATATTTTCGCTATTTCTATGGCATGAATTTAAATCAACAGCATTCAAATTAAGGCTCTCGTTTCACTACCAATTCAACCCTTCGAGCCATCGTGGGAACTGCTTTCTCCACCTTTTTTTTAATTCTTTGCAATTTTTCAAATTCTTTAACTACTTTTGTTGCAACAAATCCTGGAATATTCGTTTGTATACGATCCATGGAATATTCACGAAGGTACAAAAAAAAACGTACAATTATTACGTCCCAATTGCTTAAATGTCACCGAATTTTTTTTATTTTTTTTTTCAAAATTCGTACTTTTTCATGGAGAAATTCATTTTTGGATAATTTGGATAAATTGTTCATAATTAAAAAAAAAAAACAATCGGAGAAAGGTTTTGTTTAAAAAAAAATACTGATACAATCGTTTTTATGGTAAATTGAATTTATTCAGTATTTATTTTCTGATTTTTCGTTCCGATTCATAGTTAACAATTGCACGTAAACGTTCATGTTGATTGCACGAGCGAGAAAAAATGTATAATGCCTCAAAGGGTTATTATTTTATTCTGGTTGCTATTTTTGTTTTTTTTTTCACATTCCAAATATGTATGTTTTTTTTGGATATCGTGTTTTCCGCAAATCATTTGAATACATTGCCATTAATTTACCGGCACATATTCGAAACCTCCAGGCTGCACAGAGCCTCTGTCGCGTCTGCGGATGACAGGCACGAGAACAATCTGGCGCCGTAATAAAGCAACGAGTTTCGCACTTCTACACGTTTTCTGTACACACGACGGCAGCGATGGCTGTCCTGCAACAAACATAGTATTCGCAGATACAATTCGAAAACCTGTTTGTTGTTTGAAGTACAAAGCAAATGTGCCTCCCTATCTCCAAATGCAGCCCCGAGTCTGAATTTTAATTGATTGAATACAAATTAGAAAATTGAAACGTCAAACGAAGAGAAACTAATTATACTTAATGCAACAATTCTCTTTGTAGAAATTATTTTCTTTAAATACTCGATAGAATAGTCAAGTTTTTCGTTTTGTTATTTATAAAAACATATTAAAAATGAGAATATTTCGAAACATTGAATTGATTGTTTTTATCTTTCGAAGAATTACGCTTAAATTAATTTTCCATTGAATAAAATCGATTTTTTTCAATTGAAAACTTTAACCGTAATTACATGTGCTCCTGAAAAATAGGGCTTTACCTTTTATAAGAGCTTTAGCTCTTAATACCGGTTTATAGTGTCAAAGGGATGAAACATCCGGGTACGGATTCGAGTCTGGGTAACACAAATTATAGGTAACATCGGCTAACTTCGTCGTTACGATCTCCCGGTATTCTACTCGATTGACTAGATGAGGATACGGGAGAACTCGGTGGAATGTTAATATACGGAGAAGCAGCGATGCGAGATACCTGTCGGTGAGAGATGGACATTTTTATCTCGTCCTCTCTTTCTTTCTCTCGCGGCTCTTTCTCGTATATTACGGTGTTATACCGGCCGCTCCAAAAGTCACAGCGCAAATGAAGTTTTGCAACTTAGTCGTGAATTCGGATTGAATTTTTTTCTTCGTACGACAAAATGTTCGCGAATACAGCTAAATTGGCCCAAGCAACTTTGGGGACTCATAACTCTTTGTAGGATGGACATATTTTGAGACATTTATTTTCAAAATAATCGTACGTTTCCTGACTAAACGAATCGTGCAAGATTTAATTCGATAGAATGATTAATTCTCTTGTGGTTCGAATCAAAAGAAAAAAAGGAATCGATTTTTCGTTGGGGCAAGAAAACCCCGGAAGTGAAAATGAAATGTATTTCAATCGCAATTCGAAGGTGTTTGTGTAACACTTAAAAATACACTCTCCTTGTCTGCTCGATAGTTTATGAACCAGTTTAAATGTGTCATTTGTCAAAAAGATTTGCATTCTTTGCAGAATATTTGACGCTTTTAGTCTCGATAATAAAAAATTCTAATCGACCATCACAAAAGAGCTTAGAACCGGATCGAAAAATCTTTGAGATAAGGTACAGGCAGTAGCACAAAAAAAGGGGTTTCGAAGCAATCGCGCCGGTGGCACTTCGCCTGGAGGGCAAACCCCGCATAAAACTAATCGTTTCAACATTTAAATAACTGTTAAAGTTTTTTTTTCTCCTTTGCTTTTAGAGGATGAAAGAACTGGGGGTTAAGCAAAAAAAAAAACTTTTTTTTTAATTCAAAAAGAAAATATATAATCGCTTGAAGAGTTAAAGGGCGTCCGTATCAACGGGCAAGGAACGTCATGAAGGCTAGCCTTCACTTAATAATTTACACGTCATTCGAAGTTTCGAAGTTCTTAATGAAAAATAAAATTAAATCACGATGATATCATTAATGATATCAAAAAAGGCCATGGACTTTTCTTTGAAAACGGATTTGAAAGCTCTCGGTTACTTGGCAAATGTGGAAAATAAATTTGAGGACACTCTGTATATGTAGAACACACACAGCAGCTACGAGTAGAGTGAGAAGTTTACGAGTCTCTCACCTGAATGGGAATCTGGAAGCCAAAGAGTGAAAGAGGGAGAAAGAAAATTCTTCACACGCCGTATACACACTTGCTATATTTCAAAGCACTCTGCCATATGTAGTGTATATTTGTTCATTCACTCATTTCTTTTTAGTTTTCTTTTTATTGAAGTTTCGAGTTGTATGCGAGAGGCCAGCGAGCTGAGAAAAAGGACGCGGGGGCGTTGTAAATAGAAAGGCGTCTATAGATATATTTATGTCTCTTCATTATGTATGCATTTTGCATAGAGATATGAAAAACATTTATTCATGTAATTCTAAATTTGTTTGTTTGTTTGTTTTTTATTTTTGTATTTTTTTTTCAACGCCTGATTCGCTTGCTCCTGTGAACTTTGTTCACTGAAAAATATCGTAGTCATGCCACTTATGTTGTTTTTTTTTCGAACTCGTGTACGAGTTGTTCGTTGATTCAAAACGCGTGGAATTTTTCAATCGAAATCAATTAATCTTTACCTTGCCTAAGTGCTTCGATGATGGTGTTGATTTTTTCAATTATGTACCTTCGCGTTGAATAAATGATTGCAGTTCCTTTGCACTTTTGGCTTCGATAGGTTTCGATATTTAAATTATTTAATAGCCCATAGTTTTTTTTTTATTGTGTTTGTTTTATGGAGGAATTTGGAGCTGTACGAAATCTTTCTCGTATTTATTTTTACTCTCGTGCTCAAAATATTCAATTGCTTTTTGAATAATGGGAAAACAAAAATATTTTCACTTTAGCACACTTCAGTTTGATGTAAAATGACTTTTTAGATACTTTTTTTCGATTTTTTTTACTTGAGTGTACTTTTTGAAGAATCCATAATTCGTGGATTTTTCGAATGTATGTCGAATTGAAGGACAGAGTTCGTTTGAAATTTCTATGATTGGCGAAAGTCGTGAAAATAGGGAGAAATCTAATGATAACAAAAGTAAATGAGTCCAATGTTATTTTGAACTCGTTTTCGGTTACACATGAGATACGTCTGTATTTGGAATGAATATTTTATCATATCGGTCGAGAGTGATCAACATATCGTGAAATTAAATACGAAACCGCACCTACATCTCAAATTCTTTCCCTCACTTCCTCCCTCTTTCTCTCTCTCTCTCTCTCTCTCTCTCTCTCTCTCTTTGTCCGTCTTTCTCTCTCTCGCTCTTTCTCGTTCTCCTTTCTCTTCCTATCTGATATTATTTACGATCTTCCGTTTCCTTCTGCAATCTTGCGAAGGAAAGAGTGAGAGAGAATGATAAAGCGAACAACGTCGCGGAGCGAAAGGAGACCAAGAGAGTTCTCGTTCTTTCTTTTATTTCTGGTTTTCCTCTCTCTCTCTCTCTCTCTCTCTCTCTCTCTCTCTCTCTCTCTCTCTCTCTCTCTCTCTCTTGCTCTATCGCCCTCTCGAGACATGGGACACCCACCTCGATTCGATCACCGCGGGGAAGCCGCGCTGTGTCAAGGAGTCTTTAGACGAGCGCCCCCGTACGTAGTGATGATCGAGAAAACTTAACGTTGCCCGCGAGAAATACTACATAAACATTAATACTCGCTGTAGGCTATTTCAAAGCCAAGGATACGTTCAAGCTACACGAGTAAAGAGAAATTTAAATAACACCTTTTTTCACAACAATGTACAGGATCTCGATAATAAAAATCTTGCCATTATCCTTGGAGATTTACACAAAGACATGCCGGACAATGACCTTTTTGAAATACTTTACTCTCCTTTTTTTTTTTTGCTTCGTACATATGAAAGTTGGGACCATAAAAATTGTCATGACATCAAGTAGCTTTGACGCATAAATCTGATTGGATTCAAGGGCAACGAAGTACACTCAACCGAACCACACAAATCGATGTTTGACTTTTCAAACGTTTAATATGTCGAAAATATATCAAGACGATATTCCAAATATCACAAACGCAAAGTGCTCAGAGTGCTGCATAGCTCGATCGTCTTTTTTTACTGCCGTAGCTTACTTGATAATGCGTTTTTTGTGAATCTACATTTTTCAGATTTGTATCAGAAATAAGCGGAAAAGTATTTCTCTATCGAATGGCTTGACAAATGTTGTGGTCGTTCGATTCATAAATTTATGTATTCGATGCTTTTCGATCATTGACGTTGTTATTTTTTCGGATATGATACGACGAATGATTCAGGATTTTTCGGAATTTTGTTTTAAACACAATTCTAGGTTTTTGCTATTTCTCTCTCTCTATTTAACGAAGCGTCGGTAAATTCAACTAAAATTCTTTTTCCTCGTATTTTTTTACATTGAGCTGTAGAATGAATGAAAGTTTATTGCAGTCGAAAACTGCTTTGACTATTTTTCCTCGTTAAAATATGTGTCGAAGCAAGTTTCCACGTTTTCCCAACAGAAAAAAGATGGTGTTTAATTTTTGAAAAATCTACTCGGAAATACTGTATTGGAAAGCTTGTAATTTCTGATAATTAGCACGTTTTTTTTGTCACTTCTCAATATACTCAATACATTCATCTTTTCTCTCTCTTTCTCTTTGTATTTCTCTTTCTCTTTCTCTCTCTCTCTCTCTTTCTATTAGTCTTTCTCTCTCTACACAATCCCTACTCTCGTAAATGTTCCCCCACTCGGTCAGGTAACGACGAAGCGTCTCGAATGGTTTAAGGTATAGTTTCGCAGGTAGAGTGCCAACCGCCAGGCAATGGCGCCTTTATTTCGCTGCTTACCTCTTCACCTGGTTTCCATACACTGCCTGTATGGCAATAACGCACTATATCTCGGAGCGTTCGCCAGGTTAAAATCCAAGCGAAATAAATGAACGGAAATTCGTGAGAATGATTGGTCGTTACGAGAGCAAAACTGAGTGTGCGATTGGTTGGGGCAGCGGAGATCGAGAGCTCGAGCGGCGGCACGAGGAGACTTTAATCTTGTTTTTACCGTACAGGCACGACGATTCTTACTCGTAGCAATAGGTGGGGAAAGTAGAGGAGGGGAAGAGAGGTTCGTTTGACTTACCTCAGAGCCTTACGAGTGAGAGAGGCCACTGTGTGCCGCAGCCAAGTGAGCCACGGGCGGTAACGGCGACTGGCAGACATTTTGTGCAACTTGTATGCAAAATATATTTTCGTATTTCGTCTCGTTGTGTTCATCGTGAATATCGTGCTTTATTTATAAGAAAATGCGTGAGCGCCCTCTGAAATTAAAACATTTAAAGAACCAATGAAACCAAATGATTCCTACATAGTTTTTCGGTTACGAGAGTCTAGTTCGTACACACGTTCGAATCTTCGTCTGTCTCTTTCTCTCCATTGGGCCCCCCCTCTCTCTTCCTCTTGCCCCCACTCTTGCCGATCGTACTCTCTTTCCTTCTCGTGCTTGGGGCCACACGAATATCTTGTTGCATTCACCGTCCGCCCGCTGCTCGTGAACGTACCTGTACGTTATATACACCGTACACATACACACTAAACACACATATTTCTCGAGCCACGCTCAAGAATTTCGTCTCAACTGACGATACTCACCAAGAATTTGGCGATAATAATTAAAACGTTCAATCGAATCCATACCAACGACGTTTTTAGTGCTAACGCACTGTCGAGAAATAAAGTGTTCGCGAGTGTTCGCTCGTTTTTTCAAGTTCTAGCTAATCCGTTGGTGGTGCAAAGTGTTTTTTGTTGCATAGTGTTTTATTTCTCGTTGTTGTTGTTGTTTTCGTAGTGTAACTGCGAGTTTATTCGCTTCGAATATTCTCAAACACACGCGGTTCAAGCTCAGTGTCATTTTTTCGTTCCTTCGCGTTGTTTTTTAGACGCCATATTGTTTTTTTTTTTGCTCCGGTACAGTACAAGGTAGATGTTTGACGGTTGATCGTCGAAAGTCGAAATATTTTTCACGCGAAATCACCTTTCTGCGTCTCGACGTTCTGATCCTCATAGGAAATCGATTATCAAGATTGTTTTTTGTTTTTCTCTGTACCTCGTTGTCGTGTAACGCTTGAGAAAGTTCAGGAATTGATGAACTGTCATCTGAAAACGGTGTGCATGGAATAACACGCTAGTGAACAAGTGTTGAAATAGAAAAAATCTTTTTATTCGATAAAATTGGTTAATCGGAGAGGTTTTTTGAGATAAAACGAACGTGTGACGTTTTGGGACCTATTCGTTTGTTGTAAATAGTACGACGAGGTTTTGTTTTTATTTGTGTGCTAGAAAAATTCTTTATATTTGTTCGAAAATGTTGAAAGTTTGTGTTTACCGGTGCGCTTTGTGATTCGTTATTGTGAAAGTTCAAACAGGAAAATTAAATAAAAGTGGATTAAGTTTCGTTTGTGTTGACAGTGAAAGGGAGATATATTCTCAAAAAGGATAAGTCGCTATTCGAGAAATCTGGATTACGCGGGAGACTCGAGGATTCTCAAAATTTCGCAAATTTTACAAACAAAAGGTTCGAATCCCATGTTACTTTTTGTTTTTATTTATTTCTTTTTTTTTTTCATTTGAAGTTTGCAACGTTGGAATGCAGGGAAATCCCTTTTATTTTTCTTCAGCAGACTACAAATTTTTATTATTTTTTCATTAAAAATTCTAATTTGGTAAAGGAATTGACAGGATTTTTAAAATTCATCGAACGTATGAATAAATACGACATTTTTCGTTGCATTTCAATGATTCGGACATTGATACCTTTATTGAAAAACATTAAACAAATAATATTTGCATAGACGTTTACATAAGTTTTTAAATATACGAAAAATATCACGAAATATATACAGATAAATATATTTATATAATACGACGACCTTAGGAACGAATTCTTTTGAATCTTCGAATAAAAACGCGCATTAAAACGCTTGAATCTGCCATTCAAGGACAGCGATCATCATTTGAAAGACTGGGCATGAAAGAGTGAATTGTCATGTGTGGTCAATAGTTATTCAGCGGTGTTGGGTGAATTCCCGGCTCATTTCCGCGACTTTCCCTCGCCGCTTGGCATTATCTCATTTCGACACAATATGGGAACGCGATTCGTGTATATGCTCGAGCGACCGTGAAAAACACCTGCTGTCCTCTGAAAATATAAAAGAAAAAATATACCATGTTTCGCAGAAGCGCGTTCGTGTGTCATCGTAGGCGGTGAACTTTCACTAGTTATTTATCGATCATTAATAATAATCCAATAATGACCATTAACAGTAATAATGATGAATAAACAATTAAACAAATACTTAATTAATAATTAAAAATAAAATAATTCGTTTGATATTTGAGGCTTTTAATTACGTCTGTTGTCAATAATCTTTTGACAGTTCTGATCATACGAATTGTCATTTTAAAGACAAATGGAAAAAAGCTTACGATGAAATTAGTTTTTTATTTTATTTTTTCTAATTTGATACGATCTTTGAATTTTTTGATGAGTTATACATGTCTCTTGACAATAATAACAAGACGAAAGTCGAGAATGATAAAAATTCATGAATGTTGGATGAAGGAAGGAAAAATAGTGGAATAATTTTGAGTTTTGATGGTAATAAAATGCTTGCGATGGATGAATGTACCCGCGACGAAGAAGAAACGAGCGGGAATTTGTGCCGAGTGTGGTTGTCTCGGGCCTCAGTAAAGTTCGCGATAAAGCGTGGAGATGGAGACTAAGAAGAAGAAGAGAAGAAGAAGAAGAAGAGGAAGCGGCAGAAAAGTTGGACTCTGGATTGTAGCGACTCAGTCGCTCGACCTCGAGAGCCCGTGGGTTCTTCGGCTGTGGATCGCGTAACCTTGAAAAACTCGCGCGCATTCTCCGTCCCTCTCTCTCTCTCTCTCTCTATCTCTCTTTCTTTCTTTCTTGTTCTTCTCTGCTCGCGATGCCCTCGCTCTCGTGGGCCCCACGATGCTGTGGGGACCCGACGCCTCTTTCGCGTATTATACATATATCTGATCACTCGACACACGGATTGGCCCTCGTACGTGTGCCGGCCAAACGCGCGGCGACGCCGGCCACGCTTTTAAAAACACTGGAAGGCCCTCTGCCGTTCACGATACGAGGAATGCGTGCCAACGGCGTGGGGCAACCACGATAGCAATACATTCTTTCTCTCTTTCTTTCTCTCATTTTTTATTCTTCTTCTTCTTCTTCTTCTCTTTTACGCTTTCGTTATCCACCAAAGGGCACCAACGACCAGACTTTAAGAAGCGTTACCACGCGGAACTTCAAACACAAAAAAACAGTCGAATTTTTGAATCAAAACGAATGAAACATTCGTCGAAAATTAGTAATCAATGTTAGGGCAATATTTCGAACGATTATCAAAATTTACAGATAACCTTAATGACGAAAAAACAATATTTTTTGATTAAAACCAGTTTTAGTATTTTTCAATTTGATCTGTCAAATTTTTCGATGTACAATTTCATGAAAAAATATAATGATAATAAGTTTGCTACAGATACTCTTGTTTTTTTTTTGATTAATTGATTTCTATTAATCGATTCAAGAATCCTTATTGTTCTTTAATCGAAAAATATATTGGATTTCTATATTTTTATTATTCTATCTGTTAATGTCGTGAAGGTCCAGGGGACCATCGTTGAATCGTTCAGTAAATTCTTCTTGTCTACAAGCGCCGGGACGAGACCAGCAGGGGCACTTTTCGTGATAATCAAATTAGGAAACATTAGTTAATCGCCACGAAAGAATCAATTAAACTGCGGTATTTTCATGTTAACTCCGAGTATACTGATTTTTTCAATTGAAAAAATGATTGTTAATTTAAAAAATACAGGGAACACATGTCTATTTATTTTTCAATTAGAAATTACACTTCGTCGTATATTTGCAAAGTTTGTTAACGTAGCGGAAACCCCGCATAGTCCCATTCGAACGTTAACTCTTTCGTTAATTTCCAAAAAAATTGAATATAACTTGCGGAGCAATGAAAAGACATTTAAACTTTCGGGATAAATGGCTAATCTGACGTTTAGAATTTGAGAAATAAAAATGCACCCAACTCGCACCTTATTCACAGAGCTCATACTTTATTTCGCTGTATCTTCGAGACTAAACGATCGAAAGCCTTCATTTTTCAAAACAAACTTCGTCATATCTTTCTTTGTAATAGAAAAAAAAACTGCTCATAATTTTCGGAATTATTTCGTGAGATGTGAATTTTCGTACCGTTCGCGACATAAGAACGCGTGCAAAACTCTGTAAATTATTGAACAAAAGGTAAATCCTTTTGAAATTTCTCACATACTTTTGAACCCGTACCTTGAATGTGTCCTCAAACTAAAAAAAATTCTCTAGAGAAACGTATTATTGGCGAGACTACTACGTTAAAGCCTCAATTCGTGTCAATATAAACTCGTATTAAAAAGGCCAGTACGGAGAATGTGGTTTGTGTGAATACAGCACTAACGATATTGCATACCGGAAGTTAAAGTACCTGATACTTGGTCGATAGAAACTCACATTTTCTCGTTTTGTTTGGTCACGAGAGACTCGTTCCTCCAACTGTTCCCATAGATACAATGAAAAGCCTTAGCTATGAACGTTAAATACTAACACAAATGCACGACCAAACGTACACAGATGTGTGGTTGTAATATTTATAATAATGACGCTTTTCCGTTCGAACTCGTGCAAATATCCCGTTCCAATCAAACGGGACTCTAATCAAACTATGTGCCACATGGTGCAAATGAAAATTGCACCGGGGTTCCAAAGTTTCGAAGGGATGCTATAAAAATAATACAAAAAACATTTTTTATTCACTTCTACAACTCCACGTGGCGGTCATTAGTTAGTTATCCACGAAAGTTTCAAATTTCTATTATTGTTACAACTTTTTGCAACTTCGGAAAATAGATAATTAAAAAAAAAAAAAAAACAAATAGGTTTGAACAATGTTTTAACCAGGTTTTGGCAACGACAACATTGGATGAAACTGAAGTTTGCAACGTTGGGTTCCAACGAAAAATATTATTTCTATGAATTTTTTGTTCAAATTTAAAAACCGTGACAATTTTTGTACCGATTTTGTGTTTGGATTCTATAAAAAGATCCATTTATTGTACGGACGAAATTTGGTGTTTTCTCGCTCAGTGTTGGGACAAATTATCGGTTTTGTCCGTTCTTTGATAATTATAAATGTTGGTTATAAATACCAAATTTTCGAGGGCTTAGCTTCGATCAGGTTAAACATGCTAATGACACATTTTCGCGGAATGTTCTCGCTTTTAGTGCTTAGCACTTATCATAAACAATCAAAATACACCTAAAATTCACCAAAGCATCAGGTGCGGTTGTGGAACATTAAGTTTTAAGCTTCATTTAGGTTCCGCATGGTAGTTGCAGTTTTATCAGATCCGCCGGTCGAGCAGAGTTTTAGTCCCAAATCAATAATTATAAACATATCCATATTTATATTCTTTTACCACCGATGTTCGTCCCAGTGAACATGAGCGCCTGGGAGCGAATCGAAGTTCGATTCTGGACCGAACTATCATCAGTAGAAATGCGCAATCGGCTATAATTTCGCGTGAGAAATGTCATACAGATTCTTTTTCTTCATGTCCATTTTTTCAACTTCCTCGTCAGTTCCCAGAGTCCCTGGTAACCTCTGCTGCGAGTATTGAATAATGTCAGTAATTCCCGAAATTGACAAGAGGCTCAATATGATGTGATGCGTGGTATTGGAATTTTCACACTTTTCGAGTGGAATTCAAACTGCAGTTGACATTGTAATAATTTGAATTCCTACCAGACCATAAATCAGAATGTGTAGCTTGAAAAAACGGAAAAACCGAGTTATCACTACCGAAGGGTAATTAATTTACATCGAAATTTTGTATCTACATGTATCCATTCAGTGTTCGATACCATGTCGTTATTTATGCATTCAGGCTGGAGCTTTAGTGCGGACAGGCCGCAGACTAGGTTCACTGGAATAAACCATCTAGCGGTGACTAATTAAGGTGCCGCGACATGCTCTGCATCAAGTATACTAGCCGCGAATTAACCGCGAACGTTAACGAACTCCCTATCACCGCACCAATGAATACGCACGAAAAATCATTTATATGACAGATGCGGATAGCCATATTATTTAGTCACGTGCAATTGAAAGCCATCACTTTCACTCGTGGTTCAATGTTGTGTGAAGCGTTTCAATTGAATGACATTGAATCTTCATCCAACTGGATCTTAGTCGATCGATTTGATGAAGATTATAAAGTTCGTTTCACATCATAAGGAAATCGAGAGAATCAATTTGATGGTGTCATTGTTTTTTCAAGAACTACTCGAATTTTAAGGGTTTTCCTCTTCTTTGCCTTCTTTCTTATTTTCTCGAATTGACGTTTGCTTCATTTTTCCTCTTTTCTGTGTGGCTCCTACCAACTCACTCCAGTGCACGTCTCATGCACGATCTTCAGAGTCGCTTAGATTAGAACTTTCTCAGCTGTGATGCTATGAACCAGTCAGTAAATGGCTAGAGACCAATATCCACAAGATTAAAGCCTCTTTGAATGGCACCATAAAAACAAATCGTACACCAATTCGCTGATGAATCACAGTTTCGGGCACAGGTTTATGAAAGGATGGTTCTGAAGCATCAGGGTTACAGTAGAAGGACATGAAAGGTTTTTTTTTCATTCAAGACACTAGCGTTACCTTTGGATCGAGCCTTGAACAGTCTTTGTGCAAACCCGGAACCGATGTGTGTCGGCTGATGAATTTACCCACTACATTCGGTCGATGACCTTTGACTAAACTAAAAGCATTTGAAATTACTGATACCAGGGACTTCTGACAGAAAATCGCAGCAATCGACTCAATCCATCAACGTAATGAATTGATTCCATCGTTGTTCCAGTTCAAAATAAAACTCAATTCGATTAGAGATGGCAAAATAACAAAAAAATTTCCACTTTTGAATTTTTGTTTGTTAAATCATTCGTTAGTTTTAATATTGAATGGAAATTAATGTTTAAAGATTTGACGAGTATTGACGTTTTTATCATCTTTTCTGTCAAATAATTAAAAAGTCACTGAGGTTAACTAATTCGTATCCGCGACTGTATATATTTATACAAAGGTGGCTCGGATTGGTCAGCAGAATATTATATCCATGCACATAGAATAGCGTATGGAATATTGAAATAGTATGAGAAAATAGCATGTGGTCGCGGGGGACAAAAAGACGGCAGTATATTGATATAATTAGTCAATTTGAAGGATGCCACATGCCCCAAAGGAGGGCGAAATATGGCCGGCGAATAATTATATCGTAGCGATAATTTCTCGACGCGTGGATGCATTAATGTTTCCCATCTCCGCGGATAATGGATGAAACCGCCATGAATATATATATGTAGTATTTTGGCCACCGAGGATGAACCTTGAATTAATTACGGATACTCTAAATATTGCACTGATCGACGCCCTGAACTCAATTTCGTGTTTGCCATTCACTTTGACGGGCGTAATCCTCGCCAAATGGATTGGCTGGTTTGAATTTTGTAATTTTTCCATATTCCTTCCTTCCTTTGGCTGACGGAACATTTTTTTCAAGAAATTTTGTCAATTTTCCTATTATAAACGTAAAAAGACACTAGTTTTTGCTCTAATTTCGAGAAAATTTAATTACGGCGTTAAAATAGAAAAATGATTATGTTAACTTTCAATAATTTCACTTTATTTTTTTCACCTTTAGTTTGACGTCTGTTTTTTTTATATTTTTAGGCGCATCAACAGATCGAGATGGCGTGAGGGAAGGCTCCGGCAACCTTGCCGAGGTGGTGAGTCAAATTTTATCATATTTATCCTCAATTTTGTTCTTTATCTATTGATTTCGATTATTTACTATTTTACTATCTCACTTAGAGCTCACACGCGTACTTTATCATTGATTGACAAACATATGGTAGAGACTACACGCGTTGGCTTACCGTTGGTTGACACGTTGGTTTATTACGGGATGCTTTTGAGGCTCCATCAAAGCTAAGGTCATCGTGAACAGTCGATTCCATTGATAATCAAACAGTATACGAAAGATTAGTTGTTTCATAAAGTTCGAACGATTAGATACATTTTAATCAAACCAACAAAAAATTTATCATAAAAATATGAATTACTCTTTTAATAATAACAATAAAAATAACAATAACACGAAAGTTGTAGTTGAGATTTTAATCGACATTTTTTACAATAATACAAAGACCATCTACGAGGCTTTATTGATTTAAACATGACATTTCGTCATGTCTTGAGAAGCATGAAATCGCAATGCAGAAAATTTCAGGTCATTGACCTTTCTAGCAAAAAGTCATTCCGTTAGGCCGAGGGTGGCTTGAGCGTCTGATTTTTATGTCAAAAAGCGTGAATATCTGTCAGAACGTTTAGGGCCATGTAAATACGAGGTTACAAGTGTCACGAAAGTATACACGCATGAAAACCTCGTTGAAAATTCTATTGTGACGACGGCACATCGTGCATTTTGAAGGAGAGAGGAGCGAGAAAAAACAAACAAAGGAGAATCTATAGCCCGAAGGGACATCTCTTCTCTCTCGTTGTCTACCTTTTTTATACGTTGCTCAATTTCACTACAGTTGAAACTCAATTTTGGGGTCACTGTTCTCCATTCCTGAGGGACTGAAACCTTTGGGAAAATGATCAAATATTCTCTCCCTCCAGGGTTTCGTGATCTGAATTATTGAAAAATAAATGTCCTGACGTTTTGGAACCTATTTTCAGGACACCCTGTATATCAATCACCTCATTCTTGCATTCCGAAATCCTGAGCCTTTCTGATTTGTTTGAAACTTTTTTTTCATTCATCTTAACCAACAAAAAATACGGGTGTGTTCCACAATTTTTTAATTTTAGGATTCATCGTTGATTTAATTTTTCACACGTTTTTTACGTACATTTAGAACAAAATCAATGAAATAACGGAATCGGACTGAAGGAATTATTCATTTTTGTTAAGATTTTCAAAAAGATTTTTAGTTTGCATTTCAATTTTCTTTAAAAACGTAGCGAAACTCAATTTTTTGTCGATGAAGTAGAAAAAGTTCATGAAGTCCTATAACTTTGTTGTAAATTATATGAAAATACCGTTAATTCGATTTATCGGTAGGTTTCGAGTGATTCTAGAATTTCGTAAAGAAATTTGTAAAAGTTGAACTATATTTTAGTTCCAGTGACCAACCTCGTTAACTTGGAATATAATGAAATAATATAAAAACAAAGCCTCAATCGACCAATTCATAAGTTCATTTATTTTTTGTTTAGAAAATTATATAAAAAACTCGTTTCGATCAACCGGGGTCAGGTTTTTTCTTTTTCTTTTTGGAATACGAATAGTACGTGAAATTCCTCCTACGTATACTCGAAAGGTGTTCGTGTGTATGTGTTTGTATTTACTATAAGAGACAGGTCGCGCCCGCGAGATCCACGAAGTAGGCTACCGGGTTAATCCTTCGTCTGTAGGTTGCTATTCGCTGCTGTACCGTTTATAATGTGTTTATATCTATATATATACACATTTCTGAACATTTATACATACGCAGGCTCGTGTATATACACGTCACTCGATACATAACAAATGTAAATGTATATAAATGTATATAGACGTAGAAAACCCACGTACACGTAGAAATGAACGAGTTCACGCGTTAGAAATGTTAGTGGGAGAAAGGAGGCAACGACCGAAGTGAAATTTCAGAACACAAATTGTCGATCTCTCGTTGCAGTGCACATATGTCGCATTAAATTTAAATGCCGCGAGTGTGTTACGTACATTGTTCGATATTACCAGACTGAATTCACCATTTGGAAAATTCAAACAATTTAATTGTTTCATTGCTCTATCGAGGCATTTGATTAGGGCTTGAGAATTCAAACGAGAAATTTCATCCACGGCGTAAGATCAAAGAATCGGATGGAACGGCCAGTGGAATACAAATTGCAAAGGTTTCATTGTCTATTGAAGATAATTAGTTGCGTCGACGTTTGGATGTTTTAACCGAAAATCCGGGGTCAGCCAAATTGGAGTTTTCGTTGTAGGAATAAACGAGAATTCTTTGGGATTTTAACTTTTCAATTATCGTATATTTTTCTCATAGTTTCTGTCTACGAATGTTTTTTCTAGGATTTCATTCCAAAGTCTCACGAGCGTTCGTATTCTCAAGAGACAGAAAAAATGAAGCAGAAAAAGAGAATTTATTCGCGTTTTCTAAGCGAGTCTCTGCAGCGAATCGAATAATTTTTTCTACAAATTCTAGATTTTTTTAAATTTAACACTGCAAAGACCTTAAAATCGCAGGCGATGTAGGTCCACGCGATTGAAAACTCAATTCAAACTTCAAACATTTGCCAAGGTTTTTACGTGCGATGCCTCGAACGTTTTTACACGTGCGCGAAGGCCAAGGATTTCCTTTTTAATTGCTGTTTGAACGTTTACGTACAATATATTCGCAAATGTGCGTGTGTGTCTGTGAGTGAAAGAGGTAATAACCAGTGTCCGTATATATATGTTTGGTACATATAATCTGCTCAGTTAGTCTAGGAGAACCTCGATCAACTTTCTACTTCCGTTGGTAGAAGTTCGGCTGCATTTGTGCCGAAGCCATGCACAGTGCGCTGTTACACAGAGACCGGAAGCCATTGGGGGTCCGTTGCGGTTGATAGTACTATGTGCAGGATATATATTAGACGTTCACTTATGTATCTTGCACACATGTGCATATAATATTCTATGTAACACTATAGACAGTTGGGTATGCAGTATAGATAAACCTTCAGGGTTTCCTTCCATGCTGTGCATCCCACGTGTGTGATGCCAAGGGCCTCTTGATATTCTTTGTACGCTACTTGTAGAGTTCTTTTCTCTCTCGTCCCCTTCCTTTGGCCCCTTAATCGCTCTGTATTACCGTTCGATCGGCCATTCTGCACGTTTCCTACAGTTCCTTCGACTCGCACATTGTTTGAATTGCCCTCGTGGTGAGAGCAGGGAGTTTTAAATGTAGTCTCTAAACTTTGGGTGTGTAGTTTAGAAGACACTTTTTCATCGGCAGCTTTGCCCTTTAATGCCATTTCAGCAACTCAAAGAACTGGGTGGAACTGCTTGGGGGAAAAAAAAATTGAACGGCGATGTTTGGATTGATAAGCAAATGCGTTTCTGATGATATTCTTGAGCTCCACCCAATCTTCGTCGCTTTTGATCTATGTTTGGATATAAATGTGTACATGTTACCGGCTCAAGTCGGTTTCAGGATGAACTCATTTTTTCTGTAAACTGCTCCCAGGGATAAATGGATTATTCGATTAGGAAAAACTAGTTTGTTCTTAAAATCTAGTGGCACAGATTATTTTATCGATGAGTCCAGATGACACGCTCCATCAACCAGGCAAATAACATCTTCAAAGTTTTTCAACTCTCCACTTTTTCTTTTTTTCTTCATCTCTGGAACGTTTGCTTGAAAGTTTGATTTATTTTCCATAAACGTGCTAAAGGATGGAATGAAAAACAGTGGAACGAGGATCATAGGAAGAAAAATTGTCGGAAGGCGTTAAAGAGCTTCGGTCAAAAAAGACCTCAAGCTTTTTGCTTTTTCCTTTTCAATTTACGAGAGTGTGTGCAACAGAATCAGGCCTTGAGGTGATAGAAAGTAGGAGATTTGCGAAAACTGTCGTGATCGTGCTCAAGTTTTTCTCGGAAATCTCTCCCTTCCTCCCTTCCCTCTCGCGATCTCTCTCTCTTTCTCTTTCTGGATCTCTTCCAGTCTCGAGATTCGAATTCACGATGAAAGCTTCGCAGGTGGCCCCCAGGCTACGAGCTCTTCGACGATCTACTGTTTGAGTTGCCGCCACATATATATGTAGAATAGTGTACATATGTATACACACGTTTGTGTATATAAAGTACGAGTGAGTGATTCGAGGCCAAGCAAGGATCTTTGGATCTATGATATGCATACGTGATGCTTCCTGCTGTGGTACTCTTGGGTGATAAAAACTTTAAAACTTTTCCCAACTCATTTTTTTTCTTCTTTCAACCGATCTAAATGGATTTATTTACAAATCTTTTTGATAATACCGAGCATCGAACAGCTGTCGTATTTTTTCATACGTTAAAATAGTTTCCAAAGTTTAATTCAACTGAATTTTTCCACATGAAAGACTCGCCAACTTACTTTTTGTTCGAGCTTAAACTTCAACTTCAATTTAAGCCAATGTTATAAAGCTCTGTTTAGGTAATTCTGCCATTTTTTTCTGGCAAATTTTGCCAGCATTTTCGTGCAACACAGAACAATAATCGCAGGCGGTCGTACGGTACTATTCATCGTAGAATTTTACATAAACTGCTTAGCCTCATCCTTTTGCTCGAAATCGTTTTATGTTTAGCAGTTAAATCTTCCGTTCAAGGAAATGCTGCAGTTCTCTTTTAGAGTTTATTCGACTAAAATGCATCGGTGCATGTTCATTGAGATGTTTAACTTGATATTAAGGATTCTATGTACTAATTAGCTTGTATTTTCACCGGGATATTCAGACTTCGAGTGGAAAACAATTATGAATGAGACAGACTAATTGCGTTTAACGACAGTTTCTGTACCGAGTGCTTTGGAACTTTATATTTTCCGTGAATCCAGCATCAAATTATTCGTAAATCCTTCCAGAATTCCTTGTCGATAAACTGCATACTTCAAGTTTTTTTAATTTCAAGCAAGTGCGAATGGTTGAGGCGGCGCAAAAGTCGACTTTGCACTAGTTGCTTTTTTTGCATCGAGTTCACGAGCTGGATCAATGTCATATACATATTTTTTTTTTTTTTTCAATATCTCGACGTGAAAGCGTTCGTTGTACTTTACGAGGGTCGGTTGTTGCATGGCTGAGGGCAAGTATTTGTAATAAATATCTGATCAGGCTGTGTTTTTTGGTGAGGGTTGGCTGACGATGAACAGACCTGACCTGCCTCCTAGTCCTGCACTTGTTTTTTTTTTGTTTTCTTGCTTCTTCTTCTTACGCTTGCGAGTCAAGTGTCACACAGCCTCGATCTTACCATTCTCTGGTTTTATCCGTTGCGCCCGACTATTCATTCTCATAGTGAGTTTCAAGAAAAACTCGTAATCTCGGTCCATTTATCCCTTCAGAAGGACAGAGATCCGGAACTTTTCTCCTGCCTCCCCCACCCCCCCTCTCTCTCTCTCTCTCTCTTATGCTCTCTTCCTTGATCGCATTCTGGAAATTGTCTCCTGTGGTTATCTTCACCACTTTTCGAGATGAAAAGAAATGGAGCGACAAATGGTACAAAACATTTACCTTCTTTCTCATCTTGTAACTGACCCGCGTCCAATCTTCTCGCTTCTGCAGTGTCTATTTCCCGAATATTCTTATCTTACTTTCGAAATAAACAATTTCTTCGTTTCTTTCAATTTTTCAATCTACTCTCGAAATATTAAATGCCGGCTCGTTTATCCTAAATATTTCTACTCAAAACTGCAAATTCGTTGTGTTAATGAATTCTTCTTCATACTAAATATCGGAGATGTGTAAACTACGGATATACGAAGACACATGTCAAGCCCCCTGACCGTGATTTCATCTCTCGTGGATTTTCGCTCATATTACTCGCTCTCAGATGCCCTTGAATGTGGATATCTAACACGGCGTAGATATTCGTATACGTGAACATACATACAATTCTCTTTCTTTCTCTGATGCATGAAACGCCCTCCTGTCACGTTCCATAATACTGGATCATAGAGCGAACGCGGTTCGTAATACTTAGCCGAGGACTTCCAACCGATACTCGGCTAAGCTTAAGCACCAGCTAAGCATTTCGAGCACAGATACAAGCGTGGTTCAACTGCAGATGTTTTGAGAGCCGGAGAGAGACTTTGAAAGTTGAACAAAAAACAGAAAGTGTGGCCAAGTGGGCAAAGGAAATAACTCCTTACGAACATACACACCGCTAAAAACAATTAAAAGATAACTTTTTCGGCATTCAAATTCAAATTTAAAAGAAATCTTTGGGATTATTTTGAGTCCCATCAAACCGTATGTTTTGAGATATTTAATATGAAAAATTTAGAAAAAAATCACTGCCATTCAGCGAACGATGCCGAAGCTGGACACGTGGCTAAGCGATTATTTATCCGAGCCTCGTTCCAGCTCGGGCTGCTTATCGTCATCGGTTGGGACAATGCCAAGGCTACACAACGACAAAGTATTTTTCGCTGCTGGTTAAATTTTTGTATTTGTACCATTCGCATTCCTGGGTTTCGTTTCAAAATGAAGTTTTATTAGTATTTTATTATATGACGTTGTAATTAATATGTTTGAATTAAACACGCGATTAGAATTGTTGAAATAATAGAAATTTGTACCAATTTGAAATACGTTGAAAGTTATTCAACGCTTTTGTTTCGAAAAAGAAATTCAATATTGAAATCAATGGTCATTCATCCGATATTTTGTAGGACAGTTCGTCCACATATTTTGGAGAAATGAAGCATGTCGAATTCTATCCTTTGAGCACTCGCATTTGCAAACTGAGAGGATTGCAACGATGCCTCTGTGACTCTATGACCCTCGCAGTCGAGTACTTTTAAAACGTCCGATAAATATTACACTCGCATATCGGTAACTTTTTGTAAATTTGAATTACGTAAATCCTTTGAATTAAAGTGTCCTGTCAGTGCTGATTAATTTCTATATTTTTTAATGAAATGCTAAGCAAATAAATGAAAAAAGGCAGAAACGTGGGTGTTCGATTTAGCAGGGAATTGACTGTAGATGAAAATGCAATGAAAACAGCTTCGATCATCTCTCGAGTGAGCATGCACGAAGCTCTGAATAGCTCTTATTCCAACGATACATAGCATACAAGCAATACATAGGCATATATGATTTTGCTACTGGACAAATAGTGGAAGTTAAATGTGAATGGGCGATAGAGACGGTTTCGTGAGTGCAAACTATTTCTATTGATTTTATGGGTACGCGAAAATTGTGATAAATCGGTAACGCATTATTGTAAATCCAAGTACTAACAACGTACTCTCTGATATCACTAGACACCAGAAGGCTTTGCACATTAACTCGTTCACCAATCCAATCATAACGTTCTGCTTTTCATCTCTCGTTTTCTCTCTCTCTCTCTGTCTCTTTCTATTTTTCTTTCTCTCTCTCTCTCTCTCTCTCTCTCTCTCTCTCTCTCCGGGTTTCTCTATTCCTTTATCTCCTTCCCCTTTTGTGCAAAATACATGGTACGCTCAAATGTGCAATCTCTCGTTTATGCACACGCGCAACGTGATAACCACAAAGGAGCGCATTACCTCGCTGGACACATGGGATTTCAAGGACAAAAGAGTAAAAGATTAAAAGAATATATTGTTCCAGCGGAATTGCCAGCACTCAACCAAAGTCATTTTATTTAAACTTGAACTATATTTTTATACTTGGATTCAAACAATAATGTTTATTTGCACAATATTATTATTTCTTCATTTCAGTATATTTTTTGACAGCCAATTTATTATTAGTTTTATTAAAAATAGTTTATTGTAATTTATTCGTTTTTATTTTAAACAAAAAGTAATGTTTTCATCGAATTTCGTTGAAATCAGGCGATTCAAATTAATTAAGTCCCCTTTTCGAGTTATTACTGCAGTCCTCGTTTTCGTGCAATTGTCGTTTATACAATCTGGGCTTAGGGAGAAAGATCAACAGTGCGAAGTCTGTGTATTGCGTTACGAGCGTAGAGAGGGGGCGTCTCGGCTGTTGCTTCTGGTCTGGATGACGACGTCTCCACAAAGCATCATCTCGTGGTTTCCGTCTACAACGTACTAACGTACACCTCGAGAGAGAAACCGTTAATCATCTCGTCCAGCACCATATTACCGAATATCTCTGTTAATAATGTATGTTACGACCTTAATATCACATCCGATCGATATATCGAATGTATGTCAATGAGCGATACAGTAGCTCACGAGTATGTTTGGATTGATGGATTTGGATGTTAACATCGATTACATATTAAGAGCTATAAATATTCATAAATAATAGATAATACCCATTATCCTTCATTTTTATTGAAAAATGTTTCCAACATACACAATTTATCAGTTGGAATTACTAGTTGAAGAGAAATCCCCGAAGGGACGCCCCTATGGCACACTTTTTAGTCAAAATTTATCAGAATTTGGAAAACTTGTTGTTTCATCATACTTTCACATTATAATCGTGACTATTTCTTTGAAGGAAAATTAAGCAAACGTTTGTCAAACTGTAAATGATTGACTAACAAAAAAATTTAATGATAAGACTTTTAACGCCTTGGCTTCACAACTGGTGCATCGAAAATTGTCATTTCTTTTTGGATTCTGTTAGAGAACAATCGTTTGGAAACATTAAAAGGTTTCGATGTCGATCAAAAAGTTGAATAATTTATTTATGATTTATAGACGATTTATAGTAGAAAAAAATAGCCTGCAGCCCATGCAATCTGTCGGCAGTGATATTGGGATTGATAATAATTAAAAATTATCATTATTTATTGCGATGAGTTTGTTTGGATTTGCTCAGATCGACTATAAAATTGAAAAATTGATCGCTGACGATTTTACACGAGGTTAAGGGTTTTTTTGTTCGTTATGTTGATTCAACGAAATGGTGACCTGGTAATTATCGAGAAACACGGAGTTTCATTTTGCACGACCAAAATCACACATCGCGGATTCATATAGACACAAATATACGAGTATCTAAATATAAAGTCTCGCGTTCTCGCTCGCAGTCTCTGCTTCTCTCGTTTTCTCGCACCGGCACTGTCCGTCGTCTTTCGCTTGACGCTTCGGTGTTTTTAACGCAGTTTGGGCTCACGCGCGAACCGGGCGCGCCCGCAAATCGTATGTGCGGCTCCTTCAATCTGGCTTTTCTCGTCCGTTGCTTAAAATCGTCATCGAAAAAGCCGGTCATAGGTGTCAGTTTTCTCGGGTTATTATCAAATAGTGCGTGGAAATCTACCCGCGATTTTTCTTCTTGATTTCTTCATTATCACGTTACTCATTTTTTTTTGCTTTTTCATTTATTCTGAGGTTTGAGCAACGGTGCAATATTTCACTAGATTTTTGTGCTACTAATTTTGACTCGGCCTTAATTTCGTTCTCCACATTGCGAAGTGAAGCAAATTCTTTAACAAAACTAATCAATTCGTTTTTCTTAACCATGCTCAAAATATCTACAATGTTCGTGTAGATAAGTTTTTGGATGTTATCACGAGGTTTCAAAAATTTGGGTTCTAATTAAATAATAAATTTGTTTTCGTTTTTATCCCCATTTTTTAAACTTAGAACGATTTTTTTTTCAATGTTCTTATTCAACTTCGATAGTTTCGATCTTTCGAAGCCATTTTCGAGTTAGACTTTCGGTCTGGAACGAAGATTTTACCCATTTACTTATCAACGATAAAAGTAGATTTTCTCCTTTCAAATATATTTTTCTTTCCGTTTTTAGCTCGGCAATAATCGCGATTATGCTATGTAGCGAGCGAGTGCTTCGCTCTTAAGGAGTCTAAAGAGAGCGCTTTTACTTTTATTTCTCTTTCATGATATCTATTTTGGATATCGCGAGGTCGTTGGTTTGCCGACCATGATCACGGCCAAATTCAGACGTGCAATCTTTTTTTTTTTTTATATGCCCTGTTACTTGTTCTTACGAATGATTGAAGGATTCTCTCTTTTAAGAAGATCTGAATAATAAAATTAAAATTTACTTTTAGTGGCACGGACTCGAGACTTATTTTCAAACTTTTAATCAATCGAAAAGTATTCGAGGTTTCATTGAAACCACGCCGCGCGAAAGCACATTTCACGCCAACATTCTTCGTTATTTTTTGATAAGAACCCAAAGTGCAATGAAACCAAAAAAAAATCGTCGATTTGATGTTACCTGACGTTTTTATTTACGGAGCTTTTTTTCGTTCTTTTTCGTTAAAGAAAAACTTGAAATAATGTACAATTGCTTAAATTCTTGGTAACCAATACGATTATTTATGAGAATTGACATTGAACGTAGAATTTGGCGAAATATTTTGATCGAAATGATGATTAATTGAGCTACAATTTTGAGGGATTGCTTTTTAACGTCTTAGATTTAAAAATGTCGTAAAAAGCTCCGTGGCAGTACCAAAAAGTCACAAACTTGGTCAATGTAAAACATTCTGAGGACGTAAAACGATGTTTTGCTAATCATTCTTTCTGTTGATTACGCTCGACTCATATATGCAACGCCATTACGCGGTAGCTATTTCATGGGAATGTATCCATGGGGAACGATATTTGTGAATAATCGGTCACGAGTATTTCCGAGATAATTCGATCCCGTGTTTTCCTAACCTGCAATCACGAGATTTGTTCTCCGCTGGCCACGGATACCACAAATGAGTAAACGAATGTAATAGTTAAATAGTTATACGCACTGCGGATCTCTACATTGGTTCAGAGTTGAAGGCACATTCGATTACGTCAGGAAAATGAACGATCAAAATACCCGCGAATGGTCCTCGCGGAGCTGACCTCGATTAATTTTTTTTTTCGTCATTATCCCTTCTTATCATAATTCAGGGAAGAAAATTCTTCGAACAAGTTAAACAATGCCACGTTTCCCAAATATCCGGATGGAGGCTAATAAAAATTCAATGGAATTCAACTAAACACTTTAGTGAAGGAAAAAAAACTCAATGATCCATTAAAAAAATGGATTAAATCAATTGAAAAAAATCGGTTTAATTTTTCAGGCTTGTGGATATCGTTTGCAATAAAAATTTCATGAATCGAAAAGTGACGAGATAATTGATGGCTAAAATTTTTCAACGCGTAACGATCTTGAGGATTGTGAGAATGGAGATCACGTTTAACTCGAATCAGGGACATGATGAACGTGGATCCGGGTAGATTTATGGTCCATTAATAATTCATTACACATAAATATATATAAAATGAATATTCATGCGTACATGTACGTGTAGAGTATACAATACGATGTAATTGCTCCTTATTTACGTCGACGGGACGTTTTAGAACAAGTTCCTTGATCCCTTGGGTGTATACTTTCGCTGTCGCGGCTTGTCTTGGCCGCAGTCATCTTTCACCATCGTGAGATATGATATCTTTGCAACGCCGCAAAGATAACCTACACTAATTAATAATCCGTGTCTCTTTCGTCTGAATTTATCCGCCTGAATTAAACGCGTTTCGCTCGAGTTCGATCGAATAATTAAATCCTCTTTTTATTCAAACTAACAAAAAAAATGAATGAAAATAAATTTTAGTTCTCGTTATTTACTTTCCTTGAAACATATAGAAACACAGTCAGACTTTGTCAACAATGAATCATAATATTTGACATAAAATTAATCAATAAAAAGTTTTCCTATAAATTCGATTCCAGCTTTAAATATTTATACAGAATAAAAATGAGTTAAAGTTGTGCAATAAAATGGGACATGACTCATAAAATCATTTTTTCAATACAGACCCTTTTTTATAATGTAAAAATTAACTCGTCTTTTTTTCAAACGAAAAATAACACTTCGTATAACGCCAAGAAGGGTGAAAATTTTTCTTATATTTTAAATGCAATTCTGTATTTTCACAAGGAACCAAATGATGTGAGAAATTTGATACGGAATGTGGGACAGTGTTTGTATGGACGGTGCATCTTACAGGGCACTTGGCTGTTGGAGTCTCGATTAGTTTCAGATCCGGGACACAGGCTATTCAAGCATATAACTAATATAACTAATGTATCGCGTTCGATATAGCGATATATATAGTGAGCAAACAACTCGGGGGTGGCAGTTAACTTAAGTGTCGATTGGCCTCTTGTCGCGTCTGATCGACTCGGGCAATACATATGGTTGGTAGTGTATTTGCTGGTACAATTTCGTGTTCAAAACGTGTGAGAGTGTAGAGAAAAAAAAAGTGGAGAGTGTGAAAGAAGGTAGGGAAGGAGGGAAGGAGGAAAGAAATAAATGATCACAGAGTGAGAAAAAGAGAAGAACGAGAGATAAATGATGACTGTTGATAGAAAGAGAAAAAAATACTCGGGAAAAGAGAGGAAAGGAGAAAAGGGGAAGATGAGCTGAAGGCCTAAGTGCAAATGCTTGTAGTATTCCCGTAATCCCGATCACCCACCACACAGACTATTTTGTTTCTCTCCCTAACGCGCATCGTTCGTTCGTTCTTTACTGACAAGCTCTCTTCCCGCCTATTTCTCGAGTAATCTTCCTGCGCTCTATTAGTATCGTATCCACAAATCCGTCCTTCTCTCTTCGTTCAAGTTTGTAAGATATTTCGGGGTTAAGAGGATCAACGAATAACGATCTTTTGCTCTTTGGGCATTAAGCGCAATTAAATTGCTGAGAGAAAAATTAATCACGTGGAATCTTCGTTCCAGACGATTTTCATTCGATCGGATTGTTTGTCCTTTATTTCGGATTAATGTTCAATCTTCAAATTGACAAAATTTTATGTTCGATTTTGAGCCGATACGAGTTTTGACACAATTTTCTCGTGCCTGAGCACACGAACGAAAAAAGTCGTTCGTGTGCTGCTTAAAAAATAAGTGGCTTTAGGCAACACTCTTAGGCGGTTTCGTAGAAATTGGCAAAATTAGTGTAATCGCGTGGAAGACCAGAGGCAAGAGCGATGGAACGGATTTGTGAAAATCCGAGGGGGTTTCCACGTTACTGATTATCTAGATTTTCTATAAAAATGGCTCTTAATGAATTTTTTATGGTACAGACTGTTGAAGAAGGTGAATTCGGTAGAAAATGGTGTTTTTTTTTCTTTCTAGATGTTTAAATGATTGTCAGATAAACTCCGAAGAAAAGGGATCGTTTCATTAGTAGGTTTTTTTTGTAAGTGGAATTTTGCATCGACAATAATTTTCTTTCGCGTTTATTTCGACTTTTTTTGTTTGTTTTTCGAGACACCAATTCATTTTATTTATTCTTACTCATGTTTCGCTCCCTATCTCTCTTTACCTCGCACGTATTCGATTTGTCTTCAAAGAAAGAGAGCACATAGTGGTACCAGCAGCAAATGATCGTGAAGCTACACAGTTCTTCGTAAATCAGTCTCTCTGCTATTCGGATTGTTCTAGTGCAATGAAATAGAGAGAGAGAGAGAAAGAAAGAGAGAGAAAGAGAGAAAGAGGGAGAGAGGGAGAGAGAAAGGGAGCGAAAGAGCTCTTCTCTGATGATGTTCTGATCTGGCATCCACACGCTTTGCCATACAGATCGAGGGGATAGAGAATTCACCAGATACGTTGAATGTACATAGACACCGGGTAGGATTAGCTTGATCTCTCTTGGTCTAAAGAACGAGAGAGAGAGAGAGAGAGAGAGAGAGAAAAGCTGTGAGAGACGCGGGTATTCACAATTACGTGCTAGCAACACTCGACCTTTGACCGCAGATGCCGCTTGCACTCTCGAGAAGCCTCAGTTCTCTCACTCTCTCTTTCTCGGCTATCCTTTGCAGATAACAAACAATATGTTACCAACTAATCGCTACGTCAGGAAGAACTAGTTTTTCCTAAGCTAAACTAATATATCATAAAAAGGCTGAACTAGTTTGTCCTGAAATCGGGTTTGGCCTGCATCATACAAATACATGTAGAATCTGGGGACCCTCATCGGAGTGGACATTCCAAAATTCCCAATTCAGAATGTTCCTTCGTCCCGCGACCTCCAGAAATAGTCGATCGATCGTTCATGGGAACCCTCCAAACAAAATTTCTCATTTTTTGTCGCAAAAGTGTCAATTTTTGAACTGGGGGCTTCAAAACATGAAATGAAGTTGAAATTAATATGAAAAAAAATCAAATTCATTTCCTGGGCTCTTGGTGTTTTAATCTATTGCAGAATAAATTCTAATCAATCTGAAGTAGTTTTGAACACACAATTGAATTAGAAATCATTAAAATCAGGTGCACAGAGTTGAGAAACTCGAAGTGAATTAACTTTAGTGCACTGGGACATTTATTTGATTAAAAAAATGGATTGTACGGTCTGCGTAACTCCGAGCGATCTCAAGAGACTTTCCACGATAACTGAGCGCTCAGAGTCTAGTGCGACGATTGGCAACGATCGAGAGGACAAGACTGACGTTAATAAATCCCCGAAGACCACGAGATGTCAGTTGAACGATGAAACCAGCGAAGATAACTTGCCCCACGTCGGCCATTCTGACGCTGACGATCTTGAGCTTCGAGCTTCAGTTTTGGAGGATAACTTTGAGGACGAGAAAAACGTAAGGTATTTTCTTGTTGATGATTCACCGATGGCCAAGTTCAGTCGAAGCGTCAAGTGGGCTTACAAAAAAGTGAGTGAAATATTCCCTTTTTTCTTTGCTCTTTTTTCACCTCCAAATAGAATCAACTGAATGTGAGAGAATAAAAAGCTTGAAAGACACACCTTGACATTGAAAAGGTGTACTTCGACTGTTACATTCGCGATACTTGTGCTTTAGTAATTATTTCCTTTCCATTAAACTTGACGTGTCATTGTATTGTCAACCCTTCGAACGTGCGTCTGAATTAATACTTGGTATTTTAGGGGTTAATAGGATCGCTGAATACGATTCTGACCCTGGAATTTATGAATTAAAAATTAATTCTGTCTGAAAGAAAAACCTCCGTACAAAAAGCTTTGCAAAAATTCTGTGAAAAGATCTCACGAGTGTATATTCAGTTTGTAAAAAAAATTGCAATTCCGATATTCTCAGTGGTTTAGCAGAAAGTGTCAGCTTTGTATGACATATGTTTGATTTTTTGAGATTAAAAAAATCCAAAAATAATTAAAGTTTCAATTTCGACCGATTGAACAATATTTTTTTCATAAAAACTCATGAATTCTACAGTTTTTGTAACGCGTAGATATCGAAGTATGTATTGGCACATTGCGAATTGAAGCCATTTACCTTTTTCTTAGGACATTGAAAGTCGACAATTTCCGGTATTTCTTCTTCGTTCATGTTCATATATAAGTAGAAATGACCGTAGTACTTTTCTCTCGATACGACATTCGAGTACATTCGCTGTGCACAAGTGAATCGTTTCAAGACGTCTAAATATTTTCCGTGTATTTCTCTCGCATCACTGACAACATAAAAATTTTCTTTCTCTCTCGCTCTCTATTTCTTCGTGTCTCTATATAGAGAATCCCCCGGTCTGATCGTCATCTTCAATCTTGATTCTCTCTACACACGCGCACACACATTGCGAAAGAATCCTCGACGTCTCTTCCGCGTATGTTCGTTTCTTTCTGACATTTCTACGTCTCTCGTCATCTCGTGTCGTTCACCAGCTTTCATCTCCTATCGCCGATGTTTAATCTCGACTGAATAGGCCAAGGAACGATGTTCAGAATGTTACAAAAAAAAAAACATCACATATTTCGTGTCATATTGCGACACATTTTTTTAGGTACCTACAGATTTTTTTCTTGCCTTTTAAATTCTTTCGAAACAACCTTCATTTCTACTCGAAATATTTTCGTCGAGATTTAATAACCAAGACCAGTTCAATAATCAGACCCTGAACTTTTTTTCATAAATTAGATTTCGTTCTATTTTATTGTGCAGTCGATAAATAACAATTAAAAGGTTTCAAGTTTTGAAATTTATAAAACCTTTTCTTTTAAATAAAAATATTATTGTACATAAAATTGAGGAAAAGAACTGCCATTCGACTTTTTTGAAATGAGTTTCCATCAGGCACAGCTAAAAAATAGAATACGATGGATAATTCCTCGTCTTTGATTACCATTGAACAACCTGAGATTTCGAATTTGCGGTGCTTGTTAAATAATGACATAAAAATTTCAACAGAGCTCCGGAATAAATCGGTAAATTATAATTTTATCTTGAGCAGAAATAGGATGGTCGTTGGGATCATAAAAGTGTATGTTCGGTGGCACAAGTTTTTTTGGTGCATGAAGAGAAGGCCCTGAGAGAGTTGAAACCGCGTCGAGAGACACTCGGATGAACCTAGAAAACGGAATCTCCTCTTCACTCTCGGCCGGGCTCATCTTTCGCGAGATACTGGAGAACCCTCAAGTGCGTCTTCCTCGTTCTCTCTCTTTCTCTCTCTTTCTCTCTCTCTCTCTCACTCTCTCTCTTTCTCGTTCACGTTTTGTATGAGACGCGCGACGAGTGGCAAACCGGAGAACGAGATATGACCTATTTCGTGGATTGTGGCGTTTCTATTCATAAATTTGTATGTACAGGGCGTCCAAAAATCTCAATCCAAGATGGTCGCGTGTTGTCTAGATCGCGAAATTTTTACGACACATCGTCATTATCCATTTTTCTCTAAGATGCACTGTTTTCAAGATATTCATTAATTGGTGACAATCTATTTAGCGCGATCCCCAAAGACCTTTACTAAGACCCCGGAGAAATTGGTTCTCACTAATTTATTAAAATCTCATCAACGCCAAGTCTCAGACAATTGAAGATTATGACATTTGACGGTAGAATTTGACGATCTGTTTGCGATGCAAGTCAGAAATGTGACTTTGGAAACACTCATTATACTGAATTTAGTCTGTGTGTGTGTTAACGTCTAACGATTTCGCAGCCACTAGTACACAAAGAGGCTTGACGAGGAAAAAGAAAAAGCAAAGGCTTGAAGAAAAAAGAAATGCTATATTTAGGAGCCGGCTAGTCGCAGAGCGATAAACCGGACAATGCAGCGGACCATTTTTCATCAGTGTAGCTCGTTTCTGTTTTCAACTTTTTTCTCCTCGCTTTCTTCTTGATGACTCGTATTCCTCTCGAAAATTCTTAGCCACAAATTCAAAATCTCTTTTTTCATCTTGTCACCGCAGCTTCCTTTTACAATTGTCAAGAAGTCTTTAGTAGTCGCACAAAGGAACTACGAGGATTTACGGAAGGCTGCTAAAGTGGCATCTAAGCTACTTTACATGCACCAAAATACCTCCGCGACGTCTGTTTGTTTCGGTGGGTTTTTCAGCCATGTTTTTTCGAGGTGAATGCCTCGAGGATTATTGATTCTTGAATTGAACGAAAAATGCAGTGCAAGTGCAATCTGCGCTTAGAAAACATCACTTGACAAAACGTTGGCTGCTAGTCTCATTAATTTATACAACATTGATTTCTTTGTCTCTGCGGAATAGTAGGATATTTTCGTTTTTGGCATCTTCTAAAGTCAATTCCTTTCAAAATATGAAAAATCATTACAAAATTCATACTTTTGCTTGATACGAAAAACGATCATGGAACACGAATCGTGAATATATAAAGATTGATGGCCTTTTGAATTAGTTGGATAAATCATACGTCAAATGTATTACCAACAATTCGTCTTCTTGGTACGGAGAATATCTAGTACAAGCGAATATATTCCTCTACATTGAACCGTCGATATACTAAAGAACCAACGTACACGTTTTCGACGTTTTAACAATGGCGTACCTATCCGAGTGAAGTTAGTTTTGTAGATGATGTGCAGTGTAATGGCAACGAAGTTACGTGATGTGGTGCACGATACAGGAAGTCGAAGAGGAACTACCTCGAGATGCACCGTATCTTTTTGTGTGTGTATGTGTCTCCCTCTCTCTCTCTCTCTCTCTCTCTTTCTCTCTCTTTCTATCTCTCTGTTTCCTGGAAAAGCTTCTCTGGTCTAGAGTTGCTCTTGGTAGAGAAATACAAAGGTTTATCTGACTGAGAACTTACATGAAGCATCAACATCGAGTAAGTACGTCCATTCAATCGTCGATGTCGATGTCGAAAAACATGTGCCTGGGCATGAAAGATTGACGATGAGAGCTACAGGTTTTTTTTTTTTTTTGTTGCTTAGTTGAGAAATCCTGGAAACCTCCACCTTTTAATATCCAGATTGACGCGAATCATTAAGCGTCAAGAGATTCTGTGATTTTTTTTTGTAACTGAAATTGGCTTTATATTGACGTCGATGAAAAATTCTCGCTTTCCAAGTAATTCGTAATTTTCTTCCTCTTTTATGGCTTTATAAGGTAGCATAGGAATTCAATAAAAATGCGTTCATGCGCGGGACTCGATATTGCAGGCGAGAACTACTCTCGAAGTGAATTTTTTTGCCGCGCGACGTTGCGAGGCTCTCTCCACTCTGATATGCCATTGCAAATCGCGAGCAGAGAAGACGTACACAAACATACGGGCTTATTCGTATGTATGTGTGTGCAGACAGCCGCGGATAGAAGAGAAAAGGTGAGGAGACATTCCACTGCGGTAAGCCGCAACGATTGTTCGACCGGGAAAAGGGATACCCCGCGGTCGATATTCGATACTGGCCTCCTCCGCGCACGTTCGAGCACACACCATAGCGAGCGTCTTGAAAAATCGGTTTGCAAGGTCAGCGAGTAAAACTGAATCGAGAATATTCGCGTGCGAATTAAGTTTTTGCGCAAGGCTTCAATTTAGCAAGTGATTCATTAACTTGGATGATTTTTAAACTCAACGAAAACACCAGGAAATCGATATTCATTGAAGTTAGTTGAAGATTTTACTTGATATGGTAGTGATGATCAATCGATTAACGGATCTTCAATGGGAGCTTATCGAATAACCACTGATCAACGGAGATTTATGAGCGAATGAGGGCGCGAAGCGATGTTCGTAAAAGTTTTTATAAGAACTTTCCCGATGCTATCCGACGAAGAGAAAGGGAGTCGATCCTGCGATTAAATATCCGAAGAGGGAAATTCAGCTTCGGGCGAAACACCCAATGTCGAGAGTACCGCGAAATTTTTACTCACTCCTTATTTCTCATTCCTCTTTTCTCTTTCACAACTCTCGCTCCCTGTATAACTTCGAAGAATCTCCGAATTAAGCCTGCCTTCAATGAAATATAACACTTTTCGACCAACGGAGGAGCCAAGGGCGAAATTTTTTTTTCACTCTACTTTAGAATGTCTATCGCAATAATAATGATGCGGGCATTTCTCTTCGTTGTCGCGCTTTTTGTGCTTCATTTCAACCACCTATTAAACTGCTGTATAAACTTTTGAAACTCGACTCAAAACCAATGTGTTTTGGTGATTTAGTGACAACCCTGTTTTTTTATAAATAAAATGGGTCACATAAAAAAAAAGTCTCAGCATATGATGGCTCTAGGAATCCAGATGAAATTCCTCAAGCTTTTTAACTTTTTAAATTCGAACGGAATTTGAGATACGAATTTGTGAAAAGATGAACGTTGCCCAGGCTTTGCATCATTATTTTCGAGTGGTCTGCTTTTTTTTTACTAAGCCATCTCTGTCGCTTCAAGCCAAACCTTGGCTTCGGCTCAGTCGATCAGACTTTCGATGGAATTCTTTCAACGACACGTGTTAATGATTGGGCGATTCTCTGGGGGATCCCAGAAATGGCCAAGGAGAACCTCCGTGCCCCAAAAGCGGCAGAAACAACAGCAACACCAGCAGTTTTAAGACGAGGATGCTCCCCCGATACCACTTGTTAAACTTCTCATTTGCTTTCTCAACCTCTTCGGTAAAACCTAAGAGGGAATAAATTTACAAGTTAAATTGCCCCGTTGGCATAGGTACGTCACAACCACTTCGCCACGAGGGAGAGCTAGAAAAAGAGAAAACGATGTGAAGACGACGAAGACGAAGCAGAGGGCAATAAAATTTGCTTGCGGAGAAGAGCAGTACAACATGCTCAAAAAGAAGGAAGAAAGTTATCCAACTTGGCAGAAACACACAGTGGAAAAGAGTTGAAAGACGGTGAAGAAGAAGGGTAGAAGTTGGCGACGATGCTAAAACGTGGAAAAAGTCTTTTTGACCACCCACCAGAGACTAGAGGCTGAAGGAAATACCACCAGACTTTCTGTAACGAACTCCGAGTCTCGTGTACATTATCGTAGTTACATGTTGACTCGCAAAAGACCAAAATAATCTTTAGATAAAAAAAAAAACTTGATGCATCGAAAAGGATGCTGCCTTGATAAGGAACTGCCTTTTTCACTAGTTTCACTAGCATCATTGACACATTTCCAACGAAGAAGATGAAAAGAGGAAATTAAAAACCTCGTAAAGCTGGCAGGTTCACGTTGTCAGGGTAACGCAGTAATAAGTAGAATTTTCTAAGAACTTTGAGTCAATAGATGTAACCCATATTCTTGTATGCTTAAACGAATATCGCTGGTAATCTTATCTCAAACGAATAGCGTCGAAGGATGAGGACTTTTCTCGTGGCAGACGTACCCTTTGATGTTTCCATGGCCAAAATGGTGATACGCTATATTCACCTTTCTTATTCCTGTCGTAGAGTAGGATTCGACTACCATCGAGAGCAAAGGATTCGAATTTTTCAGTAAAACCTCGGTTCTGGGAGTGTCAGTGAAATTTATGTCGTTCCACTATTGGCTAAATCGAAGTTACGCACAGTTCGGTTGTTTCGATCGTCCACAGCTGGTGTAGTTGTTAGTAGTTCCGTTACACCAATCGTTTGCAAAGTGAATTGATAGGAAACTAGTGTCTCTTGGTGTATTTCTGTTTCTCTTAGTAAATATCTATGTCACTTTTGTTGATTGTGGCTCTAGTGATGTGGGGTTGCATTAAAATCTCGTTATTCCTGATGATTATTGCCAAAAGATAGAATTCGAGCATGAAGCTTCCATCTCGCATTCTCGATGTGTTTCTCGCGTAGCATGTTCACAGACCCGAAGTTTCTTTGGTACATAAGCGAGAATAGACAGTTGTTCACCACATACAATGCGACGGAGAATTGACCATGGCAAGAGCCAAGCGGCAGGACAAATGTTGTCTCCGTCGTTGATGTACGAGCTTGCGCTTCGTGAAGGAATGACAGAGTTCGTCGGTAATGCAACTGATGATGGTCTAGCCTGTTAGCTATGTACCATGTGTCTTTATAGCATCAAGCAATGAGAGACTCTATTTGTGTTTGTAAGCATCTACCTTGTTGTTGCCATAGTTTGCCCGCATGCATACATCGTCGTTCCGGAGGATTGCTTGGCTCTGCTGTGTACATCGGATGTATGTATGTGTTATACTCTGAGGATGACCGACGTTGACTTTCTCGTATCGCTGGTGGAGGGAATGCTGTGCAATGCCGTGGTTGCTTCTGCTGACTATAGTCCCACCAGCTATCGCTAGGCTAACGGTCGACCAGAGTCATGCTCTGAGACCTCAAGAATACCAGCTGCTAAGGGAGGGAGAGAAACGTGGATAGCTTCGGTTTGGAACGCCACTGATATGTATTCGATCCTCGAACATCATCATTATCATCCCTGACCCACAGTAATTTCAACACTTCCATTGTTTTTTCTCTATTTCTTTCTTTCTTTCTCTCTTTCTTCCTTTTTTCTTTCTTTACTACTCGCCCTCCTGAATGTTCCTACCTACAGAATCCTCAACTTTAAACCCTTCTCTAGTTTCACTGGCTAACAGACGATTAGTATACTTGATGGACCGTTATATGTCCGAGTCTACGTTTCCGCACTTCTTGTTCTATATAACCCCTTTACTGCGGGATGTGCTCGAGCCGTTACGCGCCGGATGTGTCCCACGGTCGCATACTATGTGACCAACGATGCGGAATCCGTTGTAAACCACTCCGCACGCGTTACCATTCTACTCGCAGGAAAATCATACCTGGAACGTGGAATACCTCTTGTATATTTGCTGGACAAGTAGATTGGTTCACGGCACTTACGGAACCGTTCGGCGTACGGTTATGCGTATATAGATATATCCTAGAGAACTACACGTTCATCTGACATTGCTCCTCGTACAGTTGGTGCGTTCGCTCAACCCTTTCAACCATTTTAGGACCTACGTCGTCCCTTCTTTCTTGTTTGCCATTTTTTAAACTATTTAAGTACTATTTGATCAACGAATACCGAGTTTTTTCGTACTTCGTGGTTCTTGGCATACGTGAGAATAATTTTGAAATTATCGACATAAATTTTAGCGTAGATAAATAGTACAGTTTGCAATAATATGTAAAACTTGTGATTTTTACCGTTTGAAATGAAGAGATAATATTGCAAAATTTCTCATGTTCCAAGTGCACTGAAAATGTTTATTTAATAATAATTACAATTGTTACACTCTTCCCCACGTTCCAGTACGTCACGGTAATATTTACCAAGAATTTTACGGTAAAATATATTTTATATTTCTTTTCATGAAGCTTTTTGCTATACTCGTCTGATTAACGCTCACTTCGACATCGTGTATTTATATGGCGTTTGTATGTTGGCCTTTCTATGAAACAAGTTTCCTAATTGTTCTCGGGAATGGCACAGTGCATTGCGATTCCATTGGAAATGGTAAAAGAAACTTACTCGCAGTAGAGAAAGGGAGAGAGAGAGAGAGAGAGAGAGCCCGGCAATTGTTTTACCGGAGACCGAGAGAAATTTCTCTTCGTAAAGTCACGAGAGAGCGAGGGAGAGAGAGAGAGAGAGAGAGAGACCCGAAAGAGGTTGATTAACATTTTCTCGACCCAGCAAAACGCTATAAGGACGAAGAGTAAAAAAAAAAAAAGTAAAGCAAAAAGAAAAGAAAGGGGCTTTGGCGAATGGACGCAGCGAGATTTATTCCAAACGCGTTTCGAACCTCTTTTAAAAATCGTTCGTAACAAAATATATCGATGGAGGAAGAAGATATGAAAGAGGCCAATGTACATTAGAACTTAATCGAAAATAGAACAAAGGGATGAAGAACGAGATGGATTGGTCTTGGATATAGAGAAGCGAAATAAAGGACTGATAAAACTAAAGTGTACCGTGAGGGGAGCAGAGAATGGACAACCGGGGATATAGATTCTGTGCAATAAGTCACCGACCCCTTGGGAATGAGGAATCCGATGAGAGTGAAACTTTGTGCAATTGATTGTACAGCTCTTCGGATCTCAAGGACTTTCTTAGGTCATGCTCGTTCAACAATGTGTTTAAGATCTTATAAATTCTTCGATGGTCCAGCAAAAACTTATCTTTTGTCATTGTACGAAACTTCGACGATCGAGAAAGTCGAATTTAATAAGTTAAAGTACGGATACTGATGCGACGAGAGAATGAAACGCATCCAACGCTGTGAATGCTCGCTGAAAGTTTCATCTTACACTGGCCAATAGTTGGAAAAGTCAATTTATGTCTGTGTAGAGAGTAAGAGATTTCAAAATGGTGGTGTGAATCTTCGTGACGTTTCCAATCAAAATAACCATCAGCTAAAAGAAGTATTTGTACGTTCCGGTGAAAATTTACAGGAGATTTTTAATTTTTTATGAATTTGCACTACCATCGATCGCGACCATAGAGTCGAAAGTTCAACGGACTCGATACAGTTCAATTAGACATTGTCGTAATCGGGTCTGCTGTTTCCTGGTTATAGAACGCAGGAGTTGGAAGATATTTCGTGAACAATAGTGACTCCGTTGACCTATGGATTAAAGTGGATTGGCGTGTTCAGTAAGGTTCTCAAAGCATGAGGCTAACACATGGGAATTGGTTAATTTAACCAGCTACGAAAGCCAAACTTTTCCTCTTATCTGCAACAAAAACTTTCACCGGCGTTTTTGCCACGTTTTTCATCTCCGCATACTTGTAATTGCCAGGAATTATTGTACAATTTGTCGGCTGAGAAAAGTTTCGCGCCCTCGATATCCCTTCCCAATCTCTTAAGGTATATCCGCAGAGCTTTCGAAGTTTCAGTTTCGTTAGTGGAAAAACCTCTTCCGCTGTAATCAGTGGAAAAATCGTTTATCGTTAAATGGATACACGGTACGTGCGTTTGAGATTTTCTCGCTGGATTCATCAGGCTTTTTGTTATCGTTTGATAGAGAGTTGCTTTTTCTTTTTGTAGAAAAAAAAAATCGGTTTTTCGTTTTTCTTGGGAACTATTCTTCGATGTATTAAATGATGTTCTACAGAAATCTAAGGAACGACAAAACAAACAGAAGGCTGTAGATCTCCCGGTCACCTGTTTCCTTCGTTGACGTTCCTCTGCCGTTTGATGTCATGCAGTGTGTAATTTCCGTAGCGAATACTTCGGGTGAACATTTGGTGCCTTTTATTCTCATTGACACTCGGGACGCAAGCCAGAAAAAGCCTCGACACTATGGCGTGACAGAGACATCCAACCAATTGTTGGAACAGCCGAGCAGTCGAATATTTTTGGTCGCGTTGCAGGCCGGGTAAGATGCGTGGGAAGAAAATGGAGTGATCTGTAGGAGTGGCAAGGGAAGGGGAAAAGAAAACCAAAGGAATTTTTCGTATTGTACCTGTCGTGCTTTTTCGCCGGCGGCTGTTTCCTGCCTCTAAGGCAAAAGAGTCAGTCTTTTTATCTTGTTCTTCCCTTTCTCGCCTTTTACCGCTAGCTATCGCGGGACACTGTCCCAAATAGAATTTAGAGTGTACCAGATACTCGAGGGAAAAACCCTCTTACAGGGCTTCAGACACACCAAAACGACACCCAGTTGTCGTGTCATTTACGATATGAGAGAAGACGAGAGAGAAAGAGTTGCCAAATAGCTGTGGAGAAGAAAAGACAAAGATGCCAGGGGTCATGCGGGGTTAATCGGTGAGGCTGTTTTCCACGCATCGGTCTCGAGGAAAGATTTCTCATGAGATCCATGTATTTTAGATTGTGGACGATAGTAGCCTCATATAAAAGTAGAGACCGCCACAAGCGTAAGGCAATAAAGAGAGGTAGCAATGGACCATGAACATTCGTGAAATTTTGAGATACTCTTAACCGTGATTTAAAACAGACTGACTTGTAGTTTCAAGCAAAACTGTCTCGACAGCCCACAGAAAGACTTTTTTCAAAGTTGGTTTTTTTTTACTCGTAATTCTAGGCTCGTTCCAACAGTTTTTCTCTCTGACGCTCAACATATATCGATTCTCATATTTGGTTAGGGAGGGAACACACGCGCCTTGGAAGGTTCTCTTTTTCTCTCTCTATCTCTTTCTCTCTCTTCCCCTTCCTCGTAAATGTTATTTTTTTCCACACTCACGAAGTGGAACTGAGTATAGGAAAAACGGTATAGAAGCCTCGTGAAAATTTATGTACATCGGATTGGCTAGTTCGACTTGTTGGGCCGTGGGGTAACGAGACCCTATTGTTTCGACCATTCGTTTTCATCTCTCGGATTACGAGCCATTCTCCTGTTGCTTTACCATTTTCTCTGCTATATTTCGCGAGCTTTTATGTACTATATCTTTCACCATTTCGTTTCTATACCCTATTCTCAACATGAGTCTTCCCTATTCTATGTGTTCTGCCCCTCCAAACGAGTGGTATCTCTTCCCGGCGAAGGGAAAAGCTCCGGAAAACCTGGAAAACAGGGAAACGCGTATTAACCGAATTACCGATCTTCGATGATTCTTCAGGGTCATTGCATATGTCACGTGTCTCGGAATACTCCGTCTCGAGGATCAAGACTTTGAGTAGTTCCTTTTACGACCCCGTAACCCTCCAATAACACCATATTGGCTCGAGTTTTCTTTGGCAAGATCCGATGACGTGTACGTCCAGAGGGAAACGAAAAACCATCTTACTGACATATTTCTCAGCACAAATATCTTCTTTTCTGCAGAATAATATCCAATCACGTTGCTCCTCATATTCCACTCACAAAGACTCAGTTTTTATGAGACCAACTCAATCACTTTTTTGAAGTTTTTTCTACACCCTTTCGTTTTCCTTATCGTACAATTATACATTCGTGACAAGAAATCATTGCAAATATATACCAATAAATAACGATACGATGACTTTTTGGAAATCCTATTTTCTTCCATATACATTTCCCATACAAAATCCTCTGACATGATTCATTATGATTTATGTCTCAGGGCCTCGTGCGATATCGAAAACATAGAGTTTCTCACGATTATGCCGTTTGTGGTTCGCGATCGAGATTGATCTTTACGGTCGCGAGAGCTAGTCTCGCTGATCGGACGATGGATTCGAGCGCGTCTTAGGAATGAAGAAAAACCGGGGATTTTATCACGATTTCACCTCTCCCGGGCACGCCAGAAAAGAAAGGATCTCCAATTTTGAGGCGCGTTCATTTTCTCTTTTCCTCATTCGAGCTCTCCGCGACTACATCGTATTATATATTTTACCATTCTTTCGATCATATTCCATAAACAATATAACATGGTAAAATATATTGAAGAGATAGTGGCGCATCGAGCATCACAGCGCCAATTAGATCGCATAAATTTCATTCAACCTCCGTTTCTTCTATTTATTTTAACTGCATTTTATCGCGAGCTAAACCTGTACTTGTAATTAGAGAAATTGAGAGACTCGAGTGATCTACGACTCCGCAGATTAGTCGGTTCGATGGATACGCTCTACCAATGTTATTCCTCGTACGGTTCTTTGTACGTGCACGAGAGTGAAAGATCGCGTGTTTTGTCCAACGTTTACCCATCAAACGAGACATCGAAAATGGTTAACACAAAACTGCCTCATTCCCATTCGACCTTTCAAATCTTTTTATACTTTACTGATGATTTAAGCGCACGTTGCAATCAAATTGTATTTAATAAAATATCATATAAACAGTTCACTCAATTCAGCAAGTAGTACATCACAATTATTTTCCTATTTATTGAAAGTCAAATCTTTGGTCGAACTTGAAATTACGAAGAAAACTCACCACCAGACTTTCCTGTGATTGCTTATCAACTCATTTTCGTAATTAGCTTCATTTATTTCTTGTCGCTATTATTGTCGATGCTAAATTGATTAAAATTCTGCTGAAAAAATCAACATTTTATATTTCCCATACACTGCGGAATTATCCAATGTCAAAATTACACTCGAACTGATTAAGCGGACCGTGCACACGAAATGCCCTGCTGCAATGATCGGTGCAACGTAATCTCCAACGTGTTACCAACGCATTATCGCTCCCTTGCTTTTTCTCGCATGATGACGTACCATGTGGATTTCATGTGCAGTATACAGTGAAACATGGGTTATGGAATAATATAAAAGGTGTATCATTGATGAGGAGGGTAAAATGACGAATACTGCCAGGCATCGGGGACGTTAGCTCGGCTCCCGCGCTTACTGGCTTCCGGTTGCGTGTTGTTGGTATCATGTTGTCATGACGACCGCCACCGGTTGTTCAATAAAAGCTGAATTATGGTCGAAGTCTCTAGGTCTCGTTGTTTCTCGCGTATTCCATTTCCCTCTCTCTCTCTCTCTCTCTCTTTCTCTCCCTCTTTCTCTCTCTAGTCGCCAATCGCGAAGCGTTAGTCTAGAATGGACTGTAATAACCTCCACGGGGATGTGTTAAGTCAGGTTGTGCTGTGACACGCGGCATGAAATGTCCGACCAACCGTAAATGTCTGTGATGTGGCTTAAGCAAACTCGTTGGCTTCACCCAGTCTTGTGAACTTAATTGAAGAAAGGAATACTAAGAAGTTAAGTCGCTATTCGCTATCGAGAGTCTGACGATCCTCAAAATTAGCTTTGAAGCAGCATTCCTTCATTTGATCCCACGATTATGGTTGAATTATTGGAAAATTAATTTTTGCCACAAGAATCTTCCGCTAGGATTCGTCTCTACTATGCATTTATGATCGTAACAGCTTTTAATATATTATTTTTTGCCTCAATTTTTCATCCTTGCACCGAACAGCTTTCCAAGAGCTTTCGGCAGCCCTGTGCAAGAACAAAAGGGAGCTTTAAGCGGTGAAAAAAAAAAAACGGAAGAGAATTTATTGCGTCTGGTCGTGGGACGACTAGAAAAAGAAGAAAAAAAAACGTCTCGAAACAAAGAGGCTCTAGGGGGTGCGGTGGAGCAAGAAGAATCGATAAAAGAAATGAAACGCTATACGGTTTCTGGAGTGACATTTATACGAGTATGCGACGAATATAAAAGGCTGGAAAGTGTGATTGTCCAGGGGAATTTATACGGGTAATAATTGGAGGAAAATAGAGTGAGAAAAAAGCGATAGACTGGAATACAAAAACTTTGCTTTCCCCGGTAGTATCGTTGACCAATATCGCCAGAAATTTTCGTTTCTTTTTCCTCATTACCATTACGTTTAACGAGTCTTTTCATCGTGAAAGGCAGTCTGTTGCGTGCCCCATGGACGCGATACAAACGTATTGGGACGGGCAGGAACAATTGGGAGGGTCGGAAAATAAGCTCACTATGGTAATAATCGCACATCGAACGTGAAGAAGAAAGAGAAGAGGGAGAGAGAGAGAGAGAGAGTCATAAAGCAGATGAGATTGGGTGATGAAAAAGAAGTAAACTATGAGGGGAGCCGACTCGTTACTCACACGAGTTATAGGTACACAAAAATTATTTCCTTCACGTCGTTTCAGCCATTTTGTCTTCCCCGTTCTTTCGCCCGCGGAGTAAATCGACTTCACTCTCATTTATGGACGTATATTTCCCTCCTTTATTCGTCATTCTTTTATTTCTCTTCTCAACCGAGTTCTCGGGCCTAGAAGCGGACAAATGATCGAATGGTATTTCAACGAATAATGCGGCATCATGAGGAGGCTCAATTGCCAGGTCAAAGGTCGGGGTTGTTTCATAGATGGTTGACGCTTTTTCAAGCATAACGTGATATACGAAGGGTAACTTGAAAATATAAAACACTCATCCGCTCGATATTCAACTCTTTCCGCATTGCCTGCTCCCATCGGAATATTTCTAGAGAGTCGCCAAGAATTCTTCATCCACATCCATCTCGCTCTCAATGAATTCCCCTCATCGCTATAAATTTTATTTATGTATATGTATATATTTATATATTTCTTTTGTACATTGCAACTATCACTTTTTTTCTACCACTCGCTGAACTCATTTCACTTTATTATCAGAATACATGCATAAAAGCGATTAGTAATGGACGACACATGCAGTAGCATTTATTTCTTCGTTAACTTGAGAAGAACGACAGAATATTTCTTTTCCATCTTCTCCCTCCTTTGCTCTTTCTCTATCTCGAAGTCTCTCCGAGCAACGGCAATTAACAGGATGCTACTCGAGAGCCTTAATTAACTAGAGTCTCTTCTCTATATTCTTTGCTTTTTTTTCTTTGCAATGAGAGAGACATGATCATAATGTTAAGTGCAAGAGATCGAATGAATATATATTTTCTTTAATGTCCTTCTTTATATTATTTATATTGGGAATAATAATAATAATAATCTCTATGAATTAAATATAATATTTCGTTGGAATACCGCGTTCAATGATAATTCATGTTATAAGACTTTTTATATTTTTTCGATAAATTAATTTAATCTTAACTCTGCAAGCGAACGTCTATGACTTTGTTTGGCTCACAGAGACTCGATTATTAAACGTTAACACACATATACTACGCGATCTTTTTAACAGAATATTGTAACTTTTTCTCTATATCGAAAACTTGGTTGGTGTGTATTATATATTGCAGTAAAAAGGATATTCGGTGGGGAACTTTGACGTTGAAAGTCCTGGATGACATGGAAAAAGCTCGTTGGTAAATCCCATGATGATTAATCAATCTCCTGCTCCCCACAACTTTATCGTATCACATTATTCGCTGTCGAAGAGTCATTTTAGAGTTTTTTCAAAAATTGCTTCATCCTCATGAACTTTTAGCTTTCTCAGTATGAAAAATTTCTATTTACCTCAGTTTCTATTTACGTCAGTTGGTCGATTTTTTTTATAAATATACAGATTATTGATTTTTTCAAATGGAAAAAACAATCAAACGAATTGAAGTTCCAATGAAAAAAATAATCACGATCGTAAATTCTATTCTTTATCGAAGGTTTTTCGATGTTTTATGAAATGGATTTCAAACACATTTTCAAAGTGATTAATATCGAGGATTTTTATCTCCGGAAATTTCAATTACCTGTAACATCGACTCGCTTTTTTGTCCAGCTCCCACGATATCGTTCATTTGGTCAGGGTCTGGAAAATGTTGAACGACAGAGTTTGAAAACACTCTCGGGAATGGCCCCGGTGTCCTCTTCTGCAGCAATTCATTAGGGGGACAAACATTTGAGGAGTCTAATGGCGAGAGATTGGGAGGGAAAGTGATAATAGTTTTGAAAAGTAGAGGGCGAGACTTTCAACGTTGAAACGTTTGATGAACACGCTTGGGGTGCCATGGTCACGAACCATGCATGTGAATATTCGTCACGATAGTTTCAATGCTGTAGACAAAGTTGGTGATTTATGTACATTAGACTAATACAAAATACTATTTATATTCATTCTCGTGTATCTCTTGAGGCCTTTATATATTTCAATAAAATAAAATTACTACGGCTTAAAAGCTGAGCTGACTTGATCAATTTTAGTTAATCGTTATTATTATTTTCCCTTTGCTCGAATGGCACGTGCGAAATAATTAATGCCAAGAAAGTCGAATGGTTTTGACGAATGCCTGATTGAGGGATGACATTTTATTTCCCAATAACGGAAAATGTAATTTGTATTTCCCACCATTATGTCGATTATTTTCTCGAAAAGAGTTAAGAAAACTGTCGAAAAAATCCATCCTCAAAATATCACTTTTACAAATGAGTCATTATATTTAGAGATTGTTCCAAAAGCAACGTCGAATCCATCGAGAATAAGGATTAGATTTTGTGACATGTCGAAAAAGGAAAATCTCATATACATCGTTGACATTGACTAAATATTAAGGAATTGGTGACAGTTGGTGCCTTCCTCGAAGTTGTTTGCTTCGTGCTTCGCATTGGATTATTTTGGCTGTCACTAATTGATTTATATCTCATGAATGCCGAACGAGTTATAAAAAATGACCGAATTATTTTATCTACAGAATAATACAACATCAATACTTGATTTTGTTTCTCCAAAAAGTATAATATTATGAAAAAATAAGTCTAAAAACGTGAAGCATTCATTTGACTTTTTCTTGGGCATAAAAAAACAACGTGCACTTTACGAGTGTATTCTTTTTGCTTCCCTTGTAAGAGGAAAAACGCGGGGCGGTAATATCGAGAAACATTCACCTCGGCGTTGTTTTTTTCTTCTTTTATTCTTCTTTTTTTTTCTTCTTTTCGTACTAATACAATGCTCCGGCTGTTCATAACCGGCACGCTTCGGGCTCTTTCAAAACGTACATGTACTTACACAAGTATTGAAATAAACGAAACCACCCTCCACGTAATATACTCTCAGAGACGTACGGACACACGTACACAGATACGCGCTGAACTGGCGCAACAAACCACCACTTTTGTATCCTCCGTAAGCGGGGGAGGATAACTCGGCAATTCTCGGAACGGACTCGGTGGTCTTCGGTTAAGCACAGCAGAGAGAAAGAGAGAAAGAGAGGGAGAGAGAGTGAATGAGAGACAAGGATAAAAGCGCCAAGAGAGAATCGTGTGCCGCGAGAACGTGCAGTTCGTACGGGACCGCGAACACGGTAACGCGCGCTCTTAGTGTATCAACATCATCGTGTTGCACCTGCAATTTTATTCTTTTGCAAACTCACTATCAGACTAATTACTGAACTTGGAAGCGACCTCGTTTCATGTGTGGCCAGCGAGTTTATTACAAGAAATTCTTGAAAAATAATCATTTTGACAATTATCATAATTACGACAATAATCATTCGATGAAATGATCGTTTCTTAGTCATTTCGTGTATAAGTGGAGCATGAAATTTCGAAAAACGTAACTCACGTTTCTTTTACAATATTTCGTTTGATTTTTCAGTCGGAGAATTTATTTTTTTAAACAGAATTCTAGCAATTCTTTATTGCTGAGTTTTCAAGAAACTATAATTTTTGAATCACTTTGAGCTTCTTGGAATAATTTTCAAAGTACGATAATCGAGGGGCAAGATTTTTCGATTTATTTTCAAGGGATGTTTGTCGTTGAATATCTTAATTGTTTCGTTGCAGTGGAGATTATAGAGAAAGTTTCCTCAAACTTCACTGAACACGAGAAAAAAAGGGAACGAAAGAGAAAAGTTGAATCGAAAAATTAACAATGAGTTACGATCAATGACGCGATAACGAATGGATTCTCGTGTCAAACTGTTGCAACAAATTTACAACTTCAAATTATAACTTGAAACTCCAGATCCGTTCCCTTGCCTCGTGGATTTCTAAGGTCCTCGAGATGCACGGTTGCTGACAGTGATTAACTAATTGTTTCTTAAATTCAACTGAAAAGCTTGAAAGACTAAACATTTAACCCAATTCGTGTCAAACGGCATGTATAACATCAAAGAGGTTGTAAGAATTTAGCAAAGTTTTTAACGAACGAATTGAAAGGGTCGTAGAAACGTTTTAAATGCCCCCGGCAATAATTCAGCAGTGAATACAAATGTTTAAATAACATTAAACAGGTTGTTAAAGGGTGAGTGCCTCAACTCCGTAAATTCTTGTTCCATTAAAGTTTGTAGTACATCAAACACTTCCGTCTTGTTATTTATGCTCCGAGAAAGGAAAGCTATTTCGAAAATTGCACTTTCAATGGTAAAACAAATATTAGTGAACCATTAGCGTTTCATAGCGCGTAGAAAATCTTTATAGAAACAGAGTCTCCCGTCCGGGAATCTTCTTTTAATAGGATTATTAAGGCCCTTGATCGAAGCGTGAGATGAACAACTGAATTTCTATTTGCACTTGGATTGCTGAGCGTAACTAAATCCATAATCCGCGTGGTTTGAAAACCGTGAGTCTCGAAGTTCTGGCATGAGAGAATATGTCGGTGAAGAATTATTGCAAATATCGATGAACTTTCCATTAACGATCGGGACTCCATTTGGAAAAAATCCGATTCATGTTGTCAATGACGCGTATGTAATCAATCAGCAAATTTCTTTATATAATTCCAATTATTTTCGATGTCCCGTAGTCAACAGAATAAAAATAGGTTGTCGCATTAACGAGATTTCAATTTTCGTCATAAATACTATGTTCACGAATTAAATTTCGAGTTTCCTCATTTTGACGTTTAATTAGCACGGCAATGCCAATATTATGCATATTTAATGCCACATATTTCATGTAATTTAAATACATTTTCATATGCTTCACTCGTTCCTGCGTGGAATTACGTCAAAAATAAAAATAAAAACAATCCCTACCAAAATCTTTACCAATATTTGACATCAAACCGTCCCTGTGTCTTCTGCTTAATCTTCTGGTTAGTGGGTTTTTTGATTTCGATAATCAGTTATAAAATCAACCTCGTAAGGTACCTTTCAATTTGTTTAGCAACAAAGAAGAAAGGTCATAAAATTGTGTTGAAAGGCGATCCTTTCAGTAGCCAATTTTGTTGGTAATTACGTTTTTTTTTAAATTCAGTTGGTTATAACTTTTGGTAAATCAGGAAAAAATACTTTTTTTCGGATTTTTTTCTTTTTTAGAATCGAAATATACTGAACACGTGACTGCGGAAGCGAGGAGTAAATTGTACTCGCAATTTATATAGCATTGTGGACTTTTATCGGTGATATAATGAAACAAACAACGAATCACGTATTACGAGGGGCTTTACTCCCTTTTTTTCCTCTTTCTCTCTCTCTCTCTCTATCTCTCTCTATCTCTCGGACATACGTACCTATGACTAGACAGGAAATAGTTTCAACCCTCTCCCAATTGTTATTGTACGATGCCAACCTGTCCAGATTTATTGGATTAAGTCTTTATAAGCCATTCTATCGGCTGCCCCGTAAACCTCGTTTTGCGCGGGGGTTATAAACCTGTTGATTTTATATTCGGCAGTCTCTTCGTTTTTGCAGAAAGGGGAGCGAGGGATAAAGGCCAGAGAGAATGAGTGAATAACGAATAGAAATGAGCCATACATTTGCGTTAGAATTTTCGTAGAATATTTCTCAGCTCTGAACAAATTTCACAAACCCACGAATGTTTCGATAAAAGTTTAATCTACCGTGACGGATTACTCGGAATTTTAAGACTTGATTCACTTTCGTGCCTGCGAGTAACGGAAAATACATTCTTTCGACACGAAATTCAAGTAAAAATATTTCCAAAAGTTCTAACGGTTTTCAAATCACACATTGGAATGCAAAATTGCAGAATCTGGAAGATAAAAAACATCTGCCTGGATGATTTTTCCCATTTTTGTCATTTCCAGATTCCCACGAACACACATCGACTTTTTACTTTGATGAAACCCTTTAGACGCGCTTCCTTGAAACGCGACGAAAAATGCTTCGTTTAATCATGAATTCCTCGAATTTCCTCGAATATACAATTTTTATAACCTATTTTTGTAGATAAATTTTGATTTCCATACTGAATGAAAAAAAAAAGAATTTCGTTGAATTCCCCATAATGGAAACTTCAATCTCGTAAACTATTCGACGATATCGAACTTCAAAAGTCTTTCCAATATTATGAAAAGACCCGGCGAAGGTTCTTAAACTATTTACAAATTTGAAGTACTCGAAGTATTTGAAAATTCATTTAAATACCAACTGTTGATCTCTCTAAATATTTCAACTATTTACAACATTTTTAAACAATCAATTCGATCAATGGGCGATCGCTACACACACTTTAAATGCGCTAAGTACTTCCCAATATCGTAAAATTCGGTAAATTACCAATATTGGATACTTAATTAGGAGAATATAAAGCAGAATAAATAATCCGAGAGGGATACAGAAATGGTAAGGGGAAAAACTGAATTTAGTTTAAGAACAAAAAATAAACAAGAAATAAACGAAACTTCTGCATATAACCCATTAGCTGATTGGTGATTTAAGGGGTCAAAGAAGAATCCTTCGGGGAACGATGAAATTTTTAATTAAGAGTTGATTAGGGGACTCGTGGAATATCTTCGTACACTTTCAAAGAGAAAGTGAGAGGGGAGAGAGAGAGAGAGAGAGAGAGAGAGAGTTAAATTGGGATCCAAATTATTGCGACCGAAAGACTATTATGAACAGAATGTATCGATTATTAAACTCCCTCCATTCTTATTCTGGCTCCTTGCACTTTTACCATGTTCTTATTTCCGGGTTCAACCGACCAAAAGGTTACTCTATTCCCATTCGTCAATGTATATTTAGGCATAAGGAGTGATATTATAAAAAAACAGTGAGTCGATATCAGGGATGAAATTGCTGTTCCAGGACTGCTAACAAAAAAAATTCTCTATCGTACTGTCGTACTTCGTTTTGATCGAAAGATCAATATTTTTTTGAGCAGTGTCCATTGAAACAAAAAAACACAAAATGATTTCCGAAACAATTGCCCGAAGTTATTTGTACAATGAGTTCACAAAAACACAGAGAATTCGACGAACACTGATTTTACAGGGCTGTCAAAATTCACAATGCATCGGAAACACTATCCGTCGAAAAAACTGGCCGACCAAATCTTGAAACTTGACAAAATCGATAAAATAATATGCAAATAAATAGAGAACCCTAATCACAAGAACTCGCTGTCTTACAGTAAAGAGGAAGAAAAAATTGGCAAAATATAGTCGTACAGTTTTTCTAATCTGTGAATAAGTATTGAAAAAACAAGATCGAAAAGAAAATAAATAAGTTGAACGATATTTGAGAATCGAATGACGATGAAATTGCGGTTGGAGCTTTCAAGAAAATGAAAAATGTCAAGCAACAATGCTTATCATTGATTGTAGAGAGAAATGATAGTGAAAAGTGGAGGAAAGTGATAGAACGTTTGATTGTGAGAGGCGAAAAAGTTTTTGCGAGGTTGATTCCACTTAAATCGTAGCTGCATGTATTGAAGGACTGGTGGAACTTTTCCTCGAGTCAATTTTGAGTGTATAGCGAGGAAGTATCTTGTATCCACGTTGTCGTCAGTTAATTGGATCGATCCACTTCCGATTCGATTCCAAGATGCTTGCAACAACTTTATCCCTTCTCTAAAAAGTCATCCCAGAAACGTAAACCCGTCACTATTCAAGTATGTCGTGAGGTAAAAACTTGCAATTGAGGGAATAAAAAAGGAAGAGAATTGATGCCCATCGGGATGACGGTACAGAGGGACGTGTCAGACTCACGGAAATTTTCCCCATCGGGGAATTCGACATTTACGTGCTCGAATAGGCAGCATCGAGATCGTTCGGAAATGGAAACTTGTGAATCTGATGCGACGAGTATGAGCGGTACAAATGTTCATGTACGCAAATATATCTATGTATTTATGCATGGACACAATTCTCCGGACAAATCCGATAGTGGAGAGGAATTGCGAGGAGAAAAGCTAGTCTTTGCATACTAAATTCAATCCCACTGTCACGAGAGACTAAAGATTGTCAAGATTTGTCATTGCGGACTAGAAACAAACATGTACACTGAACTACTCATTTCTCCGTGTCAACTAAATTCATCTTGTAATCCAACAAATTGTTGATCCAACTATTATTTAGTTGTAATCCAAAAATTACAATAAATCGACCACAGAATGTAACTATTTAAATACCGAAAAAAATCATTTATTCAATTCCTAACATCGTTTATTTGAATTTTTCGTAAATCTTTGTCCCCTTGCGATATATTCGTCTCTATTCATAAAAGCTTCAATCTGGTTGACAGAATCCTTTGTTGGGAGATCTGGAAATAATAATAATCCAGCTATTTTTTGTTCGATCGCAATTTAAATTATATTCGATATCAAATGTTGGCCTTCTTCCAACAAAACTAGTTTTTTAAATACACATTTCCACACATTCAACAACAAAGTGAACAGAATTGATCGACTTTTTCATTGACGATGACGAAACATTGTTTTTCCGCCCAGGAACGAAAAGCAATTGCCATGCAAAACTCATAACCTGTAGTACGTTCGCAAGTTTGAATCGTCTGAGAAAATGGTCAAACGAAACAGGTGACTTTTCGTTCATATTCAAAGAAACGACAACATTCGCTTACATCCGCTTTGTGTGTATGAAATATGTGAAGATGTATATATGCACTTATGTGTCTATGTTCAGGACAGTGTAAATGCAGCTTGTTGCTGCGACTGTAATATTACGGAGGGTGAATCGTGGAGGGAAGCAACACGGGTTTCAATCACGGGTTATGTACCAGAGTTGCCGTTGAGCCATCAGCAATCGGCTTTGTCGAAACAGCGTTACCCAATTTCCATAAATCGTCGATGACTTCCGGTCCCTGTAGAACCAATGTACAACCGGTCACCCATTCCTCCCTTTTTGTCCCTCGTCGTGTTGCGCGTGTGTCATATATACGAAAGAGAATGAGAGAGAGAGAGAGAGAGAGAGAAAGAGAGAGAAAGAGATTTGAGAATTCGTACAAAATTACAGCGAACCACTAGCAACAAATTTGCTGCTGCGTGGACGCAATTTTGCCTCAGCAAAAGTTACGCAACTCTCTCGGACATTCCATATTCGTCACGATGACGACAGCCCCATCACATGGCTCTCCCTCCCTTTTCTATTTCCCTTGAATCCCCTCACGTTTCAACGAAACTCTAATTAACAATCAAACTGTCGAGTTTCCCCTCAGAGAATCGCCATTCTCGGCCTCACCAGGCCATTTACCCATCGACTTATTCGTCCTTTAACATTCACGCTATTTTCGGAAAATGTAGTTTAATGACGACGTCATGTAAGAGCGTTTTACTTTCTCTGGATTCTCGCGTTATATACGCTGATGGAATTTGTTGTACGCGCGATGAAACGAATCACGACATTTAATCCTCTCGATCTCAATGAGTTAACTTCAGTGGTTTTATGTGTTGATCGGCTTTAGTTCGATACTCTGTATGTCTGTATGACCAGAGCCTTTCGTCCCATGAACGAGAGCGCCGAGAAGGGCTTCCAATTAGTGGAGAAAGACCGATAGTCTTGCTAATCTTCGAGGCATCTCTAAATCCTCAATCGCGCCCGATAAACCCAAACTAAACTCATCAATATCCCTTTGTGTAATCGCGATAAAAGCGAGAGCTTGAGAAAGGATTGAAAATCAGAACTGTCCAGTCCAATTCATTGGCTCAATTAAATCGATTCTCGAGGGTTGGCATGTCGCGCGAGATAAAATATCACAGTTACAGAATTATTGTTATTTTTCTCTTTGCACCCTCCGATTCAATCTTTTGAAGAAAACACGAGATTTCCATTCCTGGAGCTTCTATAAGAATTGAAATTAGTCTTCGATTCGTTTCCTTGTTCTTTGAGCATAAATTCGAGGTTTAAAAAAAAATCGTTTTACGTTCTCCGCTTCAGGAACGTATAATCGAGTATAATTTATTAAAGAATGCTGCCAAAAATATTAGGATCTTTGTTTAATAGAAGATACAAAATGTTTGTATGAAAGTTTCGATCCATAACCCTGGCTATTTTGGATTTTAAAGTTGGGATTTTAAATTTTTCACATTTTCTCAAACTCTTTGAAACATTTTTACCTTTAAACATCGTTAAAATTCTTCGACAACGAATATTTGATCGATTTACTCGCTTTTTTTTTACTATTCACAAAGATTATAGATTATATTTTTTATGTGTACTGTATACACCCCGCAGTGGTACGTTTCCAAAGTTCCACGTTTGCGTGTGGCACAGAAATATTTCTCGCTTTCGCTTCGCAAAAGCCCAAGCGATCATGATCGATCATGATCAGCTCGACAGCCTACCACGAGCAGCAATTTTCTTCAACATTTGCCACCCCTATCCCTCTTCCTATGAGAGAAGTATTGCAAAATAGTTTACAAAGCTGGTACAAAGTTCGACAAAAAAAATGGGGAAAAAAAGGCGAGAAAAAATAAAAGCCTGCAAGTTTACTAAAAAAAAAAAAAAAATCCACTTTTTTCTCTACCCAACCGTTTGTGACTGACCTACGAAAGCGATACTGCGTAACAGATTTATTTTTAAACACTACTTCTCGCTGAAAAAAAAAAAAAAAACATTCCAGTTTGGTCTTCCACATTTTCACTCAATTTATACTGAAACAAATCGAAAAAATGAAAACTTTCCACGTTTATTAAATTACTGAACTGTTTGTTTGTTTGTTTTTATCATTCAAAGTTTATTGCAATTAATTTGCAATCGAAAGTCGAAGTCCCTGGCCAAATTGTTTTGACGTACAAATTATGAAGATTTTTTATCGATCCATGCCACGCACTGTCGAAACAATTATAGGATCGATGTTGAAATGAATTTTCCCGAACGAGACGTCTCAACCGCAAGAGAGAGAGAGAGAGATCGTCACCATTTTCTCATTTAGTTTCCTCTCTTCTGCCTTCGAAAACAGCTCCAGATGGTCGTTAGTTTCATTCGTTTCGTCATTACTTTCGGTTTTTTTTTCACCTTCATCTCACGAGCTCCATTCAAACGGCGTGTGTCTCTACACCTGAGACTTCTCGTTAAAGCGTAAAATCATGCGACCCTATTGAGAGAAATAAAAAACTTCTACGAAGCACGGAAAAAGGATAGAGACTTTTTTGCTTGAAAATACCGCGATTTAACTACTCTCCACAATTTTGAATAGACTTTTGGCACATCCTGTTTTAAATAGTGTCGTCATTTTCGTCTTTGCACGGAGGCAAAGCTCGAAGATATAACTTTAGAGTAAAAGTCAATGTGGGGAGAAAGGAAGTGGCGCGCAACAGTCAAGCCTCGCATCAGCATTCATACAACGCCCTGATGTGAGGAGGGAAATCCTCCCAGGCTTGTTCTAGTGTACGTATTATATGCGAGACTTTTGTACGTATAATACCAAATGTGCAGACACGCTCGGCTGATGCTCTTTTGTCACATTTGCGAAGAAAGGCAAATGTGATAAACTACCGGGTCTACGGTTTATATTTCGCGATATCTCATTGTACTCGGCATCCTAATTCTCGTACTCTTATTATTTTCGTGGTTGCAGAAAGAGAGAGAGAAAGAAAGAGAAAGAGAGAGAGGGAGAGAGAGAGAGAGAGAGAGAGGTGGAAGGTTGCACTGAGGTGATGTCAGGATTGACGAAACGAAAACCGCTCAATGTACAATTACGACGTAACGTGACAAGAAACTCGGAGAAGATCACGATTCATTGTCCTGAATGCTTTCTTGATGAGACATGAGCATAGTAATGACGAATTTTACAATACGAACTAAAAAAAAATTGCTGTCAAAACTAAAACTCATCGCAAAGAAGATGTTATAAAAAGAGAATGACACTGATAATTTCGTTGAAAAATCAGAAAAGATATGATTTTTTCCTCAAATTCACTACATTCTTATATTTTTATCATTAAAATGATTTGTTTACAAATTGTTCTCCCTCTGTTGGTTGGTCAAAATGTACATATTGGAGGAGCAAGTTCGCACACAACTCGGGTGTACTCTTCCACCTCTCTCGTTGCATCTGCATGCATCCCTTGACACTGAAGATCACGTGGGTAGATCTCACTTCGTTGTCACATATATGTATACACATTACACATACATATATATATGGAGGGTCAACTCTGGCCTGATAAACTAGGCAAATACAGACGAGGGTCTAAATGGAGTTCTCGCATTTTCGCACGCCTAACCAACACGTGACAACTGCATCACAAGAAACACAATAACCCTTAATTAGCTCTGCCATTTCTTGATGGAAGAACCGCATAATCACGAAAATGCAAATTTAATAAAACTTGCTCTTATAAAATAATGAAGTTTTAATGCGCCTTTTGAGCTTTTATAAAATTAGTTTTATACTTACTACTGAATTGGACAGAAAAGCTCTGATTGGAGATGAAAATAATTTAAAAAAAACTACTCCTGCCCTATTTAATTTATCTTCAACGTGAGAACTCTCTGGATTCTCAACTTGGAGATTTAATTTTACGAATTAGTTCTTCAAGTAACAAGACACCCAAGACGCGGCGACGCCGACGACGCTGACGACGAAATGGTTTAAGAAGGTTACACCACTCGGCTCATAGTCCATTCTCATTGAGGATAAGACCTCAGGAGAGCCAATCCCGTTACGCTTCGTCACGTACTCACCCAAGAATTTATTCCACTTAGAGATCTTATACATGTATATCCATAACATATATACATATGTATTTACCTCATCTTCTGCAGCCTTTTATCTCTAAAATGCATCCTAGTGTCCTTTTCCTTTCGAACTCTTGATTTTTTACCTTTTTATTTCTCTATAAATTTAGCGCATAAACGTTTAAATAGAATTTTAATTACTTCAATGAATTTTCATCCTCCAATATCGTTTTCATTTATTTTTACACTGTTCACGAGCGTTTAATGAATTTAATCTCCCTTCACTTCTTGTTCCTGCGGGACCTTTCAGAGTATTGCCCACAGCCACTTTTTAGAAACTGAGAAAAACTTACTGGGTATACAAACGGGAATATTTTTACTAGTGTAGGGCTAAACGGTCACCTAACCAAGTACTGACCTCTTCTAAGGTTGCTTAACTCTTTATAATAATAAAAAGTCGAGCAAAAATATAATAAAAAATGAATCTAACATGCAATTCAACTAGAATCGAAACTTTTTTATCTTCTTGTCGGAAAACAATGACAGAAGCTCGGTTGCACCGACAGACTTGATGGATGTGTCGAGATTTGCAGACTTTTGAGATAGAATGGAGATTTTTTTGCACGAGATTTCCTCTGAACGTGGGATATAAATTTATCGAGACAGGAAAACGAATCACGAGGTGCAAGTTGAGCGAATTTGATCCCCCGGAAAGATGACAAAACTGAGTCGTATAAAAACTGTTTCGTGTCCTCTAGACATTTTATCACTAGCCGGACACGTTTTTATGTTGAATTGATAATTAATGTGGAAAAAATCTCGAATAAAATACAAATTTACACAAGATTTATTGCAAAATTCGGTAAATCCATTGACACTTGTAATTGCGCAATGAAAATCCTAACCCATCGTAAAAAGTAGTCCTTTTAATGAAACGACATTTACGAGCATACGTTCGGTTCTGAAAAATCGTGACCACATTGTACTTTTGGTTCACGATCCTCTGACTGTTATCAATACCGAGAGAGTTACATTCAAATCGCGTTATCCACAAATAAAAGACAAGGAATTGAAAATATGTGCGCGTACACCGCGGGGATGCGCAGATAACAGAATGGCTGTTGGTTCAGTCTCGGAAAATCCCTGTTGATAGACAGATTTTGGTGGTCGATAGAGGATTGTAATGTGTCCTGTGGTTCCTGTTCGAATTCCAGTCAAACTGCTGAATATTCGGACGATTTCGAATTACTTTAGCTCAACCACAATACAAAACAATATACAGATATATAAAATATCATTGATTGCACGTGGATAGATAAATTCGTGTACGGTATGAATTTGAGCTATTGTTGATATGGTCGATTGAATTTTTCATCTCCTGTCCACGCTCTATCGAACGTGAAAAATTGAAAAAAAAAAAAACGTTTAGAACATTCTTCTCACTGGTTGCATTGTTCTTTCAAAAGATAATTAAAAAAGAACAAAAAAAACCGTGATTTTGTGTCGCTTTTTTTTTACTCACGAATTGAAGAGCATCGAACAAAACTCCGAGAGTTTGTCAATGGTCGTCAGATAGTTTTAATCACGACGGTATAACGAGATCGAGTTTCGTGCGCGAGGGAACACGCGAGAGCATCGGCATATAATCGACGTCCATTATAATAACGTCCAAACAGTGCCTTGGGCTCGTGAAAACAAAACTCGCCTAACAAACCCTCCGCAGCTTGCAAACCATAGAAAATCCCAGGAAATAGCTCGATGAAAATATTCATGCAAACATATAACGGCACGTTCGATCCAAGCGACCTACATAATGAAAAATTGTACGATGGCATTTACCTTCGTGAAATATTCATCACACACCAGATACGAGCCTCAATTTGTTATGCAAAATGTTGTTTGGCTCCTTTTTAATTCCTGGCTTTTAATGTACTTCGAATTTTATTCCGAATTAATTCATTCACATTTCGATGGTTTTTAATAAATTATTTCCAATCAACCAATTCGGTATTTCACCCATTAACTCAATAAATACTCGGTCATTGAACTATTTATATTTTCAATTAGAACGTTTGAATTCATTATGAATGACCCCGAAAATAGGGGAATAAAATTTCAAAAATTTATATACCATTCAGACATTTTATCGACGATCAATCGTCGTTTAATTAAATAACCATGTGCTCTGTCTCTATAATGAAGCAGAACGGTTTTGATTAAATATTTTTGCGGTATGTTGGATCTAAATTTGGAATAAAAATTTAGGGATTCGAATCTGTTGACCCGGAAAACGGCTAGAGAAAGATATTTTTTGAAAATGAATATTTCGTATCAACTACACGATCGTCCCCAGTCTCTCTCCTGCATATACATAATATACGTTGGCTTTTATGTGAAGTGCTCTCTTGTACCAACTATTTCCCGAATAATCAGCTGATGGTTTTCGAATACAGAGCTTGAATGAGTTCGGATGGATTGATAGTGCCTTATCCTTGGAAATATTTCAGGTCACGAGTAAATCACGAAAAGCAAACGTGTAATTAGTGCAAATGATGAAACCTAAAACGCGTTGCTTAATCATTCAATATCCATTCGTTATTGTCTCCGGAAACGACACATTAAATTTAGATTCTGTGTTTTTCATTCAATTTGTTTGCCTCTCGATTATCGTCGATCCAGAAAAAAAACAAACAATACTTTGTAAAGTAATAAAAAAAAATTAAATAAAACGAATTAAAACCGATTATTTTAGAGGATTATCCGAGTTTTTCGTGTCGTAAAAATTCACCACGGATTCGGTTATCATCGGAAGCAGAATTTAAAAAAAATGGTTACAACGAAGTGACAGTCTCGAGGGCTGCAACTGACGAAGTTACTTGAATGAACCGGGTGACCCGTGAAATCAACAAGTCTGTGAAGTGTGTTTGAGTCGCCTTAAAAAAGTGTTCATTGTCAGGTGGGTCAAGATTCGCGATCGATTTTCCTGGCGAGCATCCGCGAGGCGACTAATGAAAAATTGTGTAACACGCTGTGGAAAAGAACGACGAATTATTATTCGGTTTCGTCCTGCCATTGAATGAAACTTCTTTGAACGCGATAATAGATCTTACGATTAAAAAACCAAAATAAAGTGAACGACGTAGAAAACACTTGGGAAAATATTTGCACGTGAACAAAATGTCGTGAAAATTGTCGAGAAAAACCCGAAAATCAAAATTCACGAAGACGTTTTTTCCTACGCGAGTGTAATTATCTGCAGCAGCAACGGGACTCGAAGCCCCAGGGTCCCGAGGACCCGCGGACCATTATCAAAGCCTCGAGAATTCGGATGGCATTGAATCCTGTCGAAATAAAAATGTGAGAAAGCACTCGAGAACGACGACGAAGTCGACGACGAAACTAACCTCGTCCTCGTCATCGTCGTTGTCCTCGCCCTCATCACTATTATCGACGAGAGAAAAAAGCACCAGTAACATGCTTGCCTGCGTCTATCCCTCGGAAAATTTTCGTGGCAAAGCTCCCGTTCCGGTGACGAAAGTACGCCACGGAAAATCCGGGATAAGTCGAAAAAAAACGAAACTCCTTACGGCCAAAGAAACGGGAGCTTCTGAAACTCGGCTGAACATCGGCTCAACCATCAAAACAACAAACCGTAAATTCATTGACGCAAACACTGCTCCTGCCACGACTGTGACTACCTGCGTCTCTTCAACATCGAACAATGAGGTAGGTCGTAATAGGGCGCTCTTCGTGCGCATTGTTTTCAAGAAGACTCTTGTACGACTGCAACCGAAGGTTTGCTTGTTTCTCCGGCCCTTGGAAGAACTGTTCCATCCATTTTTTTCTTTCCCTTTAGAACCGAATTCGCAAGAGCGGGTGAAAGAAAAAGACTATAACGAATGATTCAATAAAATGTGCAATTTGCGCATTGCATTCGTGCAATTTTTCATTTGTTATTAACCAGAATTTCCAACAGGGCATTTTTGATGCAAAAAAGTTCAATAAAGTTATTGAAAATATGAAAATCGTACGCAATTGGCAATGCAAATAATCGGATTCACGGTTCGAGAGGGAAACAGTCGCTGCATTTTTTCGGTTCTCAATCCATCGTTCGAGAAAAACGGAATATTTCGATCGCTGATAAATTTACCAAGTAAATTGATCTAATTTGTTGATTTGATATTCAGAACATTACCGAATTAATTAATAATTTTGAGTATAAAAATCTTAACCCGACAGTATTGCGAAAAAATCGTTTCTATCTTAAATACTGTGCGTAACTGTTTTCATTTTGAGGATTCGATAAATGCATGGATTTAATTTATATTCCAATTAAATGAATTGATTCCAATTAGTGAAGGAGCCATATGTTTACGAAACCCAAACGTATAGATAATTATTTTTACATAATGTTGTCCGCGCAGCTAGAATTCATGAAGCATAAGTTTTTAAATATCACTGAACTAATAATATTCCGTGGTGTATATTTACTCATCCTCATTCCATAATAACACGGAAACTACGATCGTAATTAAGGATGGCTGACGTTAAAACTAATCAAGAATTTGGAAGGAAGTAAGGAAGTTGCATATGTTCGAAAACGGCGTTGGGAGACCAAGAGATTAAGGAGAAAGAGACTGACGAAGAGAAGCGAGACAGAGTATTTACGCCACGTCGAATAAATTTCGCGGTAGACTCAGCAATCTTTCGTAGCCGTCTCTCTATTCCTTGGTGTCTCTTTCGCTCTCAAAGCCAGCAACAAACGGTCACGAACCTTCTGTTACATGCTTTACGTAAGGAAATAGTCGAGATCTCTTCCCATTTACTCTGCAACAACCATTAAACACGAGCTATACCCCTCATTGTCTTAAAACCGAAAGGGCTTAAGTGCATCGGTGTGAAAAGGTATCCAACGACTTTTATTCTTCGAAAGATCAATTTGCATGTATATTTGAACTCGAAAGATTCGTCATTGTCGTGGGTTACATGATAAATTCCATGAGCTTTTTCATCTCCCTCTATCACTCGCTCTTTTCCGCTCTCTCTCTCTCTCTCTCTCTATCTCACTTATTTTTTCTCTCTCATTCTCCTGGCCGGAAATTGCTGTGGGAAGAGATCTGATCCTCGTAATTTTGCCCTTACTCACCAGCCTCGCCACAAAACTCGAAGAGAGTCTCGTGTACGAGTTCTCCTACGACTTGATCGTGCTCAAAAGCGACTCCAACTAATTTTCATTCCAAATTTACTTTCCTTGCTCCCTCGGACCCTCTACTGCTCTATTTCTCGTTCATTGCAACTCTCTGAATCTGGCCATCTCTTTCTCCATTTGTTTCGGTTGTATCTTATCTCAGTTTTCATCCCTCTTTTTCTTCTACGTTTTACACGCGCACACACACATATATTTCACTTTTCTCGTACGTCTTTCTCGAGGGCGTTGTACTTCCAGGACCAGTGGAATCTTCCTCCAAACTTTCATTCGGATTTTCATCATCCACGTTGCCTCAAGCGCCTCGTGCACTTTCAACCAACTCCTTTCGCGTGTCACGCATCTAGAGTACTTTTTTTTTATATGCACCTGCACGCAAATTGCCAGAACTTACTTATTCGTGTACATTAAAGTTTCTCCTTTCCATACAAAAACTCGTGTCTTCCTGCAAATTCCAACGTATTTACATGACCGCATCCTTACTCCTGACATCGAAATGTCAACACTAACAAAAGCTTCTGTTCTTGTTTCCTTGTAAATATCAACTTCGTTGTGAAACTAATGACTTGGAAGTCATGACCTTGCATAGAAAGTTTTTCAGGCATTAAAATGAATAATTGTTACGATTGAATGAGAATCACTTCTCGAGCCAGTGACGCAGGCGAAATTCAGTAAAGGAATAATTTTTTTTTTATCTCTCAAGTTTTCCTCAAAGATTGTAATTTATTTGTTCCGAGACCTTTGAACAAATAGCATGATGTTTTTTACTACGTTTTCGACGTCGACGATTCATCGCTATTTAATGAAATATTTCAGAACATTCTTTCAGAAATTTAATTTTGTAGGTTCAACGAATGGGGGATAAAACAATCTTGATTTCGAATCACGAACTTCTTTAATATGGGTTTTATGATATCTCTGCAAATATTCACATTTAACAGCATCGCCATTTCTCAAGATTGCTGTTGCAACAATCAGAGGAATTGTTATCGCGAAGTAAGAAAAGTTAAAAGTTAGAATTCAACGCATTCCTAATTCTCGAAAATACCATTTTTCCTGTTTCTTCGAAACTTTAATTCAACGTCACGAAAAACCGCGTTCAAAATGATCGACTACCGTGTTCGATTTTCACGATGTAATTTGATTTTTTTTTCTTGACAATGGTGCCCTGAGAAACAAAAATTGTTCATCAAACAAAATCCGAGTCAGTTGAACGAAAAATGGTGAATCCAATTATATTTTGGGTTGATTTTTGTTGATTTTGTTGAACCTCGATTATTGCATCCGCTATTTTTTTTTTTTTTTTTTTTTTTCACACAAATGAGACTTCGTTCCGTGGAAAAGTATTTTCTTAGAGTACATCCTTTAAACTACCCCTGCAGATATGAGATCCGGTAACATCATCGGAGTTGGGTCGTGGAATTATTATCAAAATTTTTGTCCCAGATCGCTAGAAAATGCTATGATTTCTAAAGTTATTAAATCTGAATATTTTCCGTGAAATTTTTGCCTCCCCGAACGTGAGCTCGATTTAAAAAAATCTTTAAAATACAGCAGACGGTAGGTTATCGCGAGAATATGGATAAGAGATAAGAGGGTAGAAATCGCAATGGCGAAGGGGGATGAAGAGAGTGAAGCGAATGGCCTGCAGCATCCGGAAAGGAGTAAAAGCTTTACGAGATGCCAAAAGCTTCGACCTCGGCGTATATTATCTTACACCAAGTTTGCGCAAACTCTCATTGCGCTCGTGTGTTTCCTTAACGGCAGAAGAGGCACGTAACGTCTGTGACTTTCTTGGTCCATCTCTCATTATGTCATCTTTCGAAATTTTGAATGAGGCTTGAGGGACCCGAGGAAATTCATGTTACTTCCTCCCTTGGTATATTATCGCGAGAGGGGGAGTGCAGTTGGGACAAAGAGAATGGAAACCCTGAAGGGATTTGAGAAAGGATGCGACCGAATCATTAATATGAGTGAGAGCTGTGTCGAAGGCACAGAATCTCTGGTGTCTTGAAACACATGAGCTTCGAGAGCACGAAACACAAGATCATTTGAACAATTGTGCTCCGACAATTTTTACGATATACAAAGAACCATAGAATCTTTGTTATTTCCTTAGTTTCCCGTTGCAATGGACCTTAAAAAAAAAGAAAGAAAGTCTTTGATTAAAAAACTTTGTTCCTTGCTCGTATGACGTTTGGGAAAAGTTTGCATTTTTTTTCTTTCTTTTATATCAAATATTTCGTGTGATTTCTGAGAGGCGTAAATTTTGGCCTCGATACTTAACTCCCTCTGTTACAAGAATGTACAGAAACTGTCAGATATGAAGAGTTTAAAAGTATGGGGGTGTGGTGTGACGTCTATTTTATCCAGTTAACGAACATTTATCCTCCCAGTTGCTGTCTGTCACTGCAAAAAGGAGGGATGCGGTGGAAGAACACAAGCGCACTCGATAAATGTTGGCGACAGAATTAATTTCCTGCTTGCATTTGCAAAGCTCGGTTAACGTGACGGCAAACACAAGTTTGCCGTCGAGATGAAGGACAGGTATATGGAGAGTGAGAACGAACAGGGAGCGAGAGAGAGAGAGAGAGAGAGAAAGAGAAAGAGAATAGGAAAAGCCGTCAAAACCCGGTCAAGATAACGCGCTCCAATGAATCGCTTTTGCCTTTGCTCTCCTCTTGACAACTAACACAGACACTAGAGCATAACCTTCCCTCCCTCATTCGCTTTCCTCTCCATCTCTGAATATTCTCCGTCATATATTTCTCCTTCTCTCTGTTTCTCTCTCTCATCACGAGGACGCGATAAACTTTTGCGTCCCTCCAGAATTCAACGATCTATTCATTTATACACTTTTTTCAACACTCACACTCATACACACTCACAAACACGAAAACTCACTGAGAAGACAGCGACAGTTTCCGAAGAGATTTCTCAGCAACTCCTCATGCACTTCCTCGAGGATATTTCCATCTGCGGAAATCGGTTACCACAGAATAGACAGACGAGGCTAGTTACAGTCAAGTTTTCAAAGGACATACAACGATGAATTATACCCTGAGCTTTCGAGACTAGTGTCAACGTTATTTCAACACGTGACGTCTACGTAAAATAAAAAAAAAGAATGTGAAATATTAACCTAAGGTTGACACAGTTATAAATTTAGACACTTCATTGACACACTGGGTCAATTTGGTTGTGGAAAACAATGTGGAGTACAATTTAAACATTTCTTAATGTATGAGCGTCATAAAAATTCAGAGAATATAACATTTAATGGGTTTTAAAAATTATTGGAAAGTTTAACTCTAGCAAATGTGAGAATTTTATTGAAAATATCGTAATATTTGATGTTTTGATACTTTCAAAATTAATCATCAAGGATTTAACGATGGAAAATACTTTTTTCGAAAAATAAAATAAAATAGTTTTCTGATGAGACTGAAAAAAAAATTATATTCATTTCAACCTGTGAACTTAGCTCATTGGCGAAATAAAAAAATCTTTTGCAAAAGCAATTACGTTGAAATTATTCAAAAATCCATCAAACTTACAAAATATAAATGAATTATGACACCAAAATTCGAAACTTAAAAGTCCAGTTTCTTTAAAAATTCCAATAGTGAAGTTCATGACGTTGGAAAGCACCGAATTTCTTTACATTTTTCATTCGTCATAATTTATAAAAATCCTGCAACCTTCAAAATCAAAAAGTCGGATGTTTCGTCGTATCGACAATTCTAACGTGAAACCCCGGAGAAATGGATAAAAAAAGGCGCGAAATTTGTTTCTTTGGGTACGTCCAGGTTTCTGCCTCGAAGCTACGTAAGTTTAGCATTCAGAGATTTTTTTCTCTGTCTCTTTTGTTCTCTTTGTCTGTCCTCCTCTCGCAGCCAATCTGTAGGGCAATTTTCCACGAGTTCAGAGTCCCTCCGGCCACGCGGAGTAACCCAACGGTGTCTATAGATATATTGACACGAGACGAAGAGAAAAAGAGGAGCAGACTTTATTTATTCTTTGTCAGGACAGTACGGAGGAATCGAAAAAAAAAATGATTTTAAAACCATGGTGTATTTTGCGGAGAAAGTCAATATATTCACAAGCACACATCATGCACATTTAAATAAAAATTGACGTGTACATGGGGGCACAAAAAAGAGGAAAGAAAACGTAGAATATATCCAGCAGGTGGTTGCCACAGACCGTGAGAAATTAATCGAAGGTTGGCAACCTCTGATCCGGATTATTCAACGACCTGCACGAAAACGCGCCGGAAGGTAAGCACGAAAAAAGTAAAGAAAGAGGCTGAAAGGAGGAGGCGAAAAAGGGGACGAAAGTCGTTCGGAGCCGATAACGCGATTTCGCCTGATCTCTCCGTGGACCTCTATTTATTTCACTCTTATGTATTTTGCATCCATGTTCTTTCCATCGAATGCACACATACAGGAAAATCGTGTCGCGTCAACTCGAATTTTCGTACACACCGTATTATCTCGTCCATATCATATTACGTGTGTTTCGTCGTCTTCTTAGTTCGCGGGTCTGATGAAATATAAGAAATTTTTGTTCTCGACTTTTTGCAACAGGAACTATAGCAAAGATGAACTTTAGAAAGTGTGATTGAAAAAAGGAACAGAGTAGGTGCAAATTGTATCCTCCTGAAGCCTCGACATGTTCGGAGAACTCGCATTTCTTCTCGATGGTCATCTGACAAACCGTCAGAATACAATAGAGAAAAATGTCTGCAACGATCCAATGATTCGTTTTTCTATAGAGGAAAGTACTTAAACTTGTTCTTTTTCGTGGATGGTGAATTGAAAGAGTTGAACGATGCAGAAACGATGAATAACGTAAGGTAACAATAAACATAGTCGTTGGTCGACATTGAGGCAGAAGTGGAGGATAGAAACTAGTTAAAAAATCGTTAGAAGGAAAGAGAGAAGAATAGGAAAAAGTGATAGAGATAAAGAGGAAAAGGAATGAAAAGAGAAAAAAAAATAAAGGATACTGAATCCGCATGTACGAGAGAAATGAAACTAGTCTGAAAAGAGCGGAATACAGAGAAGCGAAATGAACGAATGGCAACAGTTTTGTGGGAAAGCTTTCAATCCACACACACATATATTGCGGAATACTGAACCACTGACATTGCGCGGACTTCGCCAAAGCTCTCGCACGTTATTGGATTCACGGCCTTTTTTCTACTATTTTCCTATCTCTTTTTCTCTCTTTACCTCGCCTGATAACTCTCAGTATAACTAAAGGTGGGCCAATCGTAAAATTCAAGTCCATTGATAAAACATTAGGCTGAATATTGGATTTGTCTCTTTTTCGTGAGCCTGTTGCAGTCGAATTCTTGACTAGTGCTTAAACCCAGTGTTTTGCAATTTTATTTTCATTTTTCGAACGTTATTGACGACTACGTTGTATTCGGTCTTCTAAACAAAAAATCTACAGTTTCTTCATTGTTTCGATGATTCTAACGAATCAGCTGGTTATGCATTTGATATGAGGCTTCCAATCTGACGAATTTTTATGAAACTGCATACAAACGTGCGAATGGAAGTCAATATTGAAAAACATTTCGTCAAACTTTTGTCACTACCTGAGAATTGCTTCACTCACTGTCTTCTGTCATATTCTACATCCTTACTTATTGCTGTGGTATTTTTTATAAAGCCTTTCGTTTGGATGCCACGTATCACCGGAATTCTCTTCCGGGTGATGTTACGGGATTTAAGACAATGACTATATTCTCGAAACGCTCCACTATTATTTTCTTCTGTAACCGTCATCCTCATGATACGGTATGGACTAAAGTTTGAGTTAATTTACTCACTAAATAACTACAGCGTAACGCGTTAAGTGCCTAGCGTTAGACTTGAAGTCTGGAACACAAGATATTGGAATGACTAGGATCAATGATTTAAAGTTTTTCAATTATTTTTTATGCATTTGATAGAATTATAAGAATTTAGTCATTAATTTGCTTCAGTACTTTGCCTAAATCCCATTGACGAGAATTTCGAAAGAACAGAAAAAATATGTCGAATTGCAAATTTTTGGGTTTCATATATAAACGATCCTTGAACAAAGAAAAAAAATCGTGAAAATTGTTAAACTGCAGACGCACAACATCCCTCGCTGCAGATTTTTAACATTATGATATATATTTCTCTATCCAAACGTGTATAAAATGACAATGAATGGGGAAACGATTATGTGCTATCGGGGATCGATATTATCATCATAACTTATCGAGGGTTATTGAAGCCTTAAGGCGCGATATCTCGAACACGGCGCACCCCTTGTTTCCTTTTATCAGTAGTCAAATCATTGCCTTCTATGGCCTCTCCTTTTTTTGGTCTCTCCCTTTCTCGACGCTAATGCCCCGCCTATTAATTTCCGCCTCGAACTATATACGCTCACGCTTAATTACTTCTCTGTGTAACGATATGGGCTATTAACTAAAAGACACGTTGTCCGAGACAAAATATTTGATTACAGATTGCTTTGACCATAAAAGAAACACGTGCACTGCGAACTGGTAGTTTATGGGATAAACTGTAGGAGATCTCCTCATCGACACGAAAAGTTGTCGAGAACTTAACGTTTTGTACACCGTTTCTAATAATTTTTTTTTTTTGAGTGACCCCGAAACTACCGACAACTTGATATTTCAGCTGAAGAGCGAAATAAATTCGATCAAAGTTATTGCAAAGCAAATAATTGAACTTCGTGTTACGGAAAAATGAGAAATTCTAGGATTTTTTTTGTGGGAACTGTAATGTTGAACATTTTCGTTGTTTTCATATTTTTTTGTATTTCCTGTACTTGTCGAAAATGAGGTGCTGAATTGTTGAAGAATTATCCAGTTTAAAATATTTACCCAGAACTTTAGTTCGCATTTTATTTAATGATCACATTTCTGGTCGACAATGAACGGTGTTTCTTGCTAATTGATTGACGCAACTCGAGCGTTATGTCAATTTTCAATGAAATTAATCGTAGCTGCTTGTTAAAGAGTTAGAAAGAAATTAAAAGGTTGTTCAAAAGAACTTCGAGAGACTGGTCTTTGAAATGTAAAAAAAAACGAAAATATACCCAATCGTTGAGCAGACTTGAGAAATCTATTCACAAGTTCGAGTGATGGGCACTCTCGATTTCGAACAAAATTTATACAACAATTACTCGTCACTATTTTATCGTAAAATCATCGTGAAGAGAACACTTCACGAGTTAATTACGAAGATAATAATTTTCTTTACACATTCGTGCTTCTAATTAAAAAAAAAAAAAAAAAAAAAAAAACATGAAAATAGTTAACGCTACCACCCGCTGCTTTTGGAATCTCAAATTCCGTCTTGTTCACCGTGCCGACACAATCCTCGATGATAGATCAACAGCATTTCCGACCTCCAACAAAACAAACTCATTACGGGGTCATCATGGAAATATGAGAGAATAAAAAACACTAGGAGAGGCTTTTATTTCGTGCTGTTCAGTCGTGTGAGTCTTTGAAACCTTCATCGAGTCACGCAGTACTGTTATGAAAATTATTGTATTAATAATTTAGCGGAAACCATTGCTGAGTAGCCTTGGACTTAATGCTACGTGTATTATTTTCATGTAAAAACTTTTTCCGATGTTTCGAAAGACTTTGACAACGAACATGTACTCAGAATGGGCCTCGTTCACTTTTCGCTACTCTTGAAATTGATGCAATAGTTTTATGGCAAGTGAAGTCTCTTTTATTCTGTCATTTGTTAAACTTTTCATTACGTTCTCATTAGACAAAGAAAAAATACACTTATGTTATTACGATTAAATTAATAAATTGTAAAAATCTAAGATTTAGAGAATTAAAAAAAAAAAGAGAGTACTTGGATTTCAAGAAAAATTCAATCTGATAGGAAGCAAATTGCATTCTTAGAATGGCACCTATTTCGTAATGGAAAACTTTATAAAATGAATAAATAAATAAATTGAAGCTTTATTAAATTTAGGCTTTCGACACATTGCATTAAATTATCAATATTTTAAATGCAAAATGTGCATCAATAAATTTCAGAACCTGTGTAATTCGATCAATTTTTTCACCTTGTACCTCATTGTCACTGATTTTTGATGGTTCAGAAGATTTCCAAATGAAAAAAGGCTTAAGTATCGATTTATTGATGCGACTGAGGATTACGCCTAGCAAATTGCGTTATACGCGTTAAGAGTTATAAGCAAAACCGTAATTTATAACCTCAAGTTTATCCGAGGATGTTCATGTCAAGTTCTTCTCTACGGACTCGTTCCGTTAAACCACTAAAACAATTTATCAACGCAAAACCCTTTCTCGCGTCTGGTAAAATAATATGGAAGTGAATGTTGACTACTCCCCTCACACAATGTTTAACCTCGCAATGGACGAATACTTGCGAGGATCTACAGGTTCATCCACAAATGCGGTGCTCGATCGAGTATTCTCTGAACCCAAGAAATTCTTCAATTTTTATATGAAAATAAAATAATTGTAGAAGAAAACGATTTGCCTAAGCATCCTTAGACTTTCACTGGCTCACACTCATTTGAGTCTTTCACCAGATATTAAAACCGACAATTGTCTAATGAACTATTTGTTTCACAGTAAAAGATTTTTGGCAATTTATTCATATAGTCAATATTCTATTTATTTTAATTTATTCATTTACTTTAATAATAATAATTTCTTTTAATTCATAGTAAATGATTATTGGAAATTTATTCGTATATTTAGTAATTTGATTTCAATGGTATAAATGAACGTATGAATGTAAGTAAATGAAAGTATGAATGAACGTATAACACGTATCGAGCTTTATCTCCTAACGTGGAAGTAGTTGGAAAATTACCTCTCAAGGATACCACAGTGTGTGACACCTCGGAATATCCTCTCCGGTTCCTTTATTCTATTCCGTATCTTCTACTACTGCGGCCCATTATAATGGATTGCTAAAACTTTCGTTCTTAATTTATGGTCGTGCGTTGCTTCAGGGACACCGCACAGACTGCAATTCCTGACGATTGTTTCTCATGTATTAATTAAGCTGACAAATCTATTATTGAAAATGAATTTCATTCTGGATCGTCCTTGGCCTCGATTAATGGTAGCCAGCAATTTAAATCTTATCGACTGTTGAAAAGTTGCACTGACGATGCAAAAAATGCTTCGAGAAGAAAGAAGAGAACGAAAGAACAAAGGTCCAGTGGGCGAGGAATTTTTTTAACATTTTTCAACTGGAATCCCCGCGACCTCATCTTTCACAGATCTACGTCCAAAAAAATGTTCTCTCTGTGACGCACGAGCACAGTCGCAGTGAACTCTTTTTACCGTGTAGATGCTGCCCCCAGCCGTGCACTAGCTGACTAGCTCATGGCATCGCACGACTGAAGAGATGTCTGGCTAAGCGCCTCTGGTGGTCGTGCTTGAGCCCCATCTGGGGACTTAGTTACTTAGGTACCGTTTCTGTTAAGCCCCTTGCACACGGTGCCTCTTTTTCGCCTTGAATAGAACGCGTGTGCTTTACGAAAGTCATCACATATGCTATTTAGCACAAAATAGTAGCGCCTGGAAGAGGCTTAAGTCAGCTTTTCTGCTGTTTTGCTTCATCCTTGTCAAATGTGATGCAGAAGAGACGGATTCGCTGCAGTCGTACATGAGTACGCGTATAGGAATGGCATGAGGAATTTCCAAAAATAAAAAAAAAGTAACAGGGAACTGGTGAAAAGCATTAAACTTAAGAAAAACCATTATTCACGTGGCACAAATGAATATGAAGAGAAATAAATCCATTGAGATTGCCAATGTTTTCATTTCGCAAATAGATTTCGCCTCATTGTTTCTACATCGAAACCCAATGGATTGACACTTCAAAAGTTAAGACCGTGGTGAAAAAATTGGGTTATGCTCATCACAAAGGGTACAGATAAGAGATTTTGGTTAACTTGATTAGCAACTGTGTAGAACTTTTGTTTGCAGAAATTTGAGGAAGTAGAACATGCGCCTTGTTTTTCGTAGGTACGATGGTGTCGTATTGGTGAAACGTAATATACGAGTGTTTGCAAGAGAGTTAACATGAATAAATGTAGGGAAAACCGCACCCATGCTTCTGTTGATAAAATGGAAATGGGTTAATCAAAATTTGAATAGTTCATTTCGTCTACGACGTTCAAGTTTCAACAACTCTTGATATGCATACACAAATGTATATATGCACAGAATAAATATATTTGTATATATAGGAAGGTATGAAAATAGGAAAATTCTGATAAACCATTGTATGGGTAAATTTCTGGGACACGCGATGCCTTGTTGACTCGGTGAGAGAAAGGCTGACAAGTTTTGGGATCGAGAATAACTTGGATTTATTCCCTTATCACGGTTACAAGTTTCCCGCGAGATCTCGCGCATTGTTTGTTTGTCACGATCGAGAATTTGCTGATGTGAATCACCTGCAAAGGTGTGACGCATCTTCCCTCGAGTTTAAATCACGTCGCGGCGAACGAAAGGTTCGCGTAGACGTGTTTTATCTTACGAAATTCTTGGCCTCTGTTCAGCGATCGTTTGGGAAAACAAATAAAAATTTCAACGCTCCGATTTGAAGATCTGAAGAGACAGAGAAAGAGAAAACAAGGTGCGAGTGAAATTGCAGGAAAAACAATGCCTTTTGGTCCAGAGCCAAAATCCCAAGGTAACCGCGAACACGTTTTTCCTGCTCTTTTATTATCTCAACTTCGCAAACCCTTCGTCATCCTTAATCATTTCACCAATCCACCACATTTCCTATCTTCTAACATTGTCTTCTATATTTTATCTTATCTTTTTGGGAAAAAAATCGTAAAATAATGAGACAATGATTAAATGAAGACTAAAAATGAAAAAAAATAAAATGAGTAAAAGAAACCTTCAAAGTGAGGGAGTGAAGAGGTTAAATAACACATATCTACATTCCTCGTGAAGCCAAACGAAATAAGTATCCTGCAGGGAGCTCCAAAGACGCTCATCGTCACCACAGAAATTCTATACCCTCTCACATAAAGATTTTATGTCCCCAAAGAGACGAGTTTCGTTAATCCTCTGTCCTTGTCTCCCGTTTTTTTCCTCTCGTTCCCTCTTACATATTCCGACTCTTCGTAAATTCCGTTTGATTCCTCCAAAGCTCTCTCATCCATACAGACACACATTTTTCTCGATATATATGTATAAACCATGTGATATAAATGTATACGAAAAGACACACTCTAAGCTCACGAAATACACGCGAAATATCGATATAACTTATTCAGGCTTCGAAGTATGAATCTATCAAATGTACCCTCGCTGGCTTATATTCTTCATGAAGGAAATCCTCACTTCCATTTCTCTAGCCAATGCGTCTCATTTATATACATTACAACCTCATTTCGACGACTGCATTTATGGCATTGCTGCTTCACGATTCCTCTGCGACAAATTTAAGGCGTTATTTCGTCGATCTATTTCATTTTTAAATCATTTTAATCCATGCACGAAATCCAATGCACTTCTATGCACTCAAGAGTTTCTTGAAATTCAAACGCCCTTTAAACATCAAATTGATTTTCATAAATTTATCAATCCTATGCCCTCGGTGCATGGCTCTGGCGATCACAAAGTTAAGCAGCCTCGAGTGAGGTCACTACTTGGTTCGGTGAACGCTTTATCATGCACCGGTTCACGTGTCAATCGCTGAGCCTGGAATAAACAGCTTTTCTGAGTTTCTGATGGTGCTAACCAACTGAACCGTCTCTGCTTTAACACGACAACTTCCTTAACTGTTCAATAAAAATATGTTGAACGAAAATCATACCATGAAAAACCGTAGAAAATATGTTGAACGAAAAACATAGCATAGAAAACCATAGAATATATTTTAAGGGAAAATCATAACATAAAAATGTTAACTTTTGTAATAAAAATGTTTTTTTAATTATTGTTGCAGTTACCAGTGGGCGGGGGTGGTGCCGTGCTGGTGCTTAGCGAACTCGAGAGCATGGCAGCGCGGCAACAGCGGGAAATAGCCCAGCAAAGGCGTCTCTTGGAAGAACGAGAAGACCGCCTTGCCGTGCTCCGAAGAGCACAGGTAAGTCATTTTTTTGAGTCACTCCAACAAAATCGGTAAATCCAAAACTCCAATTCTCAAAATCGTTGTCACTTTAGGTTAATTCGGAGATAAAAATCATTCGAAACAAATGATTTGCAGTAAAAAGCGATTTTCAAGTATCGGTACATTGGCCCGAATGCATTTTATCCAAACTAAACCGCTCGATCCATCAACAGGATATTTGATAAACGGAATAAATCCACTCTCCTGATGGGGATATCGATGGATTTTTTTCTTTTTTGTTATTTCTACCATCCATTACATCCAGTCGATTCGATACGTTTTCCATAACATGTTCCATCAGAATTTTCTCCTGGAATAAACGCTTCTCTTTCAAAAATAAAAATTGTATGTAAAAAAATAAGAAAAATAAGAGAAAAAGAAAAATAAAAAAATCTTGTGGTTTTGTATCACGATCGAAAATGCACGAAGGATGAAAAGCTTCGTGTGCAAATATAACCCTGTATGGTGAAAAAATATAGCTGAGAAACGAGTGGAAAGATGTTGGGAGAAGGAAATTGTGTTCTCGGTCGAACTGGAAATAGCTTGGGCTCCTTTCAAACATTCGCTTTCCTTGTGTATATTCCTTTTGGGTCGAACGAATCGAGTCTGTATACTTCGTTTTCGAAATCTCTACCAGAATGTCTTTTTTCCTTTTTTTTTGTCGTTCTTTTTTTCTGTCGTTCGTTTTTTTTGTCGTTCTTTTTTTTGCTCTTCTTGTTGCCTACTTGCTCCTTTTTCGCTTATTTCTTGCTCTTTTCTTCGTATTATACGAAAAAAGATACAAGTCGAGTTTACTTCCGGCGATCGAGGACGCTTTGCGAGTCCATCTCAGTGGATATAACATTCTCGTGCAATTCTCGTGTTCGGCTGTCTCTCTTTTTAGGTAGAAACAAGAAAAAGCCTCGCGATGGCATATCCGGTGAACCGGACACGCTGTCACGAAGCCGGAAAAACGATAATAAAAATCCTGTCTCTTTTCTCGACGTAAACAGAAGGACGAGCAACAACACCACGTACATGAGATTTTTCACGTAAAACAAGAGTTGAAATTAAAAATAAATAAACGAAGAAATAATTTTGTAGAAGTTTTTGCACTCGCCATCAAAGCTTTTTTCTTCAGTCCGGATTTCTGATGTTATTTTATTCTGAGCCAGAAATTCGCACATTTTTTCTACACCGAAATCGTGTATACGCGATTTGAATGGAATTCCCATACGTAGGAAGCCCACAAATCAACGCGTGACTCGCCACGATCATGCGAAAAAAAAAATAGTGTACTGTACGCTGAGGCAATGACGGAACGCAATTGTTCGCTTTAGTTCTTTAAAAATACTTTCCATTTTTTCATCATATATACATTTTCTTCCCCTCTCTCTCTCTCTCTCTTTCGTTCTCTCGTGATTTCTCATGGGCGTTAGCACGTGGTTTATTGTACTCGTGAACTTAGTGCGTGCAAATAAAAAATAAGGGGAATATGGAGAGAGCGAGAAGGAGAGAAAAAGCAACGAGAGTGAAGGAACTCGACCCAGTTTGCAATTTCTATTACGACAATGAGTCATTAGTCGAGTAGGCGATTATCGTGTGTCTCGTTACGTGTGTTGCCTGCCGCTTACGTACGTGTATCATTAATATGACATACATATATATATGCATATGCGATAAAACTTCCATAATATGCAATAAATATACCTGTACGTACACATTAATACGTGCATCGAAATTTTTTTCATGTTTTTATACTTTTTTTTTCGTTTTATTTTTTTCATTTCCTTTTTAACATGCTGGCATTCCGTTTGCCCGGATATTTGTTGCACATGTTGAAACAGTATCTGCACTCTTGCTTCACGAGGGATTATTATGGCCATAGCCCCGAGAATTCTCGTACTTTTCCTGGCCCTTTAATTTTATACGTACATACCAAACGTACATATGTGTTTATGTATTATATGTCTGGATGTGCACGAAATCAACACAGCTCTACACTTTTTCCTATACATCCCTTCCGGCTCTTACACTCGCACATATCGTGGGCAATTTCGAATGAGCAGTTTCGTAACTCATACAACACGCGACCAAGTACACTTTTACTCTGCCACTGTAACTCTCTGCTACAGCTCCGTGAACGAAAATTATACTTCCCTTTCCATTCTCCTTTATGTAGGATTGTTTTTTCAAGTATATTTCAAATTTCCTGCACGACTTCATACTTTTCCTCTTATTTTTTCAAACAAAATTCATTACTCTAGAAGAACCACAAACTTTTTTTAGTTGTACTCAGAAACTTGTTTTTTAGAGAGAACGAATGTTTGACGAGATAATCAAAAAAGCTAATGAAGACGATGACAAATAGGAAATCAATTATTATCAACATTTTTCCTTAAATGCCCAAAAGTTTGAGGTCTTTTTCTATCTTTTTTGGGGGTTTAAAGTGTTTTCGAAAACTTTTCAACAATTTATTGAAGTGTATTGACGTCGTGAAAAAAATTTCCTCCACGATTTTGCGAATAATAATACTAATGCCATTTGAAAATAATGAATTTAATGGCTTAATGCCCAAGAAAAAACTGAGAAAAGTTTACAATCAAAATTCATATCTAACTACAAGAGAAAGACAAATTTTCGATTTGTTCCATTCAAAAAAACACAAATATCAAGAGACGTCTAAAGTGAACCGAACAATAAAATTTTATAATCGAGAGCTCGAGACAAGAACCATTGAGAAGGTTTAATCTTTAATACTTATAAGCTTTGACCAGTGCATTGAGCCCTTTTTCCAATCTCATCCTTACAGACCACCATGGACAGAATTAACGCGGAGCCCGACTCACGGTATTAGCATTTTCATAATTCCGTTCCTCTTCAATAATCCCCTAATTAAATGTCCGCTCTGCAGCCTCTTACAAATACTAATTATTAATGACGATAATAATAATTCGACTTTGGGTCGGCCACATACATCAATAATTAGAATCTTTAATTTGCTTCCTCTCGATTTGGAATCCTCGTTATAAACTTCAATGCAATATTCACAGAATTTATGTAACCGTTTCGTAACAATTCAACTCATTAATAATCAAAATAATGAGACAAGAGTGAAAGAAGAAGAGAAAGAGAGAATGAGATTGAACAAGTTTCCAGTTAATTTGGATGCTTTTTGATCAAACACTATTATTTTACGACTTAACACGTTTCTCTCGCGTCTGAATTTCGACTCGTAAATTCATTGAGACTCGGGTTTCCAAAATACATTTATAATGCCTCTGCTGCCTTAAATCGCTTCCTCTCTCCATCCGAATGTGATCTTGTTTCTTTCGATGTCGGAATTGGATCTTCTGCGCTACAGGAAAGTTTGGATTAGCAAAAGTAACTCTCTTGACAATAACGACATTAATACGAAGGGTGGCGTTGTAATTACAGTTGAAAAATAAAAGTTAATCTTTGCACGTTTGATTGTGTTTCCTGCTTTCATACAAAGGCACAGAAATTTTATTGACAGGCAAATAATCAAAACTAAGATCCTTTTTCTTGCTCCTAATGGATTCGAAATTTGCCCAATCGCGTCTCATTGACTCGATTGATTTATTCGACAAATTGCTTTTCCGTCGAACGTTCCTGATACATTATTGTTGTTATGGATATAACTTATGAAAGTTTTGGGGATTCGGGATAAATTATAAGCGCATTTCTCACGAATATCTTATGCTTCTTCCCCACGATGTATATATACAAGCGTATTATAATAATAAACGGAGAATGCTCATCGATGGATATCGATCTGAGACGATGTCGCATATCGCTGTTGTGCTTCTACCTCCGTTTTCCTACGCATAGAATATTAGTTGCCTACATATACAGGGTGTCCCACTATCGTTTCTCATATTTTCAAACCATTTTAAAACCAAGTTTTCTTAGTGAAAAGTTTATTATCGAAAATGAACGATTAGCATTTCTGGAAATGCCTCAGTTTGAAATAAACTGTCACATACAATGGTGCAAAAGAGTAAGAATTTCATTAGTAACTCCAGGGTATCCCGGGAACGCTTACCATGCCCGTAAACTCGAAGCAAAAAAATAAATAGAAAAGTTTCATATCGTTTTCTGGAAAAATGAGTTTTTATCAATGGAAGTTGACGATGCCTCGAGCTTTTAAAGACCGTACTGCCAAAACGGTTGAAAATAGAGCAAAACATCATAGGACTAATCTGTGAGAGCAGAAGATTTCCGAAAGAAAAGTTCCCGAAGGTACTTGTCTATTTGTAATAGTTTAGTCGTCATAGCGAATTAAGAAGAAACTAGAACTTCACAAGTTCGTGCAAACTTCGGTAACCAGACTGTGCTTCGAGACGCCCTCAGGGCTAAACTACTGAAGATAGAGAATCTTGGTAAGGAACTTTTTTGTAGAAAATGTAATGCCCTAAAAAATTGGTCTCATCAATTTATAGCGTATCTCTAACCGTTTCGTTGGAATTCGGGGTCGAAGTGAACAGTTTCATGAACTCTGATAACAGTCAATAACTTCGAAGAAACTTAGAGTTCGATTCTATATTTTATTTCACGGATCGTCCATAGCTAAAAGGACACCCTATATATTTATATTTGACGTAATGCTTCTGTCGATATTTTCCATTTGGAATCAGCACTGATGAAACCTTCCTGTTTCCTTCTCCCGCTCTGCTTTGCTTGTTCTTTTTTCCTCGTCGATGCTCTTTTTTTTTCTACATCGAAGAAATCTCTGTTCCGCACATGCGATATACTATTGGGGCGATATCCCGATCGTATGGTACACGCTAGAACACCGAGTAGGTCTTCGTAATCCTCACGGCTGAGGCTCGGGTTCGAGACTCCATCTAAAGAGACTCCATATCAGGTCGATACCCCCCGTGGGATTTTACCTACGAGTGGCTGTACGTATGTAGACCACAATTTGCGTAGGGTTGTTCCATTTATTCCCCGCACATTAAATGCCACCAATTAATCATTCGATGGATATATAAAAAATATATTTATGTCTATAAAACTCCTCAGAAATGAAGGTACACCAAGAAACTCTAAATTTGTTACTGAATAATTCCTTTTCATCGTGATTTGACAGCAAAATTTCTATTTTTTCTATTTTTACTGTTCCTGCGTTTGTCCTTGAGGCTTTTTACAAACACATCACTTCCATCCCTCATCACTTTTGAACTCTAGACTTTTCTGCCACTTCACTAACTTCACGTTCCGAGTAGACCCACCAGACGTGTCGGTCGCAGCGACTCGTTCCTGACACACATTACATTTGCTCACGGGCAAAGAGAACTGTGAAAAACTCGATTCCTACTGACAGCTGCATTTTTATGCAGTTTTATTTAGTTCGAATGATTGGACACTGTGAACAACTGCCTCTGGCATCAATGCAAAACTCGATGCATGGCTAAGCGGTTATCTAACCAAATACTAACCTCGCTCGAGGCTGCTGAACTTGGAAGATACCCGAGGCCACGAACTGACCGGATACGAGGCTCTCCACAGTTTCCCTTGGCCCTCGTGCAAACCCGAAACAGTGGGGAAAAGGAATTGCAGGACATTTTCTTGATGGATCTCGTAAAGACATATGGAAATTAGTGAAATGGACAGGCGAAGGGGAAAGGAACAATAATGGGATGGGCTCGTGCGAGAAGTAAACATAGAAATATTGAAGCATGACAAAAGCAAACTGAACCTTCATAGAAATATTGGACCAAACAATCAATAATAATCAGGACGATAATGAACGACAACTTGCAATAAATTACAGAACAAATCATTAATTTGATGATTAAAAAAATAAACAGTCACATCGAAAATGAGAGAAACTTCGAAAAATCAAGCGATTGGCAATCTTGATGCACAAAGTCCCATTCGAAAACTAAGAAAATGTATTTTTTGGTTTATTTCGATCAGGAAAATATTCTGAGCAGCTTTTTTTTCAAAGCAATTGAAACCAAAGATTTAGGTTCCACTCGTTTCAGACTTCGCTCAACTATTTTGAAGGAACATGTTTGAATTATGTATTACGACAAAAAAATGGAGGCAAAATGAAATCCTTTGTATAACGATACGATTTTTTCGTATTTTTTCGCCATTCCACTTCAATAAATGTTAAACGATATATTTTTGTGACTCCAAAACAGGAACCAGCACCGCAAGACAGACTTGCAAGACTAAGACACCGGCTTGATCAACAGCAGAGTAAACTGGATCGTTTGCGGCAACTGAGGTCGCAAACGAATCAATCGAGAGCCAATAATGCCACCCTGAGTGAGTAATATACATATATACGTCACATATAATTAATTGTATAATGTTTGTATTCAAAGCAATTAATTGAATTGCTTCTGACGAACGATACCGAGCTCAGACACATTTGCATGCGCAAGGAAAACCGTCAAAGTCCTCAACGATACTCTGACATTCCGAGAAATTCAATATCCCGGTTTGTGCCACGATTCTTAGACGACTAATGTGTTTGCTTAGTGTATATCTATGTGTACATTAGTTCGATAAGATTTTCGATCAGATCTCACCTGATTTCTAACCACGATGGGAGAAAAAGTATGGCGAAAAGTCGAGTACACATGCAGGGCTGGATAAAACCACTGAATGAAATTTTTCTCGCTTTTATTTCTCTCGCACTTTCTCCCTTTCTCCACACTTGGCCAGATCTGATTTCAAATCTCCCTGCGAAATGCTCGAAATACGAATCCATTGAGGGTTTGCATTTCGTCGTGAATCACCCCCTCGATATCAATACGTTATTCAACTTTTTTTGTAGAATTTTTTTTCCTTTGCTTTCTCAGAATAAGGGAAAAAAGAGTCCACGAGTAAATGATAAAGAATTTTCTTTCTCCTCACGTTTCATTCATTGAAAAATCGTTTTTTTTTAGTCATTGACATGGCTCTGAAGTGTTCGTCCTTCGAGCTGTGAATGTTGGTTGAATACTAAAATAAAAGTGCGGTCATACTTTTTCGAAAAAGAAATAAGTTAGTTTAAACAATTTATTTTTATCACTCGTTCCGTTTTTAATTCTTGAGAACCGACTTCGATGTATATTCAACGTACTGCATTAGTGCAGACCTTGAAGGGAATCGATAGGTCGAATCATAGAACCACGAGACTCCGAGAGGTCCTGATTGTCGATTGAATCTTCCTTCGCAAATATTTGCCGGGGCCGTAACGGACGGACGGATATAGACGAAGGTGAACCTCGCTTGAGAAAATCGCAAGGAGTTCTATGCACCATTCACAGGGTGTACCTAAACTACTGTTTGCTCGTTTTACTTGGATCCACAATTCACTTGTTATTTACGGGAGAAGAATCTCAACATTTATCATTATTATTTAAGACAAAAAACGTCAGAAATAAAATTATAGAAAATATTTAAAAAAAAACCATGAACAATTGCTAATCACGAACGAATATTTTTATTGTACATTTTCCTCAATTATTTTCGAGAGATTGAACATTGATTCGAACCCAAAATAAAGAATAATAATTCCTAACGCTGCTGAATGGTCATTTGAAACACTCAAATATCCCATAAACGTTCGCACCACTTTCTCGTTAAATACTTCACGATTCCGTGGAATAATATTCGTCAACAAAGGTAAATTACTCTCTGGCGTCGGTTTCACAGTGAATTTCTATGAGTCAATTGTCGTCACGAGCGTTTACATCAATGCCAAAAGTTTGCTTTTGTGATTAGTTATCAGAACGAGTTTCGAAGTTATTTCAAACTTGCTTTGATTATCTTTATTATTTTATTGTTATTTAAATTTGCATTAGAGTACAATTATGAACGAAACGAAAGTATAATATCTCTTTGTATTCTCCCGTTCGCTTTTTGTACAGAAACTAAAGTAAAAAAAAGAAAAAATAGAACAAAAAAATGGAATAATTGAAATTGTGAAACTAGTACGAGGAATAAAAATGGAGGTGAAAAATCAATGAACCTGAAAGGTTTGCGCATAGTAGTAAACCTCAGTCTGACACATGGCACCCTGGTAAAGTCGTTAAGGCTATGGATCAGTCATTGATCCATGGCCTCAATGTGGCCATGGGTAGGAAACCAGAAAAGCGATTTAGATCGAGCCACGATGGACTTGCCGAGGTCCTTTTTTCCCGCTAAAGCTACGTCACATCGATGCTAAGCCGTTCGTTGATTAACACATAAATGCGAGTCAAATTAAATTGCATTCGAGTATTTCAATTAAAAATGAACGAAAAATACAAAATGAAGTGCAGGGTCATTTTTTTCTCTATACTCAGCTCGAACTAATTATTTTCAATTCAAATATTCTTGTCGTACTATATTGTTTCAAAATTTCTGAAAAATTCTACTGACTGTTGGCGACAGGCATTCCTTCCTAAAGCCTTCCCTAGATCCATATAATTTTCTAAAATTTGTATCATCGTACAGTGAACTCTATTTTTACTGAACTTATGAAGCAAACACCACATCAGAATGTCAAGAAAACTGTCTTCCAATCAGAGGTTTATCACACAAGGGCAACCCATTTCTATCAATTTTAATTTCGTGATAAAAATTTGACAGCGATAGTGAAAGTCCAGAAAGTTGTGAACCTTTGTTCCCTTCGGTACCGTTCATACACGAACCACGAAAAAGGGAAGAGATTCCATAAACAGAAATTTGATACGGGGAAAACTAAAAACTAGAATGAAACTCGAATCGATGGTTCTACGGTGAGAGGCATGAGCATAGGGTGAAGAATCGAATGTTGAATTCGATATGCAAGACAGATAGAAGAGTGGAGAGAACGGATAACAAGTCAGAGTATTGACCAGGATCACGTCTGCGAGTGAGGCAGCGAGAGGTATGAAAAGAAGAGAAGAGGCCGGGACGAAAACGCGATGAAGCAAAAAAAAAAAGGAGAAAGAGATACACTAACGAGAGACGATATCACTGAATCAAGAACACTGTGAAAAAATACAAAAGAAAAGCGAGACTGATAGCAGAATATCACATGGGGTTACAGAGCTCGTGACAGCATATAATAAGAATCAATAGAAATTTATAGAGTATTAAAAGCTATATTTGTAAACCTAGACGTATACGAGCTGTCTCTGCTTGATTGGCGATTGATCCACGAACATATCGACAAGCCTCTGTCAAAAAAATTGATAAAAGGAATAAATCAACTCCCCCAGAATACGTTCACGATTTTTTTAGTACAAAGTACTTCATGAACGTACTCGATAAGTCTTTTTGTATTTTTATATTTTGTACCCATTTGCATTGCACAGTTTTCGTTTTCCCACGACCACAACATCGTCTGTCGAATATATTTGTACGTATGAAAATCATTCATATACGTGGATATGGATACATGTTGGAATCCAATGTCTTGTTGCAAAGTTGCTATGAAACTAGAAGAGAAATGGTTGGAACAGTGAAATCCACGTATTAGGCTCTATGTAAATCCTATATTCGATGTCCCAGATATTCACGAAGGCGTATACACGCAAACAGCAGCGAGAATGTATACTTGCGGATACAGAGCGAGCTTTATGACTATAAAGACGAGGAAGACATGTGTTGAGCTACCAGCTCATAATAGCTCGACTCAAATCTCATCGTCGTTATTACAACGATTTAATAGTTTAGATATTGACATTCATATTGGACGAGTTGTGCTGTGGAGTTTTAAAGAGATGAGAAATGCCAAATGAATGTGGATCTACAAAATTTTAACAAATTCATACGAAAATTACTGTGACTTTTTTTCCATTCGAAGCTGGGACCCCAGCCACCGCTCATTCGCTTCATGGTGGAATTATCTTCAAATTTGTAGTTAGCGTTTTGTATTTATAGGCTTTTTTTAATAACCTGAGAACATTTTTAGTAAAAAAAAATGATGAAAAATTAGATTTTTCGCTTGGAATTCTCTGGATAAATAATTTATCGGAATGCGATACGGCCTAAAACTTTTTCTGATTCATGGGCTTCATTCCTGTGAAAGATTTATCAAAATTGGTTTAGTGGTTTTCGCGTGAAAAGCGGCCAAACACAATTTTTCGGTTGAGTTTCATGACGAAGGGAACAGATTTTATTAACAGTTTAATATTTTTTTAAACGAATTTGAAGCAGTCATGAGTCTGTCATACTACTCAACAAAAATGGGAAACAGTTTACTTTTGGATGCATTAAATATTACCTGGAAACTCAACGATCGCACATGGAAGCTGAGAGAAAAAAGTGGTGTAAAATATGAATGAAAAAGTTGGAGGAAGGAGATGGATTATATTGCTGGGGTGAAAACGATCAAGGAGAAAAGTGAGGCAAGCGAGAAAAACCATGCAGGAAATGGGGATTCGTAAAATTGAGGCTCGTTATCCACCATGGACCATCATGCTCTTCCAATCCCTTTCTCTCGTATCTTTCCTTTCTCTTTCCTCCATATATTCACGTTAAGTTTACTGTATATCATATGCACATTATTTTACAATTACATGCTTCTTGGGTTTACTTTTATTGCAGACGTATAAACGCGAATGTTTTTACTCTCGAGCTCCTCATTCGTTCTCGAGTTTCTTTAATTTCGTGTCGTCTCGAGACGTTCCCTCAACTGTCACGAAATATCGACAGTTCCTTCATTATCTATAAATTCCATGTAACATTGTGTCGACCCTTATATATTTCCATTTAGTCGTCAACATTATTGTTCAACTATTTTGCCCTTCCTTGACCTCCTTTCTATTTCCTCATTATTATCGATTCATTTCTGATCATTATATTTTTACTCTCTTTTCATTTGGAACACATTTTATTTATAAATAAATATCGATTGACACAAGGAAATCAGTATTTTATCCTGCAATGCAAAAGGCTGAATCAAATTTTTTACATCAGATGTCCTCGAAACCAAAGAGATTTTTTTCTAATTTATTTTCCAATCTATCCAGAACAATCCAATCTTTTTTTCCTCGTCTTCCGCGTTTTTTTTTTTTTTAATTCTCTTCTGTTTTATGGTCTTGACCTTCTATGGATTGTCAGGTATTATCAAGATTACCTCCAACATACGATCCTTACGTTTATGGTGCAACGGACATGGGATCTCCACAAATTTCATAGCCACTCGAACCGAGCCTGTACGTTTCACTCAGCACTTGTCCAATTGGCAACTAAATCTGGACAGCGAATGGCCCATAATATCTCCATAAACCCATGGTTGGTTGGAAGAAAAATTACGGACGCTTTACTCTCCCAATTAACTCGTGTCCTATTATTAATTAATTCCTTCCACTTTTATCAATAAAATGATAAATTCACATATTTTTAACGCCCTGAAGCACTCAAAAAAATGCTCTTCCTGGGGAAAAATACAATGAGCAAAAATAACATAATTAGGCAGGAAAAATATAAGTCTTTTTTTTATTCCACTGAGCAAATACTTTTCTCATTACGTCCTGTGACGTGAGTCGTTCAAATACAACGTTTTTCTCTCTCCTCAATCTGCTTCGGTTTCGAAGGGTGTACGACAAAAACTTCAAGTTTCTTTGCCCTCCTTATTTATTTCATTTTATTATTTCTTGATCATTTTCACGCCAAACAGCTTCTGAAATATTACCTCGTGTTCTTGTCACGTAATTACGAAGCCATTAGTGATGTGGTTCGTTGATTGCAACAATATTTTTCAAGCATCTGAAAATGAAATTCCCTTCAGTCTCAAAGACGTCTTTTTTCTTCGTTAAGACGAAGTTAAGACGTCTCGATGTAAGCATCGAGACGACTACGTGACAATTTACATCCGTCTGCTAAATTGCCAGTGGAACTTATTACGTTCATGAAAAGTTTGAATATCCACAAGTCCTTTTACGCGAATAAGGCGAATCCTATTTTCCGTTTTATAAATTACAAATATTCCTGAACGATTTTCCAGCCCTTGAAGACTTTATGGAGTATAAAAAGTCTCACGTCACATTGATATTTATGGAGATTTTAAGGTAGTTCGATACCAAACGGCCCACTAACTTGAAATATCGAAGTCCCTGAAATTCGGAATTTTTCAAACACTCCATAAACGTCAAAACGGCCCTAAGTCCGTTACGTTTTATCTCATAAATTTTCATTTTTCCAGTATAATCCGTTCACCAAATATTTCGTTCGGAAACATTGAAACTTATGGCCAAACGATCTGTGGTTCCAAAGATAATGAAGTAATTGTGCGATCGCCTGTAACAAGCCATGATCTCATACCGAAAACCGCGAACGCCGCTAAATCCTCTCAACGAGAAAATTACACATATGCAAAATGTCGTGGGTTCGAATAATTTACGGAAGAGCAGCATATAAATCCTCGTTTTAACGTTCGAGTTCGGTAAATTGCCTGATAAGTGCAGACCGAATTAGTGGTTAACGCTTCAATGACACACTGGGTCACATTGACCCGGACTAATTTTTCGGCGTTGATTAAGCCCTAAAATATTTTTAAATACTAGTCTTTAACGAAAATTGACGATTCTTTCATTTCGAAAATAAAGTTCATTTGTTCCGATTAATAAATTTTCGTTGGAAATCTTGTCACAGTAGTTTTCTTTTTTTTTCGAAAAAAATCGATCTTTATAATATTAATGGCTAGAAAATTGCAGTTTTTTTGGTAAATACACACATGTGAAGGAATGTTTTGAATGTACTCCTGATTTTTTTCGACTGGAACCAACCGAAGGGCTGCTGATGTCAGGTGCATGGAGTACACTTGGGTCAAATTGACCCAGTGGGTTAATGAAGAGTTCATAAACGTTCGTATGGGTTAAATGGTGTAATTTTATCGAATCGATTTTCCCTGTGATGACGTTATCATGACGAAATAGAGTGTATACGATATTATTTGTTTATAGAATATGGAGGGAAAGACAAATTTGTTTCGGGTTCATTACGATGTTGGCGATTGCTAAATTAAGCTTTGAGCAGTAGGAACAGAGTGAAAACTCTTCCTCTGTAAATGTTGACTATCGATGTGATTCGTGACCGATTTACTCGCCAGCCTTTCGTTATTCCTCAAAATTATAAAATTCTCCGTTTCAGTTTTTTTTTACTCGCAATCGTGGCCTAAAAATTCAGTGAAATCCTCTCCACATCTCCGAATGGCTAAACATTTGAACGGACTATCAATGATGCCTCTGAACCAATTTCCATCTCGAAAATCTTCGCTTATCTATTAATCGTACACTTTTTCGATCAATTCAACGCACATCCGATTATCGTGGCGCAAACTTTATTCATCCATGTTGTTTGTAGACCTGTTAGACCGTTAGATATTTCTCTTTGTGAATTTTTCCACGCAATAATCGTTAATCGATTGGCTCTTTACTCTCGTCTCGATTTCGCGAAAACTAGAACGCCCACTGGCTCAAACGTTCGATTGGAAAAGTTAAAGTGACGTGCAATGCTTTTATTGTTGTCACCAATATAAATCGTGCCTCTTTCTTTTATATTTTAAAGATAAAAGTTTATTTTTCAAAGGCAACAAAAATTATGCACTTTTCGAAGAAACTTATGCATATAAATAAAAATGGAAATGTTCGATCGTTTCGATCGAATATTTAAACTTTTGATTATTAGTGAACAAAATTGACAATGAATTTTTGATTAAATAATTAAAAATGCAAAAACTAACTCAGTTTTTGTTATGGTTGTGATTTTTCTTTTCGTTTCATTTTTTATTATTTCTCGAACTTGTTATTTCAACAATTTTTCCTCATCGACTACCGGTTCAATTGTGAAAAATTCGCAAAATTGTCACGTTTTTTTTCTCATGTTTTTATCAACAGCAATCCAATGATACACAAACCTTGATCAAACCCTATATTCCTTGTTGAACTTTTGGTTCTTTTTTTATACTGGCTTTTTCAACGATCGATTTGGGTCTGTTTGGGTCGATTCCCTTGTGACGAGCACCTCGCGGCTTAACAAAGTGTGCACGGACCACAGGTTCGTGTCCACCCATCATTTATGCATTTTCTGTTCGAACATTTCGCCAGCAGCTCGACTATCGATGTGAATACATATTATACGGTTTTCACTCCAAATAACAGCTAAAAAGATCGTGTAGGATTTTAAACTACTTATCAATTTCTTTCATATAGTGCAACGCAATTTTGAAAAGATCGATTTTTAATGAAATGGTGAACTTTGTAACAATAAAAAAATGATTTCTGAATAAATTTTTATCGCAGAGAATCGTATCAATTATTGATTAACAAATCGCACTTTCTCTTAGTCTCGCTCTTTTTGTCTCTCTTTCAAGTAAACCGACTTTTCAGTTCACAAAAACTGCGTTCTTTGCAAAATGTTGTTTATTTATATTTAAAAAGACACCGTTCGATCGACGACGTGTCAAAGTTGTACTTGTAAGTTGATGCTCTCTCTTCAATCTCCTCGGAACAAGTGAATTTCTTCAATTTCTCGATCAAAGTAAATAGCGTCCCGATTCCCACTCGCGACAAGGGAAGGGGCCGCGGGGATTCCGCGACCGCGCTAATCAGCCGAAGGCTTTGGGGAGGGGGCAAAGGCCCAGCGAGGCTCAAGGCAGGCGGAACGACCAACAACAACCCCCCTCTCGACAGACCGCCCGAATTTAATGCTTCCCCGTTCACTAATATCGCTGAACTGATATGAAAAATTCGCAGAAAAGCGCACCGGGTAAAGTGACGAAACCAAAACAAACGCTTGACAAGTCAAACAAGATTTAATGCTCGTTCATATACGTTCAAATACGAACAAAAAAAAATAACAAATCACTTCTTCGAACCGTAACACTGACGGACAAAACTAAGTGGAAATGAAATTATCTTTTTCGAGTATTTCGTGGATTCGGGCGATTTAATAAAACCGGAGCATTACATCGTCTTGGATTTCCTTCTTGGAGTTTTCCTTTTGTTTGGACGAATGAATAATTATCAACGTTTTTGTTAATTATTTTATTCATGATTTTATGAGTTCGCACAAAATTAATCATTTTAAAGGATTTAAAAACTCGATCGAAAGCTTTTTTTTCAAACAAAAAATAATAATTAGGCAACAAGGTTTAAGCTATTAATTTTGGTTGATTCCAAAAATGTACGATCCATCAACTACAACTTTATTCCGATTTAAGTGAATAATTGGACAATGTATTAATATTTACTTAGTTACGTAGTTAAAAATTTGTCTTTCCCACAAAATCCACGTTTATGAGATATTAAGCGGGTTCACATTTCCCGGCTGAGCCAACAGACGCGAAGAAACGAAAACGGAACGAATTTATCTCCGACGAAAGAAAAAGTAAAAAATAATAATAAAAATAAAAATAAAATGGAGTCTCCTCAAGTGCGAGAAATGCTCACCCGGGGAAAAACTTCGTTTCCGCGGGAAACTCCCTGACGCCTTGAGACGAGAGGGATAGAAAGTGCCATGAGTATTACGAGCACTCGCTCAACCTCGCTCATCAAGGGGGAGAAAATGTGAAGAAAAGCTTTCTCTCGCGTCTTTTGCGCTACATCCCTTCCCTTCCTTACTTTCCCGTTTATTTTTTTCTCATTCTTCTCTTTCTTTCACTTTTTATTTCTTTACCAGGCAACGTTTTTTCTCAGGATTTAAAGCTGAAATATAAAGAACAGAATAAAAATTGAGGTGTAACAAAGCACATTGACGAGATCCTTTTACACGTTTTCCCCCTTCCCCCCCCCCCCTCTCCCTCTTCCCTCCTTCTCCGTTAGTCATTATGCGAACAAAATAAACTGTAAGAAGTCGTGCGAGCCTCGTGCAGTACAGTTTACTTTCATTTTATCCCATTTATATCAGAACATAGTGGCTTTTTCTTTACCACTAAAAAAAAAACGAACTGATTTATCGGTCTCTTCCATTGAAATTTCCCTTGTTCAATAAAAATCGTAGCGATTGGAAAAAATGTCGTGATTGATTAATTATTTCGAAAGAATTTGAGGGTCCTGGCCACTCGGGAGCTGGACTGATTCGATATACTTTTGGAATTTTGATTTGTTTTCATACAACGGCGCGTTTTTCTTAAACCGTTCGTTGATAGTTCGATTAAGGAACTGATGTGCACGGAATTTCGATTAATTTAATGATTTTGCTAAAAAAATCTCCCAAGTCTGTCGATTTTTGTAACTTTCCAGCTCACTGAATATTCGTCCCCAAAGATATTTGCAGAGATTTTTGCAATGGTAACAATTCCAAAAAAGAAGAGACTCCGCAGCGAACCACTACATAGTCATTTTTTTGTTTGTTTCGATATATCGATAACGTATTCGTGGAATATTTTTCTCTTCGTTCTTTTCGACACAAACGAGCTTCCGGCAATATTTTGCATACGCATCCGTTCGTTCGTTTGCACGGTTCTTTTTTAATTGTAGTCATGCATCAGCGAACGAGAGAAACGGAAAAACTGGGAAGTGAATGAAATTTTTTTAGGTTTCTTTGTATTTTTCCTTGCGCCCTCGGTACTCGTGCAAAACGTTAACGATCATCTTGGAAAGTTGGCCTGCGGCAAAATGCACTCGAGATAAATAAAAAGCTCGTATAGTCGAGTCCTTAACGAAAGCTGATCAATGTTCAATCGGGCGAAATGAACTTTCCGCGCCCTTTGCGATCCGCTGTTTCGTGAAACAATGCGTAATAAAGTGTCTCGGATGCTTTGTAAATAAATGTAGAAAAAAAAACGAAAAATGGTGGAAAGGTACCAACAAAAAACGCAGAGGGTATCGACCTTCCTTAAATAATAAATTACAGAATGTTTGCTCGTTAATCCGAACTCTTCAGGCGCAAAGTGTTTGCACAAGCCAATTAAAAATAACGCCCCATCATTCGACCTGCTTTCACTTTGGACCAATGAACTCAATGAACTTGTTTTTTATTTCATTTTTTTCAAACATGCATCTCTAAAGATACAATTTTTTCGTTATTTAAATTGACAGTTCCACTCGAATAATCTGTCAAACCTTCAATAACTCGTTGCAAGTCTGTTACGAAGTAATATTCTTATTTCTTGACAATTCGATACAAAATAATTCAGCAAAAACTAAAGATTCCACTTTCCTTCAATTTCCTCGTGAAATTATTTGGTGGAGGATCGTTTAAGGCCAAGGGATACACAGACCAAGGTGCCATGAATGTGAAAGAGATTGCTTGAAAATCGGAAGTGAACGTTTTCCACACTGTCCGACACGTTGGGATAAAAACGACCATTGAAACCATTTTTGCTATTTTTCTTCATGGGCTTTCTTTTTTGTTCGACTCGATCTTCGTGAAGAAAAAAAATTCGAAAAAAGCCTTTGCGTCTGCTCTGTCGTGTCCGAATCTAAACAATTTTTCTATATCGATCTGATTTATTGACATTTGTGAAAGACTATATTTATGTAAATACTTCGTTTTGAAAAGATCCTTTTTTCGTCAACCCAAATTTCGATTATTACGATACCGAGAAAACTTGTTAGCGCGTAACAGATGTCACGATAGCTCACGAACCAGCACGAAAACCGACGTTTGTCAATTCTTTTGTACCAATTGGAGTCGAAAATGTTGGGAGGGTGAAAGAGGAACGACAGATTGAAAGATCGATAACATTCGGGAAATCAACGATTCGATGTATTATCCGTAGTATCATTGTTGTTGAGAAAAAAAAAAGAAAAGAGAGACCGAAGTTTGATGCAATAACATCGCGAATGCTATTGTTAATTTTTAATTAACGAACGATCATGATAATTATATTCATAATTACGTCATTTTAAATGAATATTGGAACTAAATGATTCGGAAATTGTTTACACAATCGAGAATAATATCAGTTATGATTTTATTGGTTTAATATTCCAACAATATTGACACAATGTGATTAATTTATGAAAAAATTAGAGCAGGACCTGCATTCTTTGAATTTTAGCCAATTTAAGTTACATTTGGTGCACGATAACGATTTTTTTAAATGAGGTACAGCTCAAGTGTCAGATTTATGGGCAATTCTCATGTTAACCGTGTGTCGGTCACAATTTGTTATAAAGTAATTATTACTCGTCCGGAGACAGTAATTGAAAGACGAAAAATGTGTTACCACCACGAGAACGTGGTAAAAAACGTTGTGGAGAAACTTAACGGCCGAACAGTAAATTGTACCAAGGCGTCAATTTAAAATTGTACATGGAGTGAAATTTTCCCTCGAGCCCACCATATGGCTCGGAAGGATAACCCGAAATTTAAACTGACCCTCGACCTCTCACGCGTGTGAAAAGTATCAATCTCTCTCTTCGTTTTCCTCGCGATAAACGACGTAACAAAAAGGCTGGAGATAATTACAACGAGAAATACTGCATCGGTTCTCGTCCTCGTTCTGCATCTGGTGGTCGAATGAAAAATAAATGAAATAAAAAACAACATATACAAGAAAAATCAAGCTACGAGACTCTTGGGGAACTTTGGAGAGGAAATGAACCAGACAAGAGGCGAACGAAAAGCAGTTCGCACACGATAAGATCGGTACCATCCCTTCTCTTCACTTACTCTTTCGTATACATACCATAATTATTCTCCGGAGATAAAGCACTCTGGATAAGAGTTACGGATAGAACGGATGTCCTGCTCAGAATTCTCGAGCTTGAACACCAAAATAAGGAGAAAAAACAGACGAAAACCACAAGATGACGAATGGCGAAAAATACGAAACAGTGAATAAAAATTGCAGGCGAACTTTATTCTCTGCCCGTATTATTCAGGATTAAAAGATGAAATAATTTGAGTAAAGAAAAGCTGCAGAAAACGAAGTCCTTTTCAAATTCTGTCCAAAGGATCTGCGACCGAATTCTAATGAAACAGAGTTTGATCGAATTGATCGAAAGGGGAAATTAATTTACGAATAAAACAAGAAATTTTCAATTTTCAGCACCAGAAAGTTTCTCGCATTTCTCTCATGAATATTGGAAATTTTTGACACAAATAAAATTTGTAAAATATTCTGTACATGATGCAAAATTAAAGAGGATTGTTCCGGTTGAAAAAAAGCTGTCATTGGCTCGTCCAAGTGACGACTAAATCTTTGGCTCTTGTTTTCAACCCTATGTTCTTTTTCTCGTCTCGTATTTCTGCACTGAACCGCGACGAGTTCGCGATAGGAAGAAGAATCGAATTATTCTATTGGGACCAGAGCCAACCCGATTTCGCATTGTCGTTGCGATGTGTATCGGAATACGAAAGACTCAAGACGGGATGAATAAAAAAAAAATGTGATACTGCACCAGGTGCAATCGGATATTTTTTTCGATCCTATTTTTCTGTAATCTTCCGAAGAAGCAGAGAGCGAGAGGCAGGGAACTTTTTCCATCGCTTCCCTTGTACAATCTCTTTTTTTTTCCATCTTTCCCCTTTTTTTTATTCTTGTGCTAGCACGAATCGAAGACATGACAAATTCTCGTGAATCTCTCGGGAAATATATGAAATAGGATATCTCAAAGTATATTGGCGCATTGCTGGAACTATTACAAATTGATATGAAAAAAAGACACATTCAGTATAAACGTATCAAATGAAATAGCATTTAATTTTTTGCTATGTTATGCAAGATATGTTTCTAGATAATCAGATTTTTTGTCTGCTTTGAAAATTCGCTGTTCCAAATGTTGAACTCATTTGAAATAACCAAAAAAAGAGGGTTTCAGGTCATTCCAATCGAAATAGCTGATCAAATTTTCGGAGCAGTCGAATAAAATCGACTTGTTACATTTTTCTTGATCGACGTCACTATTTTAATGGCTACATGCAGGTTCCCTATCGGTTAACATAATCCCGTTTGCCCACTGCGTTTCGACAGTGGGTCCAATTGACCCGGAGTTCACTTAATCCGCCTGTGATCAGCAGCTTAACGATCAGTTTTTATCGAAAAAAATCAGGGGTATTTTTCAAACATTCCGTAAAATGTGTGCAAGATAGAAATTCGGTAAATATTACATTGAATTGGTTAAAAAAAATGTTGAAAACTTCGATTTATGGAAAAGTGAGCATTTGATTTAAAAAATCATCATTTTTCCAGTTTTAAGACGATATTTGAGAATAAAGTTAATCAAATTTTTTTGGATTGTCTCTAAACCTCATACCCATAAAGTTCTTAATTAATAAGTCTGTAAAATCTGAATCAATAAATTTGTCGAATATTTTTCCCGACGTTGGGCTATCTCTGACGTGGATGCACATCGAGATTCTCGTTGTTTGTTGTCGAGGGGTGAAATTCCTAGTTCTGGAAGCCCCTCGATTATTTGGTCCTTTTTTGTCGAGTGCAACAACGAGAGTTTCGTTTTTCTCTTCTTGTAATCTCCCTCGTCCCTCGTCTCTCACATCCGTACTGTCCTCCCTCATCGAAATTGTGTTCATGTTTATGTGTGTGTGTGTCTACGTGTCTTTTTTTTCATTTTATTTTTTTCACCCGGTCGAATCACGGCTGTCCGTACGAGCTAAATTTTTGGTCAACACCTTCCTTTTTTTTATTTCTCTCTGCATTCTATTCATTCTCTTCGCTTTCTCGTACTATATTCCGCTTTACCAGAGATTTTCCACGTTCTGCTGTACTTGAATAATGGAACTATCAGCACGGTAGTATTACGTGCCCTCGTTTTGCTTAATTTTTTCATCCCCATTTGGCTTTTCTCTTTTTAAAAAACATATTTACTCCTCAACTTGGCATTTGGCTCGGAATTGTGGCGATCGTGAAGTAAATATTTTCTACAGTCATTAATTTTTCATTGAAGCAGTGACTTTGTAACGGAAAAAGGCTTAAATGCTACAACGTCAGTTAAAAACGTAAATAATTATAATTCGTACTTTAAAATAAGTTGATTCATGCTCTCCACGTTGACGAGAAAACAATTATTCATTAGTTCATGTGCACTGAGAAGTCGACTACTTTCAGTATTTATATTTCATTCACACTTTTCTCTTTTTCTCTGTTTATTTTCTTTTTTTCAAGTTTTTTCCTTCAGCGTTTTCCATTTAATTTCCTTTGATACAATTTTTCTTCCGTACAGAAATATACAGAAATGTTTTTAATTTTCTGTTCACATCAAAAGACTTCCTGATTACTTATCTTCAAACACTCGCTAGTTATGTCTCATAAAAAGTGTTTCCTCTCGCGTTTTAACATCGTGATTATTGCAATTATTTTTACCAGTTTTGAAGAACTGGGTCATCCATAATGTCCATCCATAAGTTTTTTTTTTTTTTGCACATTTTTGCTATATTATTAAACAATGACTATTGAAAATTTATTTAAATTTAATGCTGAATAACGAGAAGACTTTCTTTTTTCGACAAACCCGAGCAGGATGAAGGATCGATCGAAGAAGGAAACCGGTCATGTGCGAATAAACGATCAGCGTAAAATGAACAAATTCTCGTTTCACCCTCTGTCACGCGTGTTCCCTCGACCGCTCTAATTTTTTGCTTCCGGTGTCTTGCTACCGGAGCCCTCGTCTTCGTAACGCTTGCACAACTCAACGAGGGTGAATTTTTTACTTTAAACCCTCCAAGCTCCTAAATTCTAGCGCAATAGCGGGTTAACTTCTTTTTTCTACATCGTCCTCGTGTAAAACGAATACCTACTCAAGTATTTTTCCCTCCTCGTATTACGAATTCATTTGACCCAAGGCTAATTAAAAATCTACACCGAATATGTTTATTAACATTTATCGATTTTTATACTAATTTACATTCAAACCGTGCAACCCTTCAAGTCATAGTGAGACTTACGTTTTCCCACTTTTTTTTTGCAGTCTTTCGAATATTGAAGTATTAATACAACAACAAATACCGATTTTTTTTTTGGTTCTATACGGTCGTAAATACGGTCATAAAAATGTACAACTCAAAGGGTTGAGTCATGAAATTCTATTTAAAAATTTCCTCCCACTTTGGGATTAAGATTCAATAGAATTCAATCAAAAGAACATCGAATGAATTTAAATGCGATTCCAACTGAAGAAAGCTTTCGATAGAATAATTTTCCGATCTCGCAGACATTATTTTTTAATTTCTGCATAAAATCCGTATATATTTTTATATTTTCATTACGAAATGTTTATTTATATCCTGAATAGCCAATGAAAAATAGTACAAAGAACTAAACCCCTTGAATCTTGGCTTTTCTCGTCCCAGTCACGAGACCTCCCCGAGATTGTAAAAGTTCTTGAATGCAGCGAAGCGTCCAGCGACCAGTTAACCCTCTCTGAGTGGTCGTCGCTCCCTGAGCTCCCTGGGATTTCGTGAATTACACGTTCCCAGATGTGCCAAAACATGTACATTCGAACATCACCACGTGTTCGTGTATCTCGATAGGATGTTCTACGACGAAACTACGAATCTTCCTTTTTCGTTTGTTCTTCTTTTTCATCGGATTATTTGTAGCAAATCAGAGAGTCTCAATGAGAAAAAAAGAAGAAGAACTATTGATACGATCTTTCCCATCGTTTCGAACATTAATTTCCACATGATTTACATCATTATTATCAAAAAAAACTCAGTCGAAAATAATATTTGTTAAATAATAATCAATACTGAGCGGCGTTCATTCGATATCATCGTCAAGTAAATACGAACTTGAATTATCGACACGATGACAAAATCTTTTGTTCAAAAAGCATCAAAAGTAAATAGCACATCAATTCTCTCTCTTCCTTTTTCTACGATACAAATAAAAATTGAAAACTCTTTTTTCAAACACACATAAAATGAAATCTCTGTCGCGCTTGCTGCAGAAGACTTTTACGATCCAATTGAAGTGGAGCATAGACGAGGAAGAAAAAACAAGTAAGATCGTTAACTCAGGTCTCTATTTCTTCTTTGCTCTGTGTTCATATAAAAGTCGAATGATGCTTACAGTTGGTTGACTTGAGTCCGCCTACTCTCCGTCGAAGAGATCGAACGAAGTGCCAAGAATCGTGAAAATATATCTCGAGATAGTCAGCCCACATTATACGACATCAGAAATGAAACATTTTTGTAAAAACGTCGAAATTTTTTCGTTTATGAAACGCAGGGAAACAAAATGGATTGCTTTTAAGAAATAAAACAGTCGAGTCTTCAAATTTTCATTGCATTCTCAGTTTTCCAATGATTATGAGAATTCATTCTATTTGAACTTAATTATTCATTTTTGAAAAATACTCATTCGCCTGAGGTCATTTCTAGGGAACAAGGCAGATAACACTTAATTAAAAAAATTATAAAAATAATGAGGATCCTCGAGAGCCAGTGTAATGAAACCGTGAAATTTTAAAAAGTAAATCACGTGTTCCACTACTCATTTGCAGAGAAGTAAATGTGGTCTAGCATCAAAGAATTTATTCATACGTATCACACCCGCGTTTAAAAAGAATCTCTGACGTAAAATGGAACATGACAATTTTATTTCGTGACCCTGATTCTGAAGAGAGCGGAAAAAATTGATTGCAGACCTTCTCAGAATTTGGCTTCTTGACTTTTCATAATTAGCCGCATGTGAAGGTGTATAACTGCGAATTTAGAATCGCCGAGTTCGTGCAATTACGCAAATACGTATGTGGTAAGAGAGAAGAAACTCTCATATTTTTTTTTTCCGTACAAAGTAAGTATGGAACACTCGTGGATGTAGGGGAAACGAGGAAAGTGGGTGTGATATCAAACGCCGTGTGTACACAAGGTCTTTTCGTACCCCATTTAAACCTTAGACCAATTTTAAAGCACATACGTGTATATATGCACTTCTCGGCGTTCTCACGTACTTTAGAAGAGCCAGAATTTTTTTTCAGCCACAATAGGGCGTATACGTCACGAATTATTAACCTGTAATTAATCAGGAAAATACCATTTCACGAGAAGACTTCTCAAACGTTTTAATGGATATTTTAGGGACCATAGAATCATTAAAAAATGGCCTATAGCTGCACAAAGTATCGGTGGTGGCTTTGATCTTCGTAATAAAACGAAATGCTTGTCTCTGTGACGATAACAGTAACGTACTTGGGTCTATACTTATCTTTTTTATGATCGATTCTTGGTGGTGGCTTTTCATCTCATTCATATTATTTTTTTCTATTTATATACATACAGCTTCCATTTTTATATACATTCGAATTCTTCGCTTTCACTTTTCTTTCGCTTCATAATTTTATTTTTCACAGTAGACGTTCCTATAATTGAACTTTTTCAAATGGAGACTTCATTGAATGTTGAATTTTCTGACAGTTCGAAAAATACAATTGCATGGAAAATCGTAGCTAATTGATATTCTTCCTGTGATAGATTTTCAAAAATTTACCAGTTCCCTAAATATCTGTGTTTACGAATTCATTTTGGAGTTTTTTGTAATATTTAATTTGATGCTTTGTCAAGTTTCATGACTTTTATGACAACAGACATCGGTATAAAAATTGAAAAAATGAAATAAAATTCACCCGTTACAACGAAAACCCAATGAGGGCAACCACACCCTCTATAAATCCATGGCCAAAAAGCACTCGCTCAGTGGAATATATGAGCGGTCGATGTGCGGCTACTACTGCCTCCCATGAACCGTTTTTATCGCACCGATGGTGGCCCCTTAATAGTGGCCACTGACTATCCGATTGTATCGCAGATCAAATAAAATAAGAACAGTTCCAGCTCAAGGTGTAGTAATTAAGTCTAGAGAAACCGTAGCACGTTTGAAATAGAGGAGATCATTTGGGATCCGTCTTTTAAGGGGTTGAGCCGGGGTGAAAAGTTGCTGGGTGCTCGGAAAGACGTTCACAATGACAGTGGAGAAAAATGGACGAAGTGGAATTTTAATATGGTCCGGGGACTGCATTCTATGCAATTTCATGAAGGACCAACTACTTAAATTTATGGAACTTTTCGTACTCGATGACTGAGTCAAGTTTCATCCTCTTAAAATTTGGTTGTTTTTCTTTTTATCTTCAAACTCCCTTTCACACTGAAAAAGCTACTTATGTATTTTTTTTTAAGTTTTCGATTACGTGTTTCAATTTTTCCGAAAAATGATGGTTCGTAATTACTGTTTACCTGTCATCCAAAGGAAAATTAATTTATTAGATTGTTGACCTCAAAAAGTTACTCGAAATACCTCCGTTTTGAGCTGCTCTGAAGGAACCACTTAAGGATTAAGTTAATTCAAAATTTCCTGCAGCACACACGATATTCCAAATACGCACTTTGTTCTATGTTTACGTAAGAACCCAGAATCTTAGGTAAAGCCCTGACTTAAACGACGAAACTTTCAACAGTTCTCCTCAGTCCTCGGTAAATGTGACAGAACGTAATTGGACAAATGGCAACTGTACAGGGAAGTTGGAAGGTGGAAAAATTCGTAAATTTTTTCGCCCATCTCTTACGATTCAAAGTTGAAGCCCATAATTTTATTGAAAACCAGAAATATTTGCCAACGATTTTCAAATGTATCGGAAGTACATTCGAAAATGTTGGAAACGAAAACAGAGAGGTATTTATTATGGGAAGTTTGACTGTACAAACGTGGATAATACGATTATATACAAAAGGGTGAAAATCGAAGAGCTGTACGAAGACTAGCGATCGTTATTCGCTCGCATGGGTGTGACCACACGATAGCACTTGAAGCATGGTTGAGCACAAAACCATCGAGGGCTATCGACATCGGTACATACAATGCCAATACCATGACGATGACGACGTCGGCGACACGGCGACGAACGGTGTGTCATCGGTTTATGCGAGCGTAAAATGAGATCGTCGCATTCTGATTTATAGATGTTTATTATTATATGTGTGTTTACAGGCAATCCCGAGTTGAATGGTTTGTACTGTAAAACTTGAGATTTAGAAAGAACTTTGAATCAGAACGTCAAAGGACAGCCACGTTCAAAAGTTAACTCCCCAATTGATTTTCTTTTTCTTTCAATTGATAGTAAAAGACGATTGATTTGTAATTTAACAAGAACCGCAGCAGTGGGACGGCTCAGTAGTTGGTTGGGTGACCGTTTAACGGTGGATCAGCTCGCGTTTCAATTGCTGAGCAGAACGCGGTTTTTCTGAATTTTTGTTACTGCCAAAGAACTTAAACTCGATGAAAATGTAGGAACCTGTGTCGTTCGGGTTTTCAACAGTTTCCCTGGGCCCTCGTGCAAATGGGATTCGGAAATGCATGGGAAAAAATGTCTGTGAACAACTCCTTGGAAAGTCTCAGAGTGACGAGAACAGGAATAACGAAGTGGGCTTAAAGTGATCATTAAAAAGAAATAGAAATAAAAAATACTTTAGTGGTTAGAAAAGTCTAAATTTAAAACGTTATTTCCATAAACTCATAAAATTGATTAAAAAATGAGAATCTTGTTGTCTTACCGCTGGATAAACTGGTGCAATAACTCTACCGAAAAATAAACGTCGTTGCACCGCACAATATAAAATATATTACGAGTTTTCCAACTTCATGGCAGGGGGTGAGGGATGTGAGTTTTTGTTTTAACAGCTCGTTCAAAAACATGGTTTGGAGAGATCGCTTTGAAATAAAATGGGAACATTCCAGCGCTTTTCATTAAATAATATTTAAGGAAAAAAAAAATCAACTCCGAGTACCGTTTCAAAAGAAGGAAATAAAAATCGATGGTTTTTTTTCAACGTTTAACAAAGTAAAGTATTTCAGTGAAATGGAAAATAAAAAGGTTTGCGGGTAGCTTTGAAAACTATAATAGAGATTTTAAGCTACAAAATACTTTTTTAACACTTTTTTTACGATCATTTATCTCGGAGATACAATCCAGGGAGTGATCCTTTCATTGTTTTGAGTGTAGAGCGTGGCTATATATGCCCGCATCGTCGACCACGTTATTGTTACGAAGTTTAAAATATGAGGCAAATTCCTATTTATACTTTTATTTTAATGATTAATTATTATTATGAATTTTTAATATTCTTTTTAAATCTTATATTCGCATCAAAGTGAATAATTAATAATTAAATTAAAATTATTATTATTATTTTGAATTAATTATTAAAATAATTAATATTTTGTTGCGAATATAAGATTTAAAAAGAATATTAAAAATTTCAATAATAGTCTCAAAATATAAAACCACGTCACGGACAATAAATGAATTAATGTAATGTTTATTTTTCTTATTTTGCGGAGGGGTTGGAAAATAACTGACGTAAAGCACTAGAATGAGGTCCTCACTACTACAGTGAGAGGAATTCTGATCCCTTGTAAACTAAACGCACCCTTTATAACGATAAGGCCTTGAAAAAAAAAAAAAAAAAAAGTACGAAGAATATTCTCATTCATATGTTCACCGTAAATCACGTACTCGCCCTTCACCATAAATTCAATTGCCTGCATTTCATTTCTATATCGTCCATCACTGTCCTTAAGGTACGATGCAATGGAATGCAATCTCGTGATTGAATACCATATGCCAATAAAGAGTTATCATACATACTTCACGCATTCTACGAAAATCTTCTGCCAACAATCATGTTTGTTTTGACCTTAAGTCAGTACACTAAGGATTTTAGGTTGGACCTAGTTTTTCAGGTGTTTTAGGCTTCCAAAATAAAACTCGAATAACAAATCAGACGTAATCGTCACCGACGTCGACGAAAATGTCTATCAGTTCATTTGGGAGTTCTGGGAAAGGTTGATTTCGAAATTGAGACCATTTTCCAGTGGTTCAACTTTTTGATATATTGTCCATAGAATAAAATAAACGAGATTTATATTTAAAGGTTTAAACTTTTGACAATTATTCGGTTTTTACGACTAATTATAAATCAAGCGTTCAACAAATCGAGCATTTTTCGAACCAACGTACATTTTTTTTAACCCACTTGACTTTCTAAGTTCATTGAAAGGCTCAAGAATCAGAACCCGTTTTGTTCGTTCCTTGGGCAGAAACTTTGAAGCGAATCCCATTTATATTTTTTTATTACTGTTTTTATAAAACTAGGTATAACTTTTTGAAGCTTAAAACAAGTTTTGAAAATTTAGGTCGACCGCGATGACTTTTAATGTATTCTTGAACGTCTGCCATCCTTAAATACTGAGACAGACTTAAGGATCTATCTCCGGAATTATTCGACTTGAAATTCTCAAGGAATTCACTAAATTGTTTATTACTCTATTTAAAACTATTACAATTTCTAAATAATCATTTAAATCAACAATAAAAATGATCCAAAAATAGTTTAGATTTATCTAAAGAAAAAAAAAACGGGGTTAATTTTGTGTTTACCTGGAACTGGTGGAATTAAGTACCGAGCCCTACTTTTACGAGGGTCAGCTCGCGTTGCACTCAACCAGTTTTTTACTGGTCAACATCGGTGTTTTATGGCCAATCAACGACACGTGCTCACTGGTAGATTGAAAATTGCAACGATACGATACAAACGATAAATTGCTCTCATTCACATTTATATTGCCCTGTAAGATCGCGGTTTAATAATTCCGACTTCCTGCCACCATTTTCCACAATTTCTTATCGAAGAACTGCAGCATTTATTTGCTGTAAACTGGTATATGATTGAACTATTTTTTTGTTTTGTTATGAATTATGCAAAAGAATATAAAACTGAATGAAGATTCTGACAAAAAAACTTCTCCACTCTTATCTTTTCTGTATTTCCTACGATACTCGATTCGCCATAAAATTGCTATCGCGAAGGGTTTGAAAACGATGTATTAACTTTGAATTCTACGAATAGAGATTAAAATGGTTTTTCGACAAAATAAAAAAAATTTATCCAACCGCCATGTGTGTACGAAAAAAGATATTAATCTTTCTCGTTCAAGTCTTCGTGGTTCTTCGAAAACGTATTCTTCCTCCTTTGGCTCTACTCTCAAAAGGCTTTTTTTTTATATACTATGAACAAGATTTGATGCGAGGTCGAGTACTCTCCGACGATCTTTGAACAGAGAAAAAAAGTCGAGGATCCTCTCTCGTGACATTGCGGTCCATTGTCCGCTCTCATGGTCATAGAGAAGCAGATCTTTGTCTCCCATCGGTCTCGAGGGATACACAACTTCACGATGTGGATACATATAGTTTAGGGTTTCTTTAGGATCTGGTTTTACGATTTTTCATGTACGTTTTATTCGATAGTGAATTCTAAGAAATTGAGACCCGAATGATTACGATTTTGAAGAAAACCGTTCAAATTTATTTAATATTTATGCAACACAAGAGGAAAATGGTTTCGAAAATATACAACATTTCTATTCATTCGATCGTTGAAGATAGTCACAATCTAATTTTTATCCGAATATCAATATTTTTCATAATCATTTGGAATATTACAACGAAAACAACGTTTTTTTATGCTTTCAGCTTCCGATCTCGACTGCATAAAGGCTCTGTTCAATGATAAGGAAAAAGAATTGTCGTTGGCGGTGGCGAAGGTCGAGGAGTTGACGCGACAGCTAGAGGAGCTCAGAGGACGTCGCAACGGGGCTAACGGCTCCTCTGGTAACGGCCAAATGTCAACTCCAGCGAGCGCCGAACTCGAGAAATTACGACGCGAGCTTACGGTAAGTGACAAGTACAAAAAGCCTCGGATGTATGACATTGTTTATTCCACTATATGCATTTTCTTCGTTCGTATGCCTTGTGGATTATTTGTGATCAAGTTTCTGAATTAAAATCCGATCGACGAAAGCTTAAAACCATCGAGACAAGTGGCTTCCTATTTATTGGACTTTAAATTTAGTATTTAACACAAACAAAATTGATTGCTGCGTAATTCCCGATTATTTATTATGAATTTATTGCCAAGTAATCAATAATGAATTGTTTTTATGTTCAAATCGTTGATATTCCTAAAAAGAGAGAATCTTCTGATGCATCAACAATGAATCACAGACGTTTTTGCACCTTGCCAACTGCGAAAGAGACGCAATTATCTCCTTTCACGCGTTAAGCAGGCTGTCGCGTTAAGAATTAGTTCGATTTCTCTGCGATGCGTCATTCATTTATCCCGATTTGCTCGAAACTTTCTACAAATAGCCCGCAATGGTAACCCGGACGTTTTTTTCTTTCGATTCAATTATTTTCCGATCATTCGGAGACCTCCCTTCCCACACTTACGATGACGTTTCTCTAGAATAGTCTCTGATCCGCTCGTTCACATAAGTCACTTAAAAATCTCAATATTGTCACAGTATCGGAACAAGATAAACGAGCAACAGAATCAAGTGGTATCTCAACAGAGGCTCGCACTTGCTCAGCGTCAGGCCGAAATGGCATCAATCGACGCGAGGATTGCTCAACTTCAAGGACGTCTTCAACGCAAAAGAGCTTTGAACCAACGACTAAGCCAACAACTGGGCACTGCCAATCGTCCGGTCACCACCCAACCCGGCTTTCAAGATGTCAAACACGACTTCAACAACTCCGTTAAACAACGTCCCGCTGGTAACGTCGCTGCCATCGAACCCTACAGTCACATACCCAACGACAACGATTTCAATCTCAACAAAAATGATCCCAAGTATCAAACTTTACCTTACAACACCAAGTTCACCGTCAATTTTAAACCCACCGAGGACGACGTCAATAAAAATAAAATACAACACAGCGCCAGTGCTTCTCAGATTGGACAGAGATCCACTTTTCAACAATTTGGTCATCAAATCGCTCACAGCCAGTCACAGTCTCACATACAGGGTAAGTGCGAAATATTTCCAAAGTTTATTATTGAAGAAAAGTCAGTTTGAGATATTCATTTGAATCTTTATGAGTTTTCTCAGCAGAATGATAAGAGAATTGTAAGAATTCAAAAATGAAACTGGATTTATTGAGGAATCTGGAAATCTGTCATCAGAATGAATCATTATGTTTTTGTTTTGATTATTTTCAAACAGGGCAGTCGCAACTCCTCGGACAACAAACATCGCAGCAGCAGCAAACTAATCCACAGGGTTATGCTCCACAGTCGAGCAATCTTCCTCCCAGCCAATCAGGCAACAACAACAACAACAACAACAATAACAACATAAACGCAAATAATCAGCAAACAAGTGGAAATAATCAAGGAACATCGCACAATGCATTTGTCCAAGAAGCGCCGAGCCAAGTGCAGAATTCGAGACTCCACGCTCATCAACAACAACAATCACAACAACAGCAACAACAACATCAGCCTCAACAATTGCAACACTCCTCAATAGTGTCGAAACAACAGCAGAGTTCAACTAATTCTTCGAACTCGAGCCTGGCAAGTGGACAATCGATAACCCAATCGTACAATCATCGGAATTTGCAAACACATCAAAAGCCTGTGTCCAGTGTGGCACCAAGTTTTCCTGTCAAATCACCGATTTACCAGACATCATCGACCAAGATCCATCCTGTGATGCCTCAAACTTTGAGTCTCATTGGTCGTAGTCATACGACGAACATTCAGAGCAATTATCCGAATCATCCAATCGGACCACCGAGTTCTCAGAGTCCACAAAGTCAACAACTGGCACAGACGGTCAGTGGTCACCAAGAATCAAATTTTCCGCTTCGGCAAAACTATCAGAACACGTCGCAGACACCGGGACAATATTCTTCATACAGAACACAGAATTCTCCGAACATAGCATCAAACGTTCAATCCACTCATCTGCAACAGGCTAATTCCAATTACTCTGTTTATCCGAGTCAGAGTTATAATCAAACGTCGCAAAGTGGAGATCCTTCGCAGCAGCCGAATGAGCGATCAAAGTTTGATGCTTTGAAGACTGCCGGGGTGTTGGGTAATCAAGAGAAATATGATTTGCCCGTTAAACACGAGCAACATGTGAGATACGAGCAACAAGGTTTGCCAAAACATGACAATCAAAAATACGAGCACACGAGCCAAACGACGAAATCTTACGAGCAAATGGCTCCGAAAAATGATCAGAATAACGGAGGACAACAACATCAAAATGTCAACAAATACGAAAGCACTGCGAAGCACGATCAAAACAAGTTTGAAACGCCAATGAATAGACACGAGCAGCAACATCATGGTGGAAAATTCGAACAGTCGCAAATCTTGCCCGGTGTTCATCAAATAAAACACGAACAACACGAAGCTCGTGGCTCCAACTCGTACGAGCTTAATTCACAATTCAAGCACGAACAACTGATGAAACACGATAGCAACCCTAACTTTTCACAATTCAAACAATTACAAGATAACTCCAAGTACGAAATCTCACGAGATAACAAAACTGATCACACGAACCAACCAACCAATCAGATGGGGAAACACGATCATGGCGCCAAATTTGAACCACCCAATAAAGCCGCTGAAAAACCCTACGAATTTGAACGACCAAAATCAGATAATGACAGGAAACTCATCAATTTTACTGAACCCAAAAACGAGGACAAACAAAAACCAGCTTTACCACCTAAACCCAGCAAACCAAATCCACCACCAAGACTCACTCATCACGAGAAAAATGACGTCCCGGAAAGTGTCGTTGAAACTAAGATTCCAGCACCAATTACTCTCAACTTAAGGTAATTTTTTATTATTTTAACAACAATTATACCACTCTAGAAAAAAAAAAATGATTTTAATTGATACTGAAAAACTCAAATCACGTCGAAAATCGAGAAAAATACAAATTAGACGTTGTCTTCGTTTCATCAGACAATGAGATTCAAATTTTCGTTTGTTTTTTCGGAATAATAACCATCTTCGAGTTAAAGTTATGCAAACGTTGAAAATGAAACAAAAAAAGAAGAAAATTGTAATTGACGTTCAATAAAGTATTGAGGCTGGGAACGAAATTGTGGGGACGTTTCCTCGTGGAATGGTCTCGTCACGACGTAACGATTATCCAATCGTTCTGTTGTGTCTCTCGTGTTTCTGTTTCGTTCGTCAATCGTCGATTCTTCTATTCACGCTCGATCAACGATCTCTGTAGTATTTGTTAATCCGATTGCACAACGCGGTTCTTTAAGTTTTAACAAATAGCCGCAATGTGACGTTATCATCATCTCTCGATACTTTGGTGGTTGACGTAGGTAAGGGATTAATGAAATCTCATTGGCAAGTACAACTCGTTCGCTGTATACATACACGAGGCTTTTAAAATGACAACGAGGTTTTATAGCTTTGAAGCTAAATTTATAAAATGTTAATTAGTCCACGATCGATTTGGCGAGTGAATCTCGCAGTCCACACTTGCCTCCACACATAAATTCACACACAAAAAACACATGGATACAAATACGAGTCTGTGTCCTCAGAATAATAGATACGGAAATAGAAACTTCGTCGACTGGCGAAATTCTCTTTGAAGAGCAGAGCACACAACACTTTGTGCGAGTGAGAGAGCTCGAGAGGCGAGATTTAGTGAGTCCGAGACCACGGATAGAGACAGAAGAATCGTTAGTCTCTTCTCGTAACGCTCGTTTTTTATTTATTTTTCATTTCGATTACACGTGCTTCCGGTTGAATATTTTAAAGCGCGAAATGCAAAATCGAGCATTACGTACTTCCGGTTTTGTGTGAACGACAGAAATGTTTATTTGTATTGTTTCTCATTTGAACGTTGAATCAGATATTGACAATCAAGTGAGACTCGGTTATTAATTATTTTCATCTCGTTAATTCATATAGTTTCGAAGTATTTTCATTATCTTTCGATTAGGCCAAGAAATTTTGAGTGCTAAATTGATGTTTGTTCAGCAAATCGATCATATTTTAAAAAATAAATTGATTTCTTACGCGCAGATCTGAAAAGGAAGAGGATATTCCGCCGATACCAACGTCCGAACTACCGGAATCACCGATCGAGACTCCAATCACGAATCATCAAATAATCAAAGCACGTCCACTGGCACTTAAGAAAGCTCCGCTCTCGGAGCAGCCGAGATTACGTTACGCTAAATCGAATGTTCACGTATCGATAAATCGTCGGATTGAAATGCCACCAGCTTTTCTATTCCCTGAGACCGAGATTCCTGCTGATCTTATGCAAACTGAACAACAAACACAACAAACGACGACGCAACAACAACAACAACAACAACAATCGCAGAATCTACCGGACGTTACAGATAATTGTAAAAAATCATTAAACGTTGGTGTTTGTGAAGAAATATCAAACAACGAGAAACTCGAAGACTCGGACATCGTCGATGCTCTTAATGTCATTAATATTGAAGATAAAGTGAAAAACAATAAAACCGAAACTGACAGACGCCTCGATACCGATATCGACTCCAAAACCAACACTGACGTCGTTAGAAGAAAAAAGGGCAACTTAAAATCAACCACGGGTAAAGCCAACTTATCCAGACGGGTCTCGTTCGACCCGTTGGCATTGCTACTCGATGCTAGCCTCGAAGGTGAACTCGAACTCGTCAAAAAAACTGCCAAGGAAGTCGCCAATCCAAGCTCTGCCAATGACGAGGGCATCACTGCCCTGCACAATGCCATTTGTGCTGGACATCTCGAAATCGTCAAATTTCTTGTCGAATTTGGATGTGACGTTAATGCTCAGGACAGCGATGGATGGTAAGTGTTATTTTTCACTTCGCTCACGACACACTTCTCTTCTCACTCACTTCACTCACGACAAAAAAAACTATAAATAGTTTTTTTTGTCGATATTTTCTATCGAAAATGAAAAGTTTCGTAATTGTTGACTTTTTCGATTTCAAACAAGTCGAAATTTTCAAGAATATTGAATGACGTCAAAAGTTTTTCAAAGATTCGCTTCATTGAAGCCCCGATAAAAAAATGGCAATTTTTTGAGCGTTTTTCTTTTAAATCCCCCACGTGAGAGTTTAGACAAAAAAAAAAGTAATAACTTCAAATATTTTATAATCGTTCATATTCAAGCTTTTGTGCCTGTTTGAATTATTTTAATAATTCGAAATAATAATCAATAATATAACATTTTTGAAATCACAAGACACAAATACGACGAAAAATTAAATAATAAGCAATAAATAACAAAGTAGAATCAATAAAATATTTTGATTGGTAATAAATTGTTTATTTTTTAAGGACCCCTCTTCATTGTGCCGCAAGTTGCAACAATCTTGCGATGGTCAGATTTCTCGTGGAGCACGGTGCTTGTATATTTGCCACGACGTTATCGGACCACGAGACAGCTGCAGAAAAGTGTGAAGAGGACGAAGAGGGTTTTGACGGATGTTCCGAGTATTTGTACAGTAAGTCTGCTATTTTTTTTAAATTCTTTTATTATTGATTTTATCTAATTAATAAAGTTTTTCATTTTCTAATATTTATTATGAAAATTGCTCCCTCTAATATCGATTTTTATAATAATTTCTTATTCCCGTTCTTTACAGGCGTTCAGGAGAAATTGGGCATTATGAATAATGGACAAGTTTACGCAGTATTTGACTACGAGGCACAGCACAGCGACGAGTTGACACTGAAAAATGGCGATTCGCTAGTTATACTTCGCAAGGGAGACGATAACGAGCGGGAATGGTGGTGGAGCAAACTTGGACATCGAGAAGGCTACGTTCCCCGAAATTTATTGGGCGTAAGTATCTAAACAGTCCTCTAACGTTTTTGGAAAAAATTTCGTGCTGGTGAAATCTTGTGAATCGAAATCCGGACGTAGCGTCGTTTTATCGTACATACTGCCGAAACTAACAGAGTTAGAGCAAAAGTCCATGGGACCAATCTTGTAGAGCATCAAATTTCCTACAAAAAAGCTCCTGACGACAATTCTCTCAGGACGAATTGAACAAACGTTCGGTTTTTGGCGGTTGGGTGAACTTTTTTAAGGCGTTATTTCGATGCGCGCTGGGGACTAAATTATCGAAGTTAGAAAAATGTCAGCAGGAGCTTTTTTGAAGGAATTTTTATCCCAAACAAAAATGGTTCTATGGAATTTTTCTTTATTTTCAACCGTTTGGACAGTATGCTCGATCAAAAACTAGCACGAAATCTAAGTACAAATTTCTTTTGAAATAACTCCCAAAAAACTCTTTGGAAATCGACCTAAACTTCAGTTCAGAATCGGTTTTTAATTCCAAAGAAATAAATTCGCAGGTTTTCAATCCAAATAACAATTTTTTGCAATTTTTTCAGCTATATCCGAGAGTTCAACCAGCAAAAGCAGACTGAGAAGCCCGCGAAAAAATCTGCAAGAGTTTCTCAAATATTCGAAACGTTAATCACCACAGTATTCAATTTGCAGCTTTATCTTATTAGGTATTTTTTAAATAGTGTGTATTGTAATGTCACATATTATTATAGTTATTTAATCAGAGCGAATTGATCGAGAGAGAAGCTCCATAGAGAGAAAGGAAGAAAGAGAATGGAATATTACATATGTGGTTAAGCGTTATCTGCTGTTGACGAGAGTAGGTATTAACTTTTCGAACTTTAACGAAGAAAAGAAGAATAGTTGCAACGGAATCCTTCTCTAATCGTGAAATCTTGTGAATTCAGTTTTATTTTTATTTTCTCTTCTTATTCAATCAAAAATACGAGAAAAGCCTAATTCGATTTAAAAACAATTGCAAGTATGTCCTTTTAAATAATAGACAATGTAATTTCGCGTGCCTATTGAAAAATTTATACGCGTGTACTTAGATGCTTTTACAAACTGTGGGCCTCGGACCCAATTAATATCTCGAAATCTTAATGAATGAACTTAAAAAGAAAAAGAAAAAACAGTGAGAATAAAATATCGAGAGACCGAGTCCTTTGAGATATTGGACAATATCAGAGAACGGAGATAACATAATTTTACGAATGAAACGTGCATTTTTGTTTTCTCTTCAAATTATATTTTATATGATTCGCGTAATTGTGCATGAGGCAACGCGAAGACGAGAAGGAACTTTGATTTTATTTTATTACATTTTTGTTTCACCTAAATGTTTTTGTTTAGATGAAGTCAAATTGTGCATAACGTTCTGGAGTCTCGTTACGTTTCCGTTTTGTTCTGTTTCGTTTTGTTTGTTTATCGTTTTTTTGTACGAAATAATAGTTCCATCCGAAAATTCTCAAATCTATCGTTATTCTTTAGATTCGAGAAATCTTCGTGTCCAAACGAAACGTATTCTCCTCATGCTTGCCAATGGAACATCTGCGTTGTAATGGTATTATTTTTATTTTAGTCAGTCGCTACACCGACGAATCCCGAATTACGAATGAAATTTTATTGTAAAAAAAAAATAGAGAGGAAAAACAGGAGAAATTATGTATTACGACGGATTAATTGTTCGCTCGTTATTTTTGACATTTTTTTTTTTTTTTGCCCTTGTCTCAACCAATGTTAATGGTTTGAAATGGGTTTATTATCAACGTGGCAATACTATTATATTTACGCGTCGACGAAAACCTCGACTATGTGTCTGACGGAAAGATTACAATGATTTATAAAAATGTAAAACAAAATGTGTGCCTTTGAAAATAATATTGACCAGATTATGTAAGAATGCACGATATATGACAAAAAAATAAAATTGTTTTCTTTTTTTTCCATAAAAAGCAAAAAATTGTGATTTTTCTTTAAGTTGTAAAAATTATTGAATTTTCTTTGTTAAGTTGTACAAATGAGTGAATTCGAATCTTGTTTTCGAGGTTTCGTGAAAATTTTCTATTTGTTGTGTGTTCACTGAAATATCGACAAAAATGTAAACTGAACAATTGCAGGGGCAACACTTGTGTCAATTAAAAAGAAAATGGAAAATTTTCGTTCTATTTTTCCTTTTTAAATACAATTTGAAGTGTTTTTTAAGTGAGTTTCGAGGCTTTCTTGTTAGCGTGCAGAAGTCATGAAGTCTGTTGTTTTAAACTTTGTCAATGTATCATTTTTCGTGCTGTTTAAAATGCCTAATGACGTTATTTAAAGCCAAATTTCAACCTCTTTTTCAATCTGTTACACGAGGTGTTACCCCTTAAGACGATCTATGAGTTGGTCACGTTGAGCATGAATGTGAGAAAGCAAATTCACGTTTTTCGTTTAGATGATTGACATATTAAGAAAAAAGAAAAGTTACAGCTGATTCTTCGACGAAAGAAGATTTATTTTTCTTCAAAACTCACAGATGTAGGAGAAAAGTGTGCAGCAAGATTTTGACGAATTGGGAGACTGATAGATCGTCTTAATATCATTCAAACGATTTATTTCTGTCTTCTATCAAGACAATTCACAAATGAATTATTTTGTAATCGTGTTACAAATTGTACTCTACTAATTACTGACGAAAAAAAAACACTGTATTCCTCTGTAAATTTTCATAAATACGAAATCGAAAAGTATAATCACGAAATTCAGTTCTTCAATTTTTTTTCCCACAATATTCATTAAGGTTGAATATTCAGCAACGTATCTTTACACAATGGAAATTTTGATTTAGTCCAAAATTACTGTGGACTGTCAAAACATTGACACATCAATAATTCTCGTTTCGTTCAACACAGTCCGACAACAGGGGGAATATTTTATTAGCTTAATTAATCCAAAGAATCGAATGTAATTTAGAGGGCCTTTCTCTATTGAACTCTTTCTAGAGTTCAATAATAATATACAGCAACAAAAAAACAGGATTTTCGAACCATTTTTTAAGAACGATCAAACGAAATTATTCTATATTAAAAGTTTCTATATTAAAATAATTTATTAATTGCGCGAGTCCGAAAAAGATAACTCAAAAATCAGAAAGACGTTGCTTCCGAATGTACTGAACATTTCGAGAAAAATGAAAGACAAACATTCTTATACGATAATCAGTTCCACCATCAGAATGAAAGATAAACAAAAAATCAAAGAAATTCTGAGAAACTTGCTTTCAAAGTTCAAATCCAAATATTCTTTCTATTTTTTTGTCTAAATATTGAAAATAATCGAATTACGGAGATAGAGAATGATAATTTTTTAAACTTAAAAACTGGGAAGGGCCCTTGAAAGGACAAGATCAATAATAAGAGACAAGACGATTCGATTCGATGAACGTTTATTGGTACAAAAACTTAATATGCGAAGGAATAGATTACATTTTTAGTTAGTCTCTTATTTTATACGAAACATGATGAAAATCTAAGTCAAATAATGACAACGGTAATAATTAACAATGTAACAGGCAAATAACTGCCAAAATTAATTCTAAAAAAGATTAAACGAAATAAGAAAGAAAAGAGTGAGAATTCTGTTGTTTCTTTAGAGTCATTAAATTCGAATATTCACCGGTTCAAATATAACACTGATTACACTGGTTCGTGTCGATTAAATTTTCTTTTTTTCAACATTAAACTTTAAACAATCCAACGGTAATCTTGATCGGCAGCATGTCGCTAATAACCCGTAACGTTTCGTCGGTAAAACAAACGACTTTGATTACGTCCAAAATTTTAACTCTCCTCGGCCCAATTTTTAAATACAGAATAATAAATCCAGAGAGATTAATTTGAGGATGAAAAATCCGGCTCCCCAGCGTCCTGAATGAAGTAAAAAATGTCCAATCAAATATTTATTTGATGATTATAAATATTTGTAAGCGTCACGTTTATCGATCGATTAAGAATCGCTAAATTTCATTTCTTCGGCCGTTCTGAGGCAAATTTTCAAGTCCTCGCAGTCAGGTACCATCGTTTCGAGTCTGTAATTGCAAAAATTCAAATAAACTCATGAAGATTTAAATTTCAATTGAAGTTAAATCACCGAAAAGTAACGATACTCACTTTTTACAATACACATCTAGTGTCGATGTGATAAAATTCCCATTTTGCAATGCTCGTCTGCAAAATTTCGCTAATTCACGAAAACATTTTTTCGTCGTATTATCACGTTCTTGGTTATCCCATTCCGGTAAATCCTTGGTTATCGCCCAAGCCGCGAAAACGTATTGCATCGCTGCTGTCCAATGCTGTGACTCGATCAATTTGTTTCCTTGTTCGATCACTGATTTCTGCATCAATATTTAACAAATATTAAAACATTTTATGATATTACGAAGGTTGGAATAAAAAATAATTGATTAACAAATGGAAACCTATGTGAAAATTCCTCCCAAGGATGCTTGCTTGAAAGAGAGAAAACAAATTCTTGTACATTCGGATCTTATAGTTTGAACTGTATTAAAAAAACTGTATTAATTATTTTCAATTCGCAAGTGAGGCAAAAATTACTGTATCCTGATCGTATGAGTCCGAAATCAAGTAAAAATACAATTCGCAATTTTCAAATTAAGCAAAATCAACTATTATCGAATCGTAATTCTCGAGTTTTTCAGCAAAAATATAATAATATGGAATTTATCATTTCCACCCCCTGTTAACCCGAGTTATTTGATTCTGTGACTGCGAAGCATAACGACATGAATTTTGCATTTACTTTTAGTTGATAGTAAATAATTACAAGTTGAAATATTTTTTTATTAAATTATGCTTTCGTTTTCCAGCTCCAATACCATAATTATTTGCTTATTATTCATACAGTATGAACGATCCTCCAAAGGATTCTTTAAAACCGAATTTAAATGTGTTTTGAAGAATTGAAAACTTACCTCAAATGCATCGAGATGTATATGAGATCGGCCATAAGAGGATTCATCGATGTCCGAAGAAACGAGACTGGCATATACGTTTTGTCTAAGTACACTTAATCGCTCTCGTAGCGGTTGAATATCAGCGATTGGCATTTTTTTCAAAACGACATCACGTAATTGATCATCTTTGCCAAGAGCCCCATCTTCCTGCATTGAGATTAAATCCATGATGACTTTGACCAGTTGCTCGTGGCTCAAACCTCTGAGACCGTTGACCAAAGGACCAGTGAATTGTTTAAAACCGTTGGAATTAGTGTCAACGAATTTCTGAGTTTCGAGGCTCTTAGTCTTTTTTTCTGGCGTCGTCATCTGAGAATCGTTACTATCTCCGCCTAGCATCAGCCTCTTTCTTGGTGTACTTCTCAGTACTATCGTCGACTTTGATGGACTTTTCACTGGTGTACGGTCTCGAGAACTCAAGCTAATTATTTAAAAAAAAAAAACAATCTCTACGTAATTTCATTTCTGCTTGGCCGCATTCGATAAAGAAATATTCAAAAAAGTTGCTCATGAAAGATTGCAGAAATGAATCACTGAATAAAGAATCCTGTTCACCACTGAGACTCCTTTTAGAAACGACGTAATAATTGAAATTTTAGATTTTATATCTGAAGATATTTTATACTAACCGCCTCGCATTCCTCGCAACCAAATTTTTGTCTTGAGATCGATTTTCCGTTGAAAAACATCAACAGGAATGAAACACTTTGTTATTTTTCAAACGAAAAATATAATTGAAAGTTTCAATTTGTAATTGAATGAAGTTTCATGTCAATTCATATAATTGAGAGTTTTAATTTTGATTACATTTTCGTTATTCTTATTTTTTCTTCCCTTTTGAGCCTTTTTTGAGTCATCTTTTTTCGATTTTTAATTGTTTCAGATTAAAAAGACGATTTTACATTTTCACCGACAGCGATAGAGGTACGCGCTCGGTGTATGGTTCAGGCAATCACAAAATTTAGCAGCCTCGAGTGAGGTCAGTACTTGCTTCCGTGACCGCTGAACCATCCATCGGTTCGCGTATCAGTCGCTGAACAGAAAGCAGTTTTTCTGAATTTCTGATGGTGCTAACCAACTGAAACTCTTAGGCCACGTGCAAATGGGATTCAGTAGTGCATTAGGCAAGATCGACTGTGGGCAACACTCTGGGGAGCCCTCACAGGACCAGGAGCAGTGAAGCGAGGTTTAAAGCGATAGGATGGGTTCGTAAAAACACGCAAGGGTACACGCAGGAATAGTAAAAAATATGAAAAAGTCAGTTTTTCACTTCGCGATTAAAAATATAGAAAAAAACATTTCCGCTTGATGAATAAACATTAATAATATAAAATAATACCATAAAAATCTAATACGCGTAGCCAAGGCATACGCGGGTCGTGAAAATCAAGACATACGCGGGTCGTGAAAACCAAGACATACAGAGTTGGAAAGACACGCAGGAAAAACATGCAAAAAAAAGCATTTTTTCACTCCAGATTTGAAAATGTAGAAAAGAACATTTCCAAGGCATAATCAGGTATAATAAAAATTAATATGAGACTGCTTCAACAGTTTCTCCTTCTCAATAAGAAAAGATTCATCAAAACTCGTGAAACTGATGTAAAGTTGTGTGTAAACAAAAAAATAAATCAATAAACCATTTCGAACTTTCTCCCTTTCTCTTTGGTTGAAGCGTTTGATTCATTTTCCAATGGAAAGGGAGCAACAGAATACAACAGAAATAAAGTAAAGCAGGTCGGATAAATAACATGCATGGCAGAGACACAAACAGGCAGAAAGACAGCGAAGGAACAGATAAGCGGGTCAATTTTGGTAAATACTCCAAAACACATGAAACGCAATGCCTGTTTTCAGGGAAATAACAACAATTTGAATCTTACCTGAAAAGACTGTCTCTCTTGGCGTCAGCATCCGGTGACCAAACAATGGTTCTACGTCTTCTGCCACGTTTCTGTATCACAAGTTCGTCCGGGCTGGGGGCTGGACTCCAGGAATCCATGCTGTATCTGCTGTTCATGACATTGTCCATCGCGCTGACTTCCATGGCATGGGGAGTCCCTGATAATGATTAAGGAGTCCCGATAATGATTAAGTAAATAAAAAACGATACTTTCTGACAGTAACAACAAGACGTTAACTCTTTGAGGCATTTCGGACTTTTCTACCGTTTTCAGGAATGCCTCGAACATTCATAAACGTAATAAAAATACGAACAACCGTTATATGTTAAATATGTAAATACAACATGTAAATGAATAGTCAAATTGTGTACTTTTTACAAACGTTACTTTTCATTTTTTCACGACTTTAATATTCCCAAAAAAAATTGATAGAATTTCTTTAAGTATTTGCTGCTTTTTGTTCGAAAACATAAAGTAACGGTTGGTTTTTGCTTTCAAAATTTTGAGTTTGGATTCATAATCAATGACGTGAAAAATTGTTGAGTACAAAGTTTCTAGTTTACTAAAAAAACACAAAAATTGAATAGCTTAAATATTTAATAACTGGAATCGTAAAAATTCGTAGACATACCTGGTGATGGGCTGGCAGTCATCATGTCTGGAATCACCGCCAATGCTTGTCGAACTGATCGGCGACGTCCGGTGTCCGGTCGACGTAAAAAATCCCTCGTGGGCGTAGCCATCTGTAGAAATCAAAATCTCATCGCAATACAGTTTGGGAAAAACCGAACGTAGAATTCATTTTCATTTATTTATTGTAATTTATTGAAGTGAATTTATTGATTTCCATTCGAAAAATGTAAAAATAGATATTTTTTTAATACAATTTTTCAAATTATTTGAGCAATAAATCTTTTTCATATTCGAAATGTTAATAATAATGACGAAAAAATTGATAATGATAATAATTATCAGGCGAAAAGAAGTATACATTTATTTACAACAAAACGACGCCATATCGAGCATCCGCGAAGTTTTTGTTGAACTGTAACCAAAATTCGTTGCTTACCGTTCGAGGAACGACGAAATAATCCAAAAATCTCTGAGTCTTCTTCGTTAGCTCAACTTAACGAATATGTTGATTAATAAAAGGAAATACTGTCACTGTTTTATTAGGGAAAAATAAGTACGATGCATCAGAGAACGATTAAAATGGCGGGAAACCGTTATACTCGGTGGTTGATCATTTTCGCGCGATTTTATTGTGTATACCAGACAGGATTGGCTCTCTTTTCATTAAAATTTCGTGAACATACGACGATTGGACGAACACGTTATGTTTTTTACGATCACGCGCGTCCCGACGGTGGTTATTTTGCGCGAGAATGGTGAGCGACGAAGAAGATGGAGGAAATGAGATGGAAGCATGGACGTGAACACAACAGGAAGACGTTAGAAAAGCGAACTAGGCAACTAGAGTCTAGGGAGATAGAAAAAGTCACTAGGATGGTCTTTACCGAGCAGCGTCACTTGCGGCGACGTCGCGAACTTCAAACTTATAACTCGGCACGCCGGATGTGACGTTTCGTAAAACAAAAATGGGAGTTTCCCAATAAATAAAAAAAACAAATTACCTCATCACTGATAATATTCGTAATCAAAATTCTCAAACATAATAAACATAATGGTCATTATTTCAAAAATTCATTCATCGACACTATAAAGACATTTTTTTATGTTTGTCGATTGTTGTTTGTACCAATAGATGATGAAGAAGAAAAAATAATAATAAATAATAAAAAAGACAAGATTAACAATCGATAATCGAATAATAAAAATAATAATGAAAACTCAAGTCCACCGCCACGGGAGCCCACGAGAGCCAGCAATCCAGCATATGTAGCGAATGTCTGTATGACTGGACGGGACCATCAGTGTGTACGACTGTACATGTGTATGGTGTGGGGAAGCGAAGCGTAGTTTGTAGCGTTGTGTCGTTGTGTGCGCAGTCAGTGAATATTATTACGATTATTACGATATCCGTTTACACACCTCGTATACTATACCGAGATAATAATAACACATATCACTAGAGATGGGCGATATTAAAAAAAAAATCGATTTTCAAATAATCGATTATACCAACAATCGATAACTGAAAATCGATTTTTCAAGAAAAAAATCGAAAAATAATCGATTAATCGATTTTTTCAAAAAGGCTTGATTATACACAAAAAAATGAATTTGATCCACAACTTTTTCACCTAAAGTTAAAAAAAACGCCGCAAGATATATTTTTTAATCCAAAATTGATATATTTAATCGATTTTTCAATAATTAACAAAGTTCATGAAAAATTTGGAAAAAAATCCAGTTGCTCATCCAGCAGGGCACCAGAAGTTATAAATCGTTATCTGCAATATAAATTTGAACGTTATTTTTTGAATTAGTTTTAATGATGCGGTGACACAAAAAATAATTAATTTATAAGCACAGCATATCACCAGAGGATTTTATTAATTAAAAAGTATAACAGAATAAGAAAAAAGGTACAATAATTACATACATGCATTCATTTTTTATTTTCCTTTCTGAACAACGAGTCGGTACCGCGACTCTGGATAAAAAACTTCCAATCTCATAAAAAAAAAACAAAAATTAAAATATATAACGGCAAAAAACAACCATGAGGTTTATTCTTACATATTTGAGTTCATACCAAATAAAAATATCTTACTTTTCTCCATTGTCACTAGTAGGAAACAAATAGCCACCGAGAGTAAAGTTCGTTTCGTTGAGACTTCTCACTTTTCACTGAGGTTATGTTCTTTCTTTGTTTTTTTCTTTTGTTCTTTTTGATTTCACTAACCGGCACCAACAAGAATAATCGCAATTTCAAATCTGGAATATATATATTCTCTCCGATCAGTTCCGATATCATCCGATGGCGGCCATAATCGATATCGTGGCCAAAATATATCGAAAAATCGATTAATCGGGAAACCAACAATCGCTGAAAATAATCGATTTTTACTATGAAAATAATCGATTATATGAAAATCGATTATTATCGCCCATCTCTACATATCACGATTATTCTTATAATTGGCGAACAATAAATTCGTTTAATACGTGACGCACCATCACAAGTTTCTCGTACGTTATGTGACATTGAAAAATTAAAAACATGAGGAAGGGAAAAACAGATTTGGATTTTCGTCCAAACACATCGAATGAAAATAAACGTGTACTTTGTGAATTAAGAAATCGTACTAAGGTAAAATCACGTTCGTTTGGCAACTTGGATTTGAGGAGTATCCTCAAAAAATCGTAAAAAACACGTAACCTCGTAATAACACGTTTGCTTTGGTTTACAGATCGAACGTAAAAGTTTACACGAGACAAACAAACTCATAACAAAATTCAATACAAAAAATGCCCAGCGCATTTCAAAGGATGCTAAGACGTCTCTTGGCTCAAAACAGGAAAAAATCGTGAGTTTTTTCATTTGATACTTCTTTTTCCATCCTCCCAACAAACAATCTCATTTTTATCTATTCTTTTCTGGAATATTTTCATCTCAATTCAATGAATTCCTATGACAGTCAGTGAAAAAATGTCCTAACCTTATTCGAACGACAAGCGCATAGTCAAAAAAACATGCGACCGATGTGTCAAAAGTGTAAATATTACAAGAATAAACTCACAGAAGGAATATAAAAGAATACTATTTTAATCTTTGCATTGTCAGGACACAACGAAATCTTCTTTTTTTTTAAACTAGCAGTATAATAAATAGTAAAAATATAAAGTTACGAATTAATCCTCGTGCGACTTTTGGGGCAAGTTATTAAAACAATTCATATATGACTGAATATATATTTTTCCTTTTATTTCATTGATGAAAACGTTGAATCGTCGTTTTACTTATACAAAACACAAATACACAATTTTCTTGGACGTTTCAGCAAACGGAATGTCTCTACGGATCCGTAGACGGTTTTCCCGCGGGTTCTTGGTGGGGGATCCGAATGGATTGTGCCAGAGACGGTGTTCACGAGCCCTTCAACAAGGACATTCAAGAGGGTCCTTTCGGCGTCGTGTCGTTATGCACATCGCACTTAAATATGTACAATGACGTAGACTGTGGTGATTATTTAACATTCACAGCGAACGAATACACATGCGAAAAGGAGAGCGCCCATCCTCTTTTACAAAATTATCAAAACCAGTTGCCTCTGAGATTGGTAAGGAGTTACAATCTCACAAACGATTACGCTCCAAAAACGGGCTATCGATACGACGGCCTATACACAGTGGCAGCTTGTTGGATCGGCGTCAATTCGCAAACAGAAAAATACTACAAGTTCGCTCTGGCGAGGCTCCCTTTTCAAGACCCGCCGATATCGAAATTATCTCGAAAATCCAACAAATCCATCCATCCAAATAAAATAACGAATGAGCAGTCTAGTGATTCGCAAAATAATGCAAGCGACGAAGAATCCTTGAGAAACATTCGTCGGAGATCATTGATGGCCAAATGCTCGTTACAAAAACCGAACATTTCCAACTGCGAGAGTACGATTGTCGAGAGATGTATATCAAAAAAGCCTGACGGACAATCCTTTGGTGGGATGGTCTCTGTACCGTACACAGAAACTCTGGCCAGCAACAATCGTCTGCTCGACAATAATTCCTCGAGTTCGCCTCTGGGCAAAATACAAAATACCAACATTTCCATACGCACGGAACTTTACGATTCGTCGAACATTATTCATCAGGAAGCGAGGAAAACGATACCCATGACTTTTTGTCGGACTTACAAAAATTCAAGATTATCAGCACGTCCGATTAATCATTCGAACGTCGTCAGTCTGAATCTCAACAGCTGCGGTCCTTGTCCGAAAGATAATGCCCAGGAATCGCTCATACAATCACGCTCGGGAATCGCCAAGTTTTCAAACGATCGATCACCGAGCACGGATCACGTTATCGATCGATCAACTCCGAAAGTCTTGGCGTCAGAATCCAAAACGAGTTGCGATGACAACCGTGCCAGTAGCCCGACGATGAGTGAAACAAAGTTTGACAGAGGTGTCGAAACTTCTAAGGAATCGACGAAAAATAATGGCCTGGAAAAGGAGGGAACTCATAAAGAAAGTTCGATGGAAACAATGCCTGAGGTCCATGCCAAAATCACGAATGATTTCGTTGACGAGGACCAGGAAAACGTTCAAATTCCAGGGCCTAATGGAACTGAACCTTTGGAAAATCAAGATATTCCATCAACACTGAGAGAAGAATCGATGGAGGAACAAATTCCAAAAGAGATTCAGACCGACCTCGATTCTTTGACACCTGATCAGATGTTGAATTTCATTGTAAAACAAAAATATCATCCCAGAGCAAAATTATTGATCGGCAGTGTAATAGGATTGGCAACTGGAGAATCGACGATCCTAAGAGCCTACGAATCACTAATGTCGCGAAAGAATCGTTGGACTCAGGAGACGAGCGTGAGAACGGAACGAAACGAGAAAGATAAATTGAAGGGAAAAGAAGAAAAATTAGCGATCGTCGACTCTCGGGACTACGAAAATATGAAGCAAAAATCAACGAGCGTAGAACGTAACAAAGATATGAAAGTATCAAAGATTCTCCCGAGCAAAAGAGTCTTAAGAGAGAACAAAGATCGTCTAATGAAAAAAATGACACTGCGTCGAACGAGAGTTTCAAAGAGGCTTGTGGGGACCGAAAAAAATGTCAACTCAAAGAATCTCAGAGCGAACAATTCGAAGCGTTTGATAAAATCCAATCGTTCAGACGTCAAATCGCAACAGTTATTTTCAAAGTCAACGATACTGAAAAAATCACAAAAACGTATTAAAAAACGTCGGGGTGAGCTCGCGAATTTGGTAATCGACGCAAACATCGGACCGCTGATTCGTGGACCTCGTAATCGTAGACTGCGATGTCAAACACATATTTACACTAAAAACATACGCGGCAAGGGTGAAACCGTACCGAGTTGTTGTGCCAAAAAAGTAGCAGACGTCAGTCGAGGAAATAAAAAAGAATTGAGAAGAGTCGAATTGTCGATGAGGAAAACCAAAGTTTCAAGAATGAAAGCACAACTAGCAGAGTCTCGTTTTGGCGGGGCAAGCAAAAGGGTGATGTTGCACGAGACTGAAAACTGTTCCGAAGGGCGTCGAGTTCGTGCCAATTTTCCCGACGAATTATTGGTAAAAGACGTAAAAACACGAGAAGAAATGTCTAACGAGGATCGATCAACGAGAGGAGAAAAGAGAAAACTACCACGTACCAGGAGCTTAAGTCGAGATGCGAGAGAATCCAACGGATTCATAAAAACAATGTGCAGAAATTTGCGGGATAAAAACGTTGAAACAGCAAAAGTTAAAATGATGGATGCTGCGACGCAGTGTTCAACGTCCTGCAGGGATATGACGACGTGTATCGATCGTGAGATTATAGAAAATCCCATGAATCCCATAAAGATTGAATGGATCGACGTGGACGATGTGAAATCTGAGATATTCCAGGACGAAGATGAGGACGAGGAGAGTGAAGAATCGGTGAACGAAACGAACGTAGAGAATGTTCAAGAAAGCAGAGAAATTTCAAAGACGCAAAGAGAGTGCGAAATGAGATCTCAGACTGAGAAACGTTCGCTGACGCCTGGCCAAGGATTGTCAGCATTTGTTCCTGTAAATACGTCGAACGGAGATTTTAGAATCGCTCGTCTGAGATCCATAGGTTTCAAACCAATTCGACCAGACGGTATTATGTTCGACGATGAGAAATCTCAGTTGAACAAGTACAATGAAGATTGTCCGAGCACGAGCACCGAAAATTTGTTTGAAACACCGGCGACGACGGTTCGCGAAGTTGATGAATTATTCAACAAGTATACCAGCGAAGAAACCACTTCGGTTGGTTATATGGACCACGAATTACGTTATCAAGATATTGAGAACGAGGAGACAATGTTTTCCACTAAAAACCGTAATATTTATGGTACCGCAAAGCGAGGAAGAGGAATAACAAGAATGAGAAACGGTAAGATAGCCAGAATTGACACTGCGAAAGATCAGAAATTATCAACGAACGATGAAGATTCTGAAATGCCTTGGCACGGATGGAAAAAATTCGTTAAGAACAAGCAGGCACAATGGATAGGCTGGTAAATCCACTGTCGCACACTCACCGCGACACACAGCAGAGCGTCGTTATTTTGTTATAAATGAAATACATATATCTATAAATATAGAGAAATCTGTGATTATCAGTGGGTTAAGAAAAAGATTTTATATAGCAAAGAAAAATGTAGATACTGATTTTAAAAGATGTTACTCATAGTAACCACTTAAACGTTAGGTTCTCCATGGCCCTGTTTTTGTTAAACTTTTGCATAGCACGAGTATAAATTTATAACACCCAGGTACATTGTTTATTAAAAATGTATGCAGTCTCCGGATGAAATCTGTTGACACAATGAAATTTAGCATTCTCATATGAATATAATTGTTTTTTCTTTGTTTTTCATCAAATTGAGATAAAAATATTTATTTGACAAATACAGACTATTTCTTTTTGAAATTTTCTTCACACGAGCCAAAATAAAAACAACATTTGAACGTTACGTACCCAATAATAGGCCAAGTAGTGTGTACCATCGAGATTAACGAGACTTCAGTATTCACGCTCTGAATTACACCTCGAGTGAACGGTCTTGTTTTTTTTTTTTTTTCTTTTCCTCTTAATTTAATACAGTAAAACCAGCTTAACCAGAACTCACCTCGGTGCTGAGATTCGAAACTGAACGCAGAGTTTTCTCAGCAGATTGGAAAAAGTATTTATAAATAAACATATATATTTCTATGTGTACCTTGATGGAGATGGAATAAAATTTTGTATGAATTTTTAATATGCGATAAATTCGGAGTATTTCTTCATTTTGTTATCGTTATAATGGGCTCTCGGGTGAGGAAATGTGAACAGCACCCGAATATATTAATTTTCATTTAGTTATTTTTGTTTTTGTTTTTTTTCTCTTTTTTTATGATCGAACGTAAATCACTGCTGTGTGTCGAAGGGACACGATGCTTGGCAAAGAACTTATTTAATCTTTTTCGATCAATTATTAAATACAATCTACTATATTAACGATATATACATATATTATTATTTCGTATGTATATATACGTGTATATATATACATATATTTATATATATTTTGTTTTAATAGGACGCGAAGGTAGTTGAGTGGCTCGAAGCTGAAGTTACGTATCATTTTGTCTCTCTTTTCTTTTTTCTTTTTTGTTATCGACCAATTAATTCATTTGTATACCTCTTTTTTCGTGTACATACGGCAGTAGTCGATGCTCCGATTTGTCAAAACAAAGAACAATCGACTGCTATGACGAGTGGCTCGTTTCTCGTAAAAAAAACAAGTATTTCTCGAGTTCGAAAGGAAAACAAAACTAAATACTTTCTTCCAACTTGTAAAATTAAAGTACGTACTGTTTGAAAAAAAGCGTACTATTGAAATCGTAAGAAACTTTAAGAAGTATCGGTTAATTGAGTTATAACAATTAAGTACGTATGTCGTTTGTACAAGTATTAAAACAATTACGATGGAGAACTCTAAATCAGGGAGGGGAAAACTCATTACGATTTTTTGTATATAGTAGAAATGTACTATATACCATTCAGAATTATTAATGAATAAAGCTTAGGGTTTAAAGTGTGGCGCGGTGGCAAAAACAAATGAGTATGCAGAATTATTGAAACACTGTTCAAAATCGCGTGAGCATTAATAAAAAATATCTTCTACGCTATTTTCTTGTATTCGTGTAACATAATGTATATGCCATTAACATGAATAAAAACGTCACGATTTTTATTATGATAATATGGACAATGGGCCTTCTTTTTTTCCATTGTTATTTGTTTCTTTTTTCTACCCTGCCAAATAAAACGCTTTCCGGAGGCTCTCTTCAAATCTTTTGGTACAACTTTAAAAATACAACGTAAACAATATGATTTTCTTTTTTTCTGCTTCCTTATCCTCTTCGAGCACGAATAATCCTTGGCTGATTTCGTTAAACTTTCTTGTCCCACATTTAAATGCAACATTTTACGAGACCAATTATATTTCTCTTTATCATTTCAAATATAGCGAGTCTTGCCGTTTTTTTTTTTTTTTTATTTTTTAGTTTTTTTTCGCGAGTAAAAGCTTGTCGGGAAATTATCAGATTTTATCTCGCTCTTTTCTTAGATTCTGTTTTTTGGTATTTTTCTTTTGTTTACTGGAATTCATCGTCGCTGCTCAATAACATCGTTTTTTCGTTATAATTTTGGGAGATGGTGGCAACGCGCTGATGCGATGTGTTGCGTCTTTGCGGCGGTGGCACCGGCATGTTTTGTGGATCGTCCGGATCGAAGCTCGACACCCTCATGCCTCGTTGACTCTTGGTGCCACCTGATTGATTACATTTATCCACGAATTATCGTCATGTGTTGTTTGACAATTAATTTTAACGATAGGAACCAAATAAACAATCAAAACGCATCGTTACTCCTCGCTTTTTTTTACCATCAAAATATATTACAACAATATTACAACCCGTGGAGTAACGACACCCGTTAAATATCAATATGCAAATACACTCTTTGTTTTTTTGTTTTGTTTCTTTTTTTTTTTTTTACAATATAATTAAATGCAGTAATCGCTTTATTCGCGCATGCAATTCGATCGGGAACAAGGAAATGGTAATTAATGGTATCAAAGCTGAGAGGATTTATCATGCAAGGTATTCAATATTATTTATAAAATATATCGTATTTTACGAACATTCGGACAATCATATTTCCATGTCTTTGTTTATGACTTTTTTTCTTCATGTAAACCAAAGGCAAAAAAAAACAAATACGGTCGCATGCCAACAGTCCAGTATGAGCAATGAGGCATAATTAAAAATATTCATACAAAAAATTGGTCCTTACGAGACGAGCATATTCTATTAAAATTAGTGTCCGAAATGGACGCTGAGTAATAATCTAATAACACGCGAGGAACAATATTCAAGCAGGCAAAATTTTTGCTTTTTAGTTTTTTGTGGCATGATCTGTTGGAATGTTTGTAAAAATGATGACAGAAAACTAAATAACTGAAAATATTGAACCGTTCATTAATAAAATGCCATTACATTTTGTCGTTTTCATCAAAATTCAATGTTTTTCTTTTCTATTTTCAGTTATGCGACTAATTATTACGCCTTTCTGTGTTTCTTATCGTTGTTGATTTTTGTCTGTTGCACCTCTTCGTCGTTGTTTATTGCAAAGCATTAATCTCTAAAGAATACACAACTGTTCTAAGTACTTGAAGTTATAATAAAGTGACTTAAATACTATTTTACAATAGAGTCCATAAATCGCGAGTCTGTATATATTCAAATACGTCTGTATATACTTCAACGACGTGATAGTGATTGCTTTGTTTTTTTTTTTCTCCATTTTTTTAACCCGATATCATCGAATCGTCATTGCGAAAATGTCGGTAGGGAAATAATATAAATCACGCTACCAACATTTTCTATCAGCGTGTTTTGACTTCTAGTCAAAGTTTTCATGAAACTTGGAGCATTTATCGAGTGTTTGTGTTTTTTTGTTTTTTAATCTACGTTTTCCGGCTTTGATTTTAGTTAAAGTGTGTTTTGTTTTGTTTTTTTTTCGTTCAAAGTAGCTCAAAGCTTCCAAAGTCCGTTGTGTTGGAATAACAAAATTGAGCTGCCTCGGGCACTCACAGCTTTTCGTACGGCAAGTTGGTATTGACGTCTGAAAAATATCAAAGAAAGTTGCCTTTCAAAGTAGGTGGCTCACGAGACCTTTTCTCACGATGTTATGCCGATTTTTCAATTAACAATTATTTTCTCTTTTTACTATTCCTCACACATCTATTATTCTCTTTCACACTTTTTATTGACAATAACTACCAACCGCCACCGTTTATTAATTTTGTTAATTTCACTACTTTCGATTGAAAAAAGCCTGAACAACAACAAAAATGTACAGCAGTAAGACTCACGCGGATTGTCCCGGTGTTTTTCGAACAGGGACTTTTTACAAATTTATGGGAGACCGAAAAAGTTGAAAATTTAGCAAATTAGCAAGATTTTTTAAAAATTAATGCTCCGTTGTAAAACTATGTTCGGAAGAAAAAGCGACCTGTAATTCTATCATTTGTCCTCAATATTCACAACAAGTTATTTCGACAAAGCTCTTCGAATAAAAATCAATTGCCTGTAGTCTGCTATTTAATGAGATCATTATTTTTGATACGCATCAAAAAAGACCTGTGTCAATTAAATTGAAAAAATCTATTTAGACTTTCGATTTGGCAACTATTTTCGAGTCACTGCATCCTAGGAATGTGATACATTATAAAATAATGTTAAAGTGTTCAATTTAATGTTTAAATTTACCGAAATAAGAACGTTACCAAAATTGTGAAAAAGTAATTCGACATCTGCGAAAGAGGCCAAAATGTAAATTTCTCTTCTGCCAAACTTCATCATTTGTTTCAAGGTAATTGAAAAAACTCTTAGTCAACAAATTGCAAAACGATTAATATTGGATTTTAAAACGTCCCTCAAAAAAGCCACGTGGGATGTCCTAAATCCGAAGACCGAATCGATTAAAAGTTCGCCAGGTCAAATAAACAAAAGACAACGACCCGAGAGAATTCTTATTCATTAACTAACTTTTTGGCTTTGGATGTGAAAGATATTTAGCGAGTGCATTGTGGTTTGTGGTGAGAGTGATAATGAAGCAAGATTGTATGAAAAACTTATGGAATATGGTCGATGTGATGAGTTGCGATCATTTCACAGCGTTTATTATGTTATTATTATAGTACGCGGTTGTATTAATAGAAACGTAAAAAAAATCAATATGAACAAGTAGTGCGACATACTTGTCATCCCACGTAAGAGAGGACGTGCCCATTTCTCGTATTTATGGCGATAAGAAATATATATTATGCAAGGCGTTTCTAATACAATTGTGTACACTTTTCAAGCGTAACGACACATTTATGTCAGAAAAGGTGAAATAATGAAAGAATAAAAGAAACGTAGACGGTCAATGTTAAAATCACAGCGTCGCGACAGTCTCGATCGAATTCTAGTCGCTGCTCATGCCCATTCAAAATGATATTTTACATGCTTCTTGCTAAAGCTTTTTAAATTAAAATTTATAGTAAAAAATGGACGATTATTGGAACATCAAAACATCACAGGGCCAGCTAATTGGTTATGAGTCAGACGGAACTTTCGTAAGATGAAATAACAAATAAACAAACTTTACAAACCCGAGATAAGATTACTTACCGGAGCTGTATTGTGTGTACTGTTGATACTGGGGATGGAAATTGTGAATTGCGTCGGTCATTATATCCTTCGGGTTTATGGTTTCCTGGCGAAGATAACAACGAAAATATTTAATTTCATTTTTGCTGGTTAGTTTCGTATTATTTACAGGGTTATGTTTATTTTATTTTGTCAGCGAAGATTATTTTGTTCAGATAATGGAAATCAATTCAATTCCCAAAGAGGAGATGAAAAAAATTGATGGAAAATCAACGAAATATTTCACACTATGATGTTTTAGAAACGTCGAGAAAAAAGCACGAGCGAAAAATTAGTTTCTGTCAATCTGGAAATTAATATGTACATTTTCGCTTCAACCAGGATTTTCTTTTTACTGCCACTGATAAAGACGAACAGAAATACGTGAGGAATTTTCCACCGTCTTGACTTTATGCACATAATTATTTGCACTTGTTCATCGTCCAATAATAATATCGTTTGACTCCGAAAGGAAAAAGTCGTACGTTGACAAAAATTATTGGCGTCAGCGCTTTCGGCCATAGAGAAGAAAAAGTTATCTTTTTTCAGCAAACTTGTTAGCAAACGTGTACCAGAATTTTTAGAATTTTAAGAGCAGAAGTAATATTTTGTTTTACGATGATTTCTTCATGATTAGTATTTTTTCTGAATCGTTATCGCTACTTCTTTTTTTCTGCAATATTTATTCAAGCTTTTAATTCAGACTCACGTATGTCTGTCGACCGAGAATCCAATTTTCAATAATAAAAAGTATAGTTTCATGAAACGATGTTTAGGTTTGACTGTCTGTAAATCGACTGACCATTCATCACCAAATTCATTATTATTCCTAAAAGTCAAAATTCGCTGCCGTGTATGAAGATTAAAGATACATTTATGCAAAAGTTATTTTTTCAACAAGTCCAAAACGAGCAGCTAAGTCTCTTTCATTCACGAGTTTAAAAAAAGTATAAAGAATGTGTTGATGGTCTTAAAAAATATAAATTATTCTCGATCGGAGATACGATCAAACAATATAATTATTTTCGTAACACCTCAAAAGAGGTTGATATTAAATATTAAATGATGATTTACCTTTAAACTACTGCTAATACTTTGCATCGTGACGCTACGACCCCTCGAGTCTGTGACGCAGCCAGCTGCATAAACTTGATAGGGAAAGGCGTATCTGAGGGCAATTGCGGCAAAAAGCATTTCGATGCAGATGAGGAAATTTTGATATCCAGCGGACACGGTACCGGCGCTCGTCGACTGATCTTTGTTGATCAATGGTGATATTACGTTTGCCTTTTCGAGTACAGCCAGTAGAACACCTGATCGATAGAAGAAAAAAAATGGATTAGCAAAGACCAGGCTCTAAGATCGAATTTATAATTTTTCTAAACTATTTTAAATCTCTAATATTCCAATTAATATATTTGTCCAAAAATTTCATTACTCAACGCAGTGAAGGTTAATAAAAGTTGAGAAAAAAATGCAAAATTATGTTCCATTTTGAATGCAGTTTGTAAATTTATCGAATCTTGACCTCAGAATAAGGAATGATTCGTAAGAGTGAAAAAAATGCAAAAGACATAACTCGAGGAGGGTCGAGTAAAGTAACGTTACTTGTGGGAAGGTCTTACCTTGCCAGAACGACAGAAATATGACACTCTTGACGGTGCAGAACTTCAATACTGGTTCGAAGGGAGTAAGCAGGTCACGCGTAGCGAAGTAGAATAGAAAGAGTCCATAGAGAGCGAGAGAAACGCTGATATTGTAGATAATGGTAATGTAGATGTAACCACCATCGGGTGACCAATCGCCATCGCGATAATGCCCAAAAGATTGTAGGATTATAATAACGAACGCCATGACGGGTTTGACGAGACAAAATTGCAGCGTCGCTTGTTTGCAAAAACGTAAGAATCCAATTGTATAAGTTTTCTCAACGAGACACCACGTCCCGTATAAACAATGCGAGCGTATAGGTTTGCCCCTTATTTCCGACATAATGTTGCCCTCGCCGCCCAGGTACTCGTAGCAAAGGGACAAAAAGTTGTATATCACGAATGCCTCGTAACAGTCGCGGACCGTGAAAAAATATACGTAATAACTCTCGCTGTTGAAAAACAACAACGAAATCCACGAGTACGTCGCGTAGATCGGAACTATGAACAAAATTCTCACGATCCATCGTTGTTCCGTTGGATTCGTGTACCACCTCAAATGCTGATAGATCTAGAATAAAAATACAATTATTAACAAATGTAGCACAGAAGGACGAAATAAAAACAATCATTTTCTTATCACTGTATTCATTTTGGAAAAATGTAGAGCATGAGAAAGAATACAACCGAATAAATCGAAATACGTGGGAATTATTGAAGATGCTATAATTATTTTCAAAATGTTAATGCATCGTTGAAATGGGACTAAAATTATTTTCATAATCATACAAAGTTTCGTCATTTACGACATTATTATCATATTTTTTTCTCCTAGTGACCTTGACCTTTTGACCAAGATTCCAAACAAATGTTTGACTTATTTTCGTAAAGCCAGTGAGTAATAATTCCAAGATCAACGAATTGTTTGAGAAAAAGTATGACAACATTTTGATGGCATTAAACGAATTCAGGACGATCATCAAGTTGGCATTGTTGCGATTTAACAAAATGCTGTTTTGTTTACTTCGTTCGAGTCCCAAAATTATTTGTTGTGAGATAATTCGATTATTCATAAATTTTGGAAATTTTTCAACGTTTATTAATTGTCGTATTCGTCATGAAAACTTCTAATGAGACGTGGATTAACAAAAGTTGCTGAATTGGAAAATGTAATGAATGGAAAGAAATGAAACCAACCTGCTGGCAAGTTAGGAACAGCGCCAACCACACAAAAGCTCCAGAAATACCCTGACACGCTCGTGTCTGAAGAAATATAGGCGTAATGTCATCAGAGTTGTTTTTATCCGAACCACCGCTAAAATCAGTTGTTGTAGTTGTCGTAGTGGTGGTCGTCGCACTGACTTTTTCCATCACGGCGGCAATGACCGACGATGCCGAAGGCAGCGTCGTACTGCTGCTCATGATTTCGGTTAATCTGAAATCAACAAACTTCAGTGGAAAACACAAAATTTCACAACACTAGCTCAAGAGTAATGGTGAGGTGTCTAAATCTCTGAATTTCAACGTCGTATAAATGAGCTTTATCACTGAAATATTTTTACATGATATTTACTATTGTGAACGTGATTTGTCGTTATTGCTATCACTAAAAACCATGTAGAACGTGAGAATTAAAAGGAAAAAAAAAAACAGTAATTTTACGATGTGAAAAATTCCACAATCAATAAATTTCCGAGACTGAACACGATTTTGAAGAAACGTATCTTAGCGAACGTGTTCGAGAATTGACGCAAGCAAATAATAATAAAAATGATAGATAAACGAAAAGATCGAAATGACGATAAAGAAAAAAAAACGTTCGTTCCAACGAGTGAACAGAAGGCCCGCACAGAGCCCGCGCTTTAAAAAATCAATATGCATAACACAACAAACCGTAAGGAGTATATATAACGGGGGGAGAGAACTCGTGCGTATTACAAAATACGGGATCGACAAGAAACAAAAAAAGAAACGTTCTGTCGAATGAGTGACGAAAAAGAGAGAAAAAGAATGTAAGATTCTTGAAACGGATGCTTGGAATTGACCTCGGAATATTGGAAGAGGGGGGGGGGGGGGGGGGGGAGAGGGGGGGGGAGAGGAAAATCGTGTGGCTATAACCAAGTCCAGACTGACAAATGAATGAGCTGAGAAGGCAAAAAAATCGTAAAGGCACAAAAAGCCTGCGAAAAGGCGAGAAAAAAAGAAAGGCTGCGTGCTGACCTGCGTCTGCGTTCGTCAGGCCTCCTCGATTCTCGGAAGACTGGGTGCGAGAAAGAAAGAGAGAGCGAAGGACTATAAGGTGCGAGAGAGGAGAGATAAATAGACTTGAAAAAAGGAGATGGAGAGAAAATATAGATATAGGATATAAATTTACTACTACCTCCTCTACTTCGAGCGAACAACTCCAAGTACTCTCAGCTAGAGACGCTTCTCGAGGCAATCACACGGCTGTGATGACCTTTTACGTGTGTTTGACAAGGCACACGTCCTTCCCTTATAATTCACTCAAAAGATCTTACGTTCCTCTCTTTTTTACTTATTTCTTTTGCTCTTATTTTTTCCCTTGTTTCTTTTTAACGAGGCGAGAATAGGTCCAGGCGCCTTTCACCCGACATTTTCGGCGCACAAAAACACTTCATGGAGCGCACACACATACGTCACAACCAGCGAAAATATGTTGGTACTTTAGTATGACGCGCGAAACACTTTTGTTTCGCGCAGATCCTCGAGGAAGCTTGTTTGTTTGTATTTTTTATAATTATTTCTACTGAAATATTCAACCAATATTTTCACTACAGCCCAATCCTCAATCTTTACGGAAAACTTTTACTAAATTTACTCCTCACAGCCTCGATCAGGCCTCACGATACGCGCACGCACGGTGCGACAAAAACTGTACTAACCTAGCGGGTAATCCAGAATCGCGAACATCCTCCTCCTCTACCTCGCTCCCTACTCTTCTCCAGGCTTTTTTTCGTGTTTTTTTTTCCCACCACCTTGCCGCGACAGGTCTATTTCTATACAGTAGAATCTCCGTACGTGCTACCCGTTCGATCCCCCCCGCCTTCTTCGCTCTTTTCTGCCGCGAGAGGACTGCGAATCACGAAATTCGAACAACTCCGCGCTCTCTAGTTTGCCATCGAATTCGTACTATTTGGATTTTTTTAATGAATGGAAACAATTAATTGCAGCACAAAAAGTACGACAACGCTGATGGAGCTTATACTGTATCAATTTGAATATTATTTCACACGCAGTACAGTGTCAAGCTCTCCTTTCACCCACGTATCCCAACGGGAGGATGCGCTTGCGCGATCCGTGAACGAATAAAAAACATTCTGCTCAATCGTTCGTGAACTGGAGCTCTTGCAAATTAACAAGTCTTGAAACTTTGAATAATGGGAAAATGTAGCGTTAAGATTTAAAAAATCTGATTAGAGCTCCTTTCTCTATTTTATTTTGCAGTTTTACATTTCTTTCTCAACAAAACTCGTTCTCAGTTTACATTTTCCAGCTGTTCAAGATACGAGAGTCTGGACAAGTGCGTCATGAGCACAGCGAGCGTTGTTGGTTGGAAAGATAAATAAACAAAGAAAATAAAAAGTTTGGTACCTGTGAGACGTTCCTAGCTTTGAGCAAAAACTGGTACTGAACAGGGTGAAAGGAATCTCGACGGGCATGGGAAAAACAGCTTCTCTACGTGCAGATCATTCTCATTTTCTATTACTATGTACATGTTGGCAAACATAACGAGAATAAAGAGAAAATAGCGGAGAGAGATTCGATCGAAACTTTTGAATCTTGGGATTGTTTTTTGTTAGAGATTTTTTTCCATCACTTTGAAATTTGCAAATATGAATAATTCTGATTAATGGCAGAGTTCATTTTTCCGTATTTAAAAAAAAGTGAGGTTACATTGACCAAAGAACGAGTGCTGTACATTCATCCAGCAGATGACGCTTGTGATTTGGGATTTCTGACACTTGCGGTTTCGCAATACAGTCGACGCTCCCTTGACACATTCCCCCACCATTCCGTAATTTGAACTCCGTCCATTCCCATATTTCAACTGCTCCGCTTCTCTCCCCCCACTTAAACACTTGAACATTTCATTTCTCGCTCGTTCCTTATTCCCTCTCTTTCTATGCGATGCTTCGGCTGTGTCAGTGGCGGGGAAGTGGGGGTAAAGGAGAAGTTGACATTACAGAATAATTTTGGTTCCATTAAATTGACAAACGGGAGCGTTGAATGAACGGATTCACAGATACTCAGGAGTCTCAGGGCTGTCCCTGGCTCTGACATTTGGAGAATTTCCAATATCTATATTTTCGGTCTTTAAAACTATAAACACGAATGCGATGAAGAATTAGTGAAGTACCAACGTGTGATTTGTCGAAGCTGTCACTGCGAAAAGTGTAAACGAACTGTGTGATTATACCGTTTTGCGGAGTTCCTGTGTGCGTGTGAGGCTTCGAAAGACGTTTGAGTAACATTCGAAATCTCTCGGAGTACTCTAAAAAACAATAAAACGGTTTATCGCGACACGTCGAAGCCTTATCAGGGATTTTGGGGCGTGAGAACTGTCGTTTGATCTCTTCTCAAATAATATTTTGTTTTTGTTCTCTTGTCAAATACGTCAGTGTTTATTGCAAGAGCATTCACAGCTTTAAAAAATGGCTCTCGTTCCCATCGAAGATTCTTGGTAAAAACATTGGAATGCTTAATCGAATGTTTTTTCAAAAGTGAAAACACTCGTTTGTTGGTTATCCTGAATTACTTCATTGTTTTTTTTGTCATTCAGGCTCGTCGAGCACGATGCTTGTGAAAAACTTTTTCGTGATGTCATGGAATTGCTGACACAGCGTGACAGAAGCGGCAAAAATACTCAACTCTATGCCAGCCTCTCCGCTGATATGCGCTTCAAAACTAAACAATACACCAGTCAAATAGAACAATTAAAAAATCAGGTCGAAACGGATATCAAACAAGGCGCCATGTATCCTTTTTCCAATTTTTTCATATAATTGATGTTTATAACATTTTTAAAAATCAGACTCGATCAGATTTTATTGCCTTCTTGAAAAATGTAATTTATGAAACTTTGAAATCATTGGGAGACTTCTTGAATTGCATAATTACTTTGGCTTAATGTTTAAATGTCAAAGTCAAAGAGATTGAAAAATATCTCCAAGAAATCCACCGACGCACTCCCGTCCAGGTCCAAAAAGAATTGAAGAATTAAAATTCCAACAAAATCTGTCAAATATGTTCAAATTATTGGAATTTGAGCAACACAATTTGTCACAGAAATCAATGACGATATTGAAATTCGTATTCTACAGTACATCTGGTGCTTTTGGATCTGGTTGTTGGTCAATATTATTCATTAGTCAATGATATTTGCTATGGAGGAACAATTACTTTTATCGAATTAGAAAATTTTTCAGTTTTTCAATAAATCAATGAATTTCCCTAGAAAAGAATTGCACAATGAAACCATATTTTTGTAAACAATTCACGTTGTGATGATCATTTGCAATTTTTGGAGTCACTTCTCATTGTTTGGAAACAAAAAATACTTAAAGAAATTGTTCTTGTAGAAATTACAATCAACAAACCAAACAACCCCAAAATTACTCAGACGTGTCCCCATCAATGATTTTTCAATTTACTGAATTTCTCCGCCATATCAGTGTTCCTTTTCTTTTGAAGAAGAAGAAATGAAAATGATTATTCAACAAATGAACCACCTTAAAAAAAAACAATGAAATCAGAACCAGCGACGAAGGAGAACGAAGAACCAGACAAGTGGAACGACTTCAAAGCAATCTCGTACAATTAAGGCAACGTCAAAGTTTGCACACTAGTTTAAATTCAAGCGCGTTCGCAGATGCTGGAACAACAAGTTGGGGAATCGAAGAAGACGATGACGACGATGATGTCGCGCCTCTGGATATTCAAGTTTCCGTAAGCGATTTGAAAGCACAAAACCGGACAGCTCTTGAAGGTAAATTGAACATTTTTACAAGAACCTTTGGTAATGAGAAAAATTATTTATCGACATTTTCCCTTACAGAACAGGAACAAGGTCTAGACGAATTATACAAAGTTATAACGAGGCAAAAGGAAATAGCTCAGACGATACAGTCAGAGGTTGATAACCAAAACGGTAAAAAACATTTTTCAACTATCTTAGTTTTCAAAAATCATAAAGATTTAATTGTCAACGATTGGAAATCTGGCCTTTCCATGAAATATCAAAAACGCAATGGTTTTCCTTCAATTAAAACAAATTTATTTGCATACTGCTTTAGAAGTTTATCTTTATCTTAAGTTTATCGAATCGTTCGACTTTCGCCGACACAGACCTACGAGCAATTCAAAGTCAGCAAGAATTCATCCTTTAATAAGAATTAATATTCGAAAATAATAGAAATTGAATTTAAAAAATATGTCGAGCTAACCGCGCACACTAACGATAAGAGGAAAATTCCGAAATGAAAAAATAGAACGCTTAATTACTGCTGGTTTTAAATAGTTTATAAAGTTTGAAAAAAAATGTTTTAATTTATTTTTAATGATCCAGAGATAATCGACGATTTGGCCGACCACATGGATCGAACGGACGAACGTCTTATAGACGGTACTCGACGTGTACGCACCATAACGAGAAGCGATCGAACTTGCGGCTACTGGATCGTGATTTTGTTGTTATTTGTAGTTATCATAATTCTTGCTCTGGTGTAAAATCGCCTGATCACGAGTCATATGCATTTCTTGCTAGCGAAAGTTTATTTTTTACACAAAATTTCAAAAGACTCCGAGATATCTGATTGATTGTATATTTTTTATTTGTAATGTGACTGAGTATTCATTCCCTTCGGTGTAAGGGTTTTTTTTGTCGGTTCTCGTTGAACTTATATTTCCCTGTATCATCGTCGCCATCGGGCAATATATAAGTGTATATATTTTATTTTTACTCCGAATCGAAGTGATGACTGTAAATAAAAACATTAAACCGAAGTGGGAAAAGAATAGAGTTTCAAAAACACTAAGCATTTCTTCTAAAAGTTCTTCTATTGCGATAGCTGAATAAATTCAACCATTCTGAAGAAATAATCGTGAAAAAAAACTCTGACCGCAATTTAATTTATTTTTTAATAAATTTAGCCTCTTCTTTCTTTCAAAATGTTATTCCAGCGTTTCCACGCTCAAAGAGGGTTCCAGTTATAAGGACGGTCGCTATGAAGAGAAAATGTGACTGATTGAGTATCCTGAAACATGAAAAAAAACTGCTGCATAGATAATTGAAAATGGGTCAACGCCTGGCCACGCTTTTTTGGAATTTTCGATTTAAATGTTGTTTCTAAAATCGCTGAACTTTTCATCATTGTTTCAATCATAATATTGCGTTATTATTATTTATTGTTTGGGTGATTAATCGCAATAAAAATAAATCATCAGTCAGACGTGCAATTACATTTCATTGGATATGTTTTGAATTTCGAGTCAATAAATTCTATGCAATGTCTGTTTGAAAGACATTGGGAGACAAAGAGAAGTTTTGTTTTTCAGTAAAATCATTGAAATTACACGCCTTACCATTTTTTAAAGAAATAATCCCTGGAGATATATTGAGTGTTGTATTCTTTGTCTCAAAGCAAGAAAATGAGGCATTGTAATAATTAACAATAAACAAATATATTGGACAGTTGAGGAAAAGGAGAAAGAGAAAGATAAACAAAGATGAAGTCGAATCAGCCCACTGCACGATGTACAGCCTGCTGATAAAATTGTATTGTAAATAAACATCGTATTATCTTTCTCCGACTAAACGATAAAGTACGAACTGAAAATCAACGGCTCGTTCCGGGCTCGATGTCGATGTTTACATTAACAATCGTCTCTCATTCAATTTTGTTTTTCGCGCTGCATCTCAAATCAACAGTAAAAATAGTACACTATTCGAGATTCTCGGTTTGTTTTTTACTCAAGCCAAGATTCTTCAGCAAAGCTTTTGGGTTTGGATCTCTTCCTCGGAACCTCCTAAAAACTTCGATTGCTGGAACGCTCCCGCCAAGGGATAAAAATGTTTCTTTGAAACGGATCGCTGTTTCCTTCTCCAGCGTTTTATCACCAGCGGGAATTTCTTGAAATGCACTGTACGCATCGGCCGCAACCATACGTGACCAGAGATTACTGAAATTTTATATCGCATGTGTTATTGAAAGAGAAAAAAAAAAACAACAATAATCGTCCACGAATACTTTCAAACTTCAAGACGATTTTTTTTACCTGTAAAATGCAGCGCCCCATTCACCGACGAAAGGGTCACCCCAAGAACATAAATGACTGTTCATGTCGTCCAAAGGTATAACGAAGTGTTCTTTCCACAAACGTTCCATTATGGGCATCCAAAACTCGTCGCTAAAAATAAATGAAAAAAATACATTTTCTTTACGACGAAATCATAAAAATATTGAGATTCATTCGATTTATTTATCGGAAAGTCTAGAATTTGGTCGAAAACTGATAATTTTGAGATCCGGAAGGAAGTTTGTTTCATTGAATTTTTGTTCAATAGATTTTTGGCTCAGCTACACTCGGCCCTATGCGATTTTTTCACATCACCGGTAAGTTTTTCATGAATAGAATTACTTACAGCTCGTGCAATTTCAGATCGAATTTCGAGAGGTAAAGTTCGTTGGAAAGTTTGAAGCCGGCCATATGGGATCTTATGTTTTCCAAACTTTGTACTAAATCTTCAGGCAATGGCGCCGACGTGTCGTAGTGACTGGAGACTTGGCGAATGACCGAAGGCTCGTATAACCTTTGAAACAGAATATAATTAGTTAACGACTTCAAAAACATGAATAAAACGGGGTTCAATAGAGCACAAGATGATTCACCAATTTTCCATAAAACTGCCACTTATTCCTGACGCGTCCCATTCGACATTCGACAATCCGGCGACTGCAGAGAGTTCAGCTTTTGTCAACAAATGTTGCAAAGCGTAACCGAACTGAAAAAAATATCATTCAACAATAAAAATGAAGGTATTCGAAACGAAAACTTGTAAAAACTGTGTCGTACCTTTTCGAACAAAACAGCAACATCTTTGAAGGATAGAAGCGAAGGTTTGTCGTTGGTTGGCCGTCGGAAATTAAATATTAAGGCAGCGAGTGGTTTCGTCGACATGTGAACGTTTCTGTTTCTCATCGCCACCATCCAACCAGCGTCTCTTTCCATCCGAAGACCCATATCGCGTTTCGCATATGGATCGAGGAAAAAACTTGCTATTGGCTCGTCAGTCGATCCTTTCAAATCGATGACATCGAAAAAACGTACGTCAGCGTGCCAAACGTCAGTTCTTCGTGTTTCAACCATTCGCACGTCGAAGAGTCTCTCGATGAGGTCGAACAGACCTTTCAGGACGTTTGGAAATGGAAAGTATTCTCTGAGAATCTCGTCTTTAACACTGAAAATTAAAATCAATCAAAATTAAAAGAATCGCAAGTGAGGTCGTGGAAGCTTTCATGAAAAACTTTTTAGCTCCGATTTCAACAGATAATAAAAGAAAAATGCTTTAAGCGAGAGAACTCCATAGAAAAAATTGAAACCTCAGTGGGCTTTGTTTTTTTTAAGTAATTATGGTATTTACTTGAGTACAGATCGTCGATGTTTTCGTGCCCAATAATCGATGTCCCAATCCTTCAGCGAGTCGTCGAATCCACGTTGTCGTGCGAATTCCGTCAGTTCCTCGAGTTCTGCGGCCTGAGCAGGATACGCTAAAAATAGTAATTATTCGAATGAATGAATGATTCAAAATTGTAAATTTGATTAAAGAAAGACTCGAAAATTACCAGCGTCCAGGAGCGTGTCCAAAACACTGTAAACGTGATCCAGGCTTCCGGCCATTTTTGTTTCCATGCTCATGTGCGCGTAGGACTTGTAACCGAGATATTTTGCTTGGTTCATACGATGGTCTCTTATGTCCTCGATTGGGCCGCTTGTACGTAAATTGTTCTCGTCTAACTGGTGAGATCTCGTTACCTTTGAATACCAAACGTTCCAGCGTGATTCACGATCTGGACAAAGTTCTGAAAGCCCCAAGAACAAAATCCACGGTACAAACACGTTACGAATTGGTTTTTCATTTACGATTGTCGTATTAAAAAATTCGTTTCTATTTATCAAGAGTTCAGAAGAAAATGACATTATTTTCCAATTATACGAAAAAAAAAACGTATTGAATCTCCGCTATGACAAAAAAGTAAAAACTCATGGGTTGTAGAAGAATGAAAAGTGATGAGAATGATATTTTGGCAATAGGTGCTCTGCAGGACCTTAAACAACAAATTTTACCCATAAATGGTGTGGCGATGTGTGGTTGAAGTGTGATTTTCCATGGACCATTTTGTGGATTGGCAGGATCAGCAGCAATTGTTTTCAAGAACTCCTCAGGAAAGTCTCTTACGACATTTGGATCGTCTATTTGTAGTTTGAATAACTTGGTTGTTATCTAAGATGGAAAATCCGAATAATTTGATAAAAGAAAGAGGAGGATAGTAAATGTTCGATGGAAGAGCAGAATAAAAAAGTTCACCGAACCTGTATTTTTTTCTTGACTTCGTCACGCTTTGCAACTATTTTACCATAAGAGTAGTCATAATATCCTTTCATTTTAGGAGACAACTCCAAACCATTGAGTCGACCTTCCAATTCTATTTTAGCAAGTACTCTCCTTTGACTGTCTGTCAATTCTATCTTTTTGTTTTCAAGCGCAGCTTTGCACGCTTTAAATATAGGTACACTGACAAATGGACTGCTCCTTGCTTTGTTCATGCGATTGTGGATGCTTTCGTAATAGCCTGTTGGCATTAAGCTCTGGTTTCCAAAATATAGAGCTTTCGCTATCCCCCAAGTTGACTCCATCGACACACCCGCTTCTTCAACAGGGTAAATAAAGTCCTTGACAATATCTACATCTTTCTCACCTGAGAACAGATTCAGCAATGAATAAAAACATTAATCAGATGAAACGGACATAGAAACAATCGAGTAATTATCAATTCTGTAAATTATTATTAAAAAATTATTTTTATTCAACTGTCAGATGAACTCACTTTGCAACCGATCTTCTATACATTTGACAGCTTGCTCAAACTCCACGGTTTGTCTGCCGATTGCCGCGATACTACGCTCAATAGTAAAAGTGTTGAATTCTGGTAAACCATTTTCTTTTACGAGAGGATTTTTTTCAGGTAAATCTTCACCAATTTCAGGAAGCCTGGATCAATCAAAATGACCAGAAAAATGTTTATTACAACATCCAAAAGTACAGCGTTATGGAGATTTATGACTGAAATTTTGAAGGTTTTGACACAGATATGGAAAAAAGTAACTTTTTGTGGAACGCAACAAAGGTACTTTGAAAAACTTGACGAAATTTGTCGAGAATAAGGAGTTTTTGTTGCATACTCATGAAAAAAACTTTTATAACTTCTGTTCAAGCTAATGTTCATTCGAAAATGACAATGATTGTACGACCGATTTCTGTTTTTCAAATTGTACCTTAAAGCTGTGGAGTTACATAAAGTTGTTACTCCAAATCGTGCAATCATGAAATTAATTATTTACGAAATCACGAAATTAAATGCACATATTTCGAAAAACTCTAAATGTCGTAACTATTTGATTATGAAAGGACATTAATTATTCGTTCAATTCTAATCATGAATAAATTAATTTTCTACTCATTTCAACGATGATATCCGATTTATATATAATTATGTTCATAAAATCGAAGATGTAATGAGAACATAACCTCAACAGCGTACTTACAGGATAACGTATCCATACTTTCTCTTCGTCGTTTTGAAGAGACAACTCCTTGTCAAGGCGATACGTTTACCACAAAACGACACTGCCATTGTGTCACTGGATGTATATGTTTCTTGGTATTTCCAATTTTTTAAATTACTTTTTTATTCCACTCATTTTGTCCGCACTCGTGAATCTCCCTCAAGAATACACGGTACACGGGCCGGGGAGCGAGGCAGCAAGTGAATCGTCAATCGACCTACACACACCGAGTAAGAAACTGCGTGGTCTCTTTAAAAATGGCGACACCGGCACGGTAGCTACGCTACGTTGGCCACAAAAAACAATACTTGTTTGTCATTTAATTTATCCACACAGTTTTCATTTTTCTTTGCAAATACGTGGTTTTGTCCGGTGCAAATATAATCGAAGCGACATTATGTACGTCGATTTGGAGTTTTCTGAGTATTCATGAAAAATTCGTGATAATAATCATTGTAAAGTACTGGTAATTTTTTACTTAGAATCAGTTCAGAGACGCGGGGAAACTCTGGTCCCAGTGGTCCAAATAAAAGTAAACGAATATCAAATTTTCACGGTTAGTTTAAACGAAATATGGTTACCAACGAGGCTAATGAGAATCTGAACGAGTTTTGACTATTACAAAGCATGTGAAAAATAAAGAAAAAAATTACTAGTAAAGTTGCATTAAATATTGCATAATAGTGATAACTTTCGATCACATTTCAAAGACTCTGTTGTCTACCAAGGTGAACAATCCGAACGTTCATTACAGGGCAACTCGTGTGAAAATAAGGTCAAGCTACTTCCACGGTACCACTAGGCTTTTTAGGATTATTTAATACAATTTTACTATCGCGTAAATTTTGCGAATAATGAAACGAAAATTATTTTTCGATGAATTTATTTTTCGGTACATTGAAATAAATCGCACAGTTATTCGACATAAATTTGTGTGGTATGCCTTGCGTATTGTTTGTTTATATTCTACGGGCTCCGGTGAGTCCCGTGTGTTTCCTGCGGTTGAGCGTGCTGCATAGTGGGGGAACGTTCGGCGTGCCGGCGCGTCGCCAGGGGAGAAGCGGGGAAGCGAAACTGGTGGGGCGCGCGCGGGGCAGTCGGGTGAGCGGGAGAGCCTGATAAGATTAGTATCAATCGGGCGCCGGCCGGCGATACACGCGCGGAGAGTGCGGTCTGAGCGTCGGTCGGTGAATTAAACGGTACGCTTCATAGTTTCTCGACGCGGGTAAATTTCACTGAACGAAATATCTTATCGTACAAGTAGAATTCTTTTTTATCCCCAATGAAAAAAGAAATAACTAAACAAACCTAGGACTTTTTCTGAATATAAAAATATTAATAATTTTATAGAATCAAATTGGAAAAATGGATTAAATTCTTATTTTCATAAAATAATAACTTCATAAAGTCATCATTTTCATAAATTACATTGATAAACAATCGAATAAATTATTGATTTGTCCGTACATTGCAAATACTGTTTGAATTAATTTCGCGAACGAATAAATAGGCCGATACTAATGTGACGGACAGTCTAGTGACGGTTATATCACATCTTTGAGATTCTGGCGAACGCTCGTGCGCCCGTGCGCTCGGCCGTACCCTGGCTGCGGAACGGAGTACACAAGTTATCATGAGCGATTCGATCATCATTTCGTCGTCATGTGCTTCGGCGGTATTCATAAAAACGCGGGAGCAAGCTCTATTCGCTGTGTGCACACATCAAGTTCTCATCAACGTGAGAGTGCGTAGTCGTGTATATGCATACTGGGATATGTATGTACCGATTACACATTCTCACTTTGGTGAGAGAGTGTGATGTGCACACAGCTTATAAGCCCTCACGAACGGGTACTACCACGGTACGATACTTAGCGACGCATGACATAGCACGGAATTTTGCGACGGGGGTTTCTCTAGCTTCGTAGTGCTACAAGTAAGTTAGCACCTATGTTCGGCTGACCGTACGGTTCTTTTAAAATTCAACTTATGCTAAACATCTTTATGTTTAGTTATACGTTGGCGTTTTTAAGAATTTTACCGATGCTACAATGTAGGAAGAGGCGAGGTCGCTCGTACGCTTGGCAAAACGTGAGCATGCTCGGATCTCCTCTAAGATGTGTTAGAGCTGTCGTTACACTGTTTGTCACTTAGTATCGGTCTACATTTTTTTTTTTGCATTTTGCATGAAACTAATTTTTTTCACTATGAAAAGATTTTCAGCTCGAACAAAAAACTGTTCAATTTTAACCATTTTTCCAAGCAATTTAGAAATTCTTTCAACCGCGTGCAAGTTTCTCAACGTAGGCATTTCTCTATACTACAAACCGAGTCTCTTGATAAAAAGAATGGATAATGTTTAAAAACATTCACTAATAATTAAAATCGCTGGTATACATTTTTTTTCAAATTTCGTTTTCGATTGAAAATTACTTTTGTGATTAAACACAAAGGTTAGGTGTGAACGTTTTGACAGAACAATTTATAGTGCGGATTGTCATCAATTTAAGTGTTAATTAGCCAAATGAGTGGTGAATGAATAACAAGTGCGTACGATCAATTAAATCATTTGTGCGGGATTGACATCGATGAATATTGCACGATCGTCATTACGGAATGCAACTCAATCGAACGAAAGAAAACAAGTGAAACATGATTAAGTGAGGGTCTCGTGCAGTGGATCACGACTGTGCGACACGCGAAAGACTACACCACACGTGACGACTGGATGACGAGTTCCCGAGAGGTGGAACAAATACCGAGTGTTAATTAACCAAAAGAGTATGAATAAATGACTTACGCGTGTGATTAATCAAACAATTTGTGCGGGATTGACATTGATAAATATTAAACAATCGGTACATGGAATACACCTTCGTTGAATGGAAGGAAATAAGTGAAATATGACGGAGTGAGGGTCGCTGTGTAAGGTGCAATGGATCTCGACTATGCACTACTCCAGGAGCTTTGCCACAGGTTACGACTGGATGACGACTCCGTGAGAGGAGGAAGAAGACATCGAACGGTGAGTAAATCTATCATTTCAATAGCATGAAATAGCCAGCACGACAATTGAAAAAAAATGAATCAAATTTTAAGGAAACTTCAACTTTAACTTTTAACGTTTTTTTACTTTTACTTTAATATCACTTTATTTTAAACACATTTTTTAAAATAACAACAAGTTTGTTGGTCAACATAGGCATTTAACTGCATAATAAACCGAGGCTCTTGATAGAACTAACCTACAATGTTGAAACACTTTCGGTAATTACTTTTGTGATTGAACACAAATGTTAGGTGTTAAAATTTTCGGTATACCGTATGGTTTAAAAATCCGTTCAATGTTTATGATCGTGTTCCAAAAAATACCAACGAAAGAAAATTGTCAATTTTCTTCTGGTTATTGTTCGAATTCGTTCAGATTCTGAATCGCAAGGTCGAATATGACGTTCAAATTTCGCGTCAGTTTCCGATGCGCCTCTACCGGTGAAAACCGTGTTCCCTAGTCGCTTCATCAGACACCCACGGGCGCACGTGTTTAAAAACTCATATTTACGTCTTTCATGCTACTGTGGTTAGTGTGGTTCTTAAAAACTCTAACAAAATATGAAACAGTAATGAACATTGTGAAAAAAGAGTGACAGTAAAAAGGTGACGAAAAATATGGTAAACATGTCGGCATCCTGTGTCGAGATAATCGACGATATCGAGGATTTGATATCTTCGCAGGACATAACCCCAAAACAGAGATACAGTACAAGAAAAAAAGTGACTATTCGTTCGAAGTCGAAAAAGTGTGACGATGAGTTTTCTGAGTTTCCGCAAATTCCTGAATCTCTGACCAGCATAATCCCTGGATCTCAAACTATTTATCTCAAAACTTGGGGTTGTACGCATAACAGTTCTGACACGGAGTACATGGCAGGTCAATTGGCTGCTTATGGCTACAATTTGACGGATGACAAAATCAAGGCTGATTTGTGGCTCCTTAATTCTTGTACCGTCAAAGCACCTGCCGAAGATCATTTTAGGAACGAAATTGAGGCGGCTAAAAAAATGGGAAAGCACATTGTAATCGCTGGGTGTGTAAATGTTTATTTAGACATTTTTATCGTAGTCTCCATCCTACCAATCTTTTTGCTATTTCACGACTCATTTATTTAATATTTCAAAGTAGAAAAACAATTTTTCCAAAGTAAATAGATTCACTGTATCTCGGAGAACTGTCATTTAACCTTTGAAAGAATCGATTCAGATTTTGTCCCCAATAGTCTTGTTATCGATAAATCTTTTAGATTCGATTAGTGATGACTATTATCACGATTAATAGTAGAAATGACATTCCTTTTAAGCTGCGTTCCTCAAGGAGCTCCAAAAACAGGATTTCTTCAAGGCTTAAGTACGATAGGAGTGCAGCAGATCGATCGAGTGGTAGAAGTCGTCGAAGAGACACTGAAGGGCAACACAGTGAAATTTTTAGGACAAAAAAAGTCATCTGGTAAAAAAATAGGTGGGGCGTCTCTGTCGTTGCCAAAAGTTCGGAGGAATCCTCTGATTGAGATAATAGCCGTTAATACGGGTTGTTTGAATCAATGTACATATTGTAAAACGAAGCACGCAAGAGGAGAACTTGGGAGTTATCCGCCGGAAGAAATAGTTGAGAGAGCTCGGCAGGCCTTTGACGAAGGGGTTAGAGAATTGTGGCTGACTTCTGAAGACACTGGAGCTTATGGCAGAGACATAGGCACCAATTTGCCCGAATTATTATGGCAGCTAGTGAAGATAATCCCCGAGGATTGTATGATGCGAGTGGGAATGACAAATCCTCCTTACATTCTCGAACACTTGGAAGAAATGAGTTTGATTCTGCAGCATCCTCGCGTTTACAGTTTCCTTCATGTGCCGGTTCAATCCGGAAGCGATCAAGTTCTTGCGGACATGAAAAGAGAGTACACGCGAGAGGATTTTGAAAGAGTTGTTGATTTTTTGCAAACTCGGGTCGAAGGAATGACAATCGCCACTGATATTATCTGCGGCTTTCCCACTGAGACCGATCAAGACTTTCAAGATACAATGAGCCTCTGCGAAAAATACAAATTCCCCAGTTTATTCATCAACCAGTTCTTCCCACGACCCGGTACGCCTGCTGCCAACATGACTAAAGTTCCAACTCAACTTGTCAAACAACGAACGAAAAAGCTCTCGGAATTTTTTCAATCGTACGAACCTTATCAACATGAAATTGGACAAATTCAACGGATTCTCGTTACTGAAATATCACATGACAAAGCCCATTACGTTGGACACAACAAATTTTACGAACAAGTTCTCGTCCCCATGGAACAAGAGTTCATGGGCCAAATGGTTACTGTTAAGATCGCTGAAGCTACGAAATATTCCATGAAAGGAATTCCCATCGAAATCAACGAGTCACCTGCTCTCAAATCTCCTTTAGCCAAAGGTCTCGTTTCTGGAATTCCCGAGGAAATGAAACCTTCCAAGTACAGAACTTTTGCTGTACTTGCCATTTTTTTTGCTGTTTTCTTGAGAGTGCTTTGGAAAATTTTCATATTGTAATAATTGTTACTGCTTTTCACAATTACTCATTACCTTATGGAAAATCGTTTGAAATACGAATAGAAATTTCGAAGCTTCCGAAAGAAAAATCATATTTTCTGTAATTACTTTTTACGAACAGAGGAGGATAATGAGGATTCGTGTGTAAAAGGACAAATAAAATATTGATCGAATTTTTCAAGTTTATGGCATTTCTTCTTTTAATTATCAAACTTGACAATATTACCATCGTTATCCGATGGGCTTTGTTTTTTCAAAACTTTTTGATTAGGACAATCATCAGTGCTCCGGCAGTCTTTGAGGACTGTTTCCAACACAGTATTTCGCTTCCACATTCTTACATATAATACATTACAATATTTGGTATCACCTTGTTTTTTTTTTTTTTCAAATTCTTCAATACTAACTAATATTAAAAGTAGCTTAATTGTTAACGAAAAATAAACGCATCGAGTTCCTGCCAACGTAATCCTGAGTATTTAAAATCTGGCTTTTTTCGAAGGGAAAAGGGGGAAAGAAAATTTTGTGAGAAAATGGAATAGAGAGCATTGGGAAGATGAAAGAGATTTATATGGAAAATGAACATCTTTGAAAATTCGTTTTCCTGTTGGAATTTCGAATCAGTGTTCATTATTATTTTTTTTTTATATTTTCCTGGCACATTTGAAATTTGTATTTATCTTTTCGTTCAATTGAGCCCCCTTCATCTTGTTTTTTTTTCTTTTCGTTTTTTTTTTGAGCAAATAGTTTGAGCGACAATCGAAAGCGAAAAATCGTTGCCGAATGAAATAACGAGTTTTGATCGATGCTCTTAAATGAAAAGAATGTGACATCGGACCCTCGTTCCGTATTTTTGTTCAAATTAGAGATAAAATTTGTTACACTCTAAAGTTTTGAGCTCTGGCCTGTTTATAACATTATGTAATAAGGCACTTGGATTTTTTTCGTCGTCTCAGGGCTCAACGGAAATCGGGAGGGGATTAATTTTAAGGGAGGCTTATTTCATACATAAAAAATATTACATCTAGATAAATACGTATAAAAAACCTCTTCATCCTTACGAACTAATTTTGAGAGTTTTCAGATAGTTGATAAAACTAGACAAACGAAAAAACAAAATATAGACAATAATAAATTGCTTAAAATGTACAGAGGATAAAACGAGTTTTTGATCGTATCAGATAAGCTTAAAAATTTATCTTACGCATAAAACTTATTCCCCTATTTTTTCGTGGCTCACATTTTCGTTCAATTTATTCTAGTGTATCGATTGAGCTCTGCAAATCTCGTGCATTGACTCTTGACACTCAGATAATCACACGAGCAAGTATTTTATATTGGAAGGAGGTAAAAAAAAGGGAAATGAGTAAAATTATACGAGCTAAATTTTGTTGAGCAGCTTTTTAATACCCCTTTGCACAAATGAATCGCTCATTGATTGCAGAACTATGAAACTCTGTTATTAAAAAATATATACGTCCCATTGAATTTGGTATGAAATTCTTAACGCTGTACAAAACGAATACTTTTTATCTGTCTTTTATTTTTGTTATTCTCTCTATCCTTGTTTTTTGATTTGAATAATGAGTCGAACTTTCGTTAGAAATACGTTTTTTTTTTTCATAAATTAAGACAAATAATATTAAACAAAAATATAAAAATACTCCAACATACATACTGGAATGACAATTCGATTTTTTTGTCGCATTCAATCATTTTTTCGATAATAAAATAATGACGAAGTATTACGAGTCCAATTTACTTGTCTTTTTTTTTTATATTGTATGACATATTTGCAGAAGAGATCGTGGATGGAATATCATTTTAGTAGTACCGGTTTTTTCGATCGTAAATCGAGACTGCCGAAAGCGTTCTCGTGCTGAATTGGGCGTGCATATCTTTCAAGGGCCCAAAACTTATTATTTTCGTCCAACCCATCATTATGCAATTTTGTTTTGTCTTTTATTCCTACATTTTTTTTTCACTCGTATCTCGTCATTATTTTATTTCTCAAAAAAATAAAAACATGCAACGAATAATTGTTATTATTGAGAAAATACAAGCGAACAACGCAATCGTAATTAACGACACGAATGACTATAAAAACATTTGAATCTGTCTGCTCAGAAAGTGTAAAATTTTCAGAAATTCTCACTTTTTTAAAATTATTTTTCATTCAGTTAAAAAAACATATTCGGACGTGTGAATTATTGTACAAGAATGGTTCGATGATGAAATATTCGTAAAAAGTCAATGAAAAGAAGAATTATTGTGCAATAAATAATCAGGCTTCAACCGAAGACCGACAAAATAAGTTGGATTATTTTTATTTGAACGAGAAATTTTTTTCTCTCGTTGGAAAATTTCATAAATAGAATAAACGATAGTTGAGAAAATTAATGACTTTTACGAAAATACACTAAAATCATTACGAGGTTATTTTCATTCTTATTGAGACTCGAACAAATATTGGAAACAAGAAAAAAGTAGTGCGTCATTTTACAGAAAACGATTGTTCTCGATACATTCACAATAAACTGTTTGATTATAAGGATATATGTATTTTTTTTTTCTTTAAATAACACACAACTCATGACACGATACGTCTATGGCAAACGTTATGGCGTTGATCGTACAATGGCACGTGGTTTTTTTTCGATCATTTAATTGTACGTAAATTCCATAAAAACGAGAAAAAAAAAGAAATAGAATTAAAAAAACGGAAAAAAACGATAATGGAAAATAATGCCTTGTTCTTAACAACTAAATGGCTTTGCCTTTTTGCACAACTGCTAAAGGTGCAAATTGAATCGATTTTTTTTTCTTCTCATTTTGTTTTCTGTCGTTGTTATCTTTTTTTTGTTTACAAATCTGACATTTTTATCCTCTTTGCGTTCGCTCAAATCCCGATTAATACTTTCGAGCTTTTTTCACCAACGAACGATCGAGACTAGCAGTTAGAAAAAAAAACACTATAAAAAAAAAAGAAACGAAAAACTGAATGTTTAATACTTTCTCTCGAGAATGCCCCGATCGGTAAATTACCTCTCGGCTTATTATATTCTCAACCCGTCCCAGAGATGCCGCACGCGTCGCGATCCGATCGCGGGCCCAAATATTTCGCTTCTTTTCATGGGGCCATCCAGACCATTTTCTAAGGACCAAAAAAACCCGTCGAGACCGAACGAGTTCTCTTCTCCTCCGTACCAGAATTACACGTTCGTTATTCTTCGAGGGAAGTTCATGAGAAGAAGGGCAACTTTTTTGCGTAAGGACAAGAGTTCGATGCACGGCATCAGAATTTTCGAATTTATCAACTCCTCGCGCCTTTGAACAGAGAAATTTAACGTTACTATTGAAAAATACATTTTTTCAAGATTTTTTTTATACGTTATTTAGAAAAATCAAAAATAATTGACGATTTTGTTGAATTTGAAATTTTCAGGCACATTTTGTGTAATTTTTATTCGTAACTTTTAGCTCTAATTATTGTGAAATATTTCACTGGGCATTCTGATGTCATTTTTTTTAAACTTCCATTGAAAATGGATTACACATTTAAGAAACTCATTTCTACATTCCTTTCAATTTTTGTACGAATTTGTAAACATGAATATTGTTTTTGACTATAAAAAAAATTGTTTTCTATTTAACGTATAAAATTCTCTGGACGTTGGAATTTGAACGCTGATATTTATTGGCGTTAACAATTTTACGTGCCTCTTCAAAATGCCCTTCAACTCTTTTCTTTTGTGCTTTTTCATTTTTATTCTTTATTTTTTACTCGCATGAGACTCGGTACTGTAAGTTTATAGCACTCGGGCTTGCCCATCGTTTCATATTGTACGGACACTCCACCCGTTTGACATATATATTCTATGGCTTTTGCACCTGCTCGCAATGGTTCTCAATCTTCGCCAAAGAGACGGACATGAAATTACTCACGAAATTTCTCGCTCGGAGTGTCAATTTTCAATTATTTTCTCCAAAAAAAAAAAAAGATACAAGAGTTTAATTCTCAAAAAATTAGAAAAATCCGTCGGCAATCTCTGGTTCGACAATCGAAGAATAAAAAGAATAAATTGGTAGATTTTTTCTTGTTTCTTTTCGTGATATTTTTGTTCTTAATCAATTTCGTGTTCTCATAATTTTTGTGTCATCAATGGAAAGTAAAAAAGTTGATTAACGACCAAAAAAATGTCCAGCAATCAGAGATTGAATTATAATTTGGCCGGTTATTTTAAATTGCTTTTAATTTGTTGTGAGATAAGCGAAAGACTGAAATCTTTAATAAGAGAATTCATGAGAACCGAAAATATGATTGTAAACAGAAATATCAAAAATATAAGCAGGTGAATAATTTGGCAAAATTATTTTGCCTGCGTATGGCCGAGGAAATATCGATTGAGTCATTGAACCAAAAAATTGCGGACCATTATTGATTCTTTTAAGAGGAATATAAACTTGTGATCGAACGAGAAAAAAAAAATACTCGTTCGAGTAATCGATGTATATTTTGGTTTACGATTTATTTTGTTTTTTTTTGTTTTTTTTTTCTTTTATTTCGATATTTTGCACCTGCTCTGTCGATCGCAATACCGGTTGGTCATTTTCCGTGTATATTATCGGTACTTGCACCTGTTCCGCGTGCTTAAATATAAAAGTGGGAGAAACGAGTTCTTTGCATTACGAACGATTTTTTCACTCGAAATATATATTTTTTTCATCTCCCAAATACTTTTTATCACAATTTTTTGATCGACCAACTTTTTTAAACCTTTGAAATAACTGATTTTATGGAGAAAAACTTGTAATATGACGTTCGCGAGACTGCAGAATAACTTATTCGTAAATTTCATGGGAAAGATTCTCTCTGGCACGAAATTCGGAGAAACGCCGAGGATATTCTTATCTCGTTTATGTAGACTGCGTTTACTTATCGCTCTTGTTCTTTTGGTGCATAAAATAAAAAATAACAGAGCAAAAATTGAGAGAGCAAAATACGTTCGTATTTTTTTTTCTTCGGGGCATTTTTCATTGCTATTTTCTTTTTTGTTATTATTGAAATCGGGAAAGAAAATCTATTGCAAAACCGATGGAGCTGGAGCCGAAAAGCCATAGAATACATGAACAAACTAAAAAAACAATTTGTTTAAATCGCATACCCTCAACAAGGACGTTCGATTATTCTCGTTTATAGTTTCGTTTTTTTTTCTCTCCTTTTCTTCGTTCAATTATCATATTCGTCGCAGTTTCGCGTGCAGGAACATTGAATTGTGTTTTTCTTCTTCCTTTTCATTTCTTATTGTTTTTCATCCCATCCGGTTTATGGGGCCCCATAAGCGACGGTTATAACCGCCGAAGATTTCGTTTGCTCTGTCGAGAACCAACGACCAGACGTTTGTTGCGTTTCGTTGGCGTTGCGAGGAGCGGTGTTTTGCACGGTCCCGTGTGTGGCCTCGACGAACACGATGTACAAAATTCCATGCTGCAACCCTGCCTCGAGCACTTTCCAACGTTTTTCTCGTCGTCCACGTGACACGGAAACGAACAATTTGGACAGGGCAACAAATGTTCCCAAGGCTCCAAAGTGCGACTCGCCTGAAAAATAGAAAGAAACAAAAAACGAAAAATTAAGAATTGCCAAAAAAAAAAAATCAATACGATAAATCGGGTAAATTCTGATTTTTAATTCTGATTCTAATTCTAATAATTTAATCGAATTGAATGAAATTTCAAAACAGAAAACTATACAAAAATATTTATTATTGTATTTTATAGTTTTTAAAATTATTTTATATTTATTATTATTTATAATTCATTTTTTTATTGTTTTATACTTCAACAAACAATGAAATAGAAAAATTAATTAAATCAGTAATGACGAATAATTCGACGAATGGATTCGTATTTAATTTCAATGAATCGCAGTCACTAAAAATTGAGGGTCTTTGTTAACGGTGTATATATAAACACAATACCTCAGTCTACAAAGTAAGTGGGAACGAAGCGCGTGCGTTCGATTGCATCGCCACGCTTCGAGGGTATCAAGAAGGTTTATAAAGCGTTAAAGTGAAAGGCGCGACGAAACAAAACGTCCAAGATCATTACCAAGCATCGTGTGCTTTACTTGAGATAGTGTCACTTGTTTATGGGCATTTCTTATACAAATAAGAATGATAAGAAGCCCACCCAAGTACGATTTATCTTTCGCTATTTTATAAGCTCGCCGAAAGATTGGAAAATAATTAACAAAATGGAACGAAAACGTTGTTTTTTTTTGTTAATTTTTTTTTTTTCGATTCTTAAATATCAATTACAATAAATGAAGCAAAAGAATTACGTTTCAAAGGTTTGAACTGAAATTTTTTATTACTACTTAAGGAAGAATCAGGAAAAATGTGAAAGGTAAAGAATTTTTTTGAAAAGCTGCTGCATCTTCGAAAACGAAGCGGAACCGTTTGAAGTATTTCGAAGCGAAGAAACGAAGCGGCTCCGGGTATTCGGGGGACGACGAAGTGGTCATCTGCGTTATTATATTCTCGTTGGAAGATTTAAAAAGGCGTTTGATTTGCTCCGAAAAATTTACGGCAATACCGTTACGACAAAGAGTGCGTGAGAAAGAAAGAAAAAAAGGGAGAAAGAGAAAGAGAGAGAAAGGGTGATCTCGTACGAAAGAGCTCATCGAGGCAATGAGGAAGACGATGCTCTTCTTGCCTAGCAACAACGTAACGAATTCCATGGAGTTATGCTTGTCAGAAAATTAGTGAAAGGAAACATGGAAAAAGTACATTAGGAAGAAAATATTCAAATAAGAAGAAAAAACTTTTGACGAACGACATTTTTTACTAAATTCAATTAATCCTAATTGATGATTAGGTAATAAAATAGCGCGAAAAAAAAACCAACTTTCTCAATACACAACAAAATTCAACGGTCAAAAAATTTAGTTTATACTGTCGATCAAAAATTAAAAATAATTTGATGAACATAAATTACATCAATTTTTTTTTTTTTTTTTGGTGATTCGATCGAAATGATAAGTGCAATTTAAAAATTATAAAAACATCTGCTCGTTGCACCAGGCGTTTGGTTAAAAAAATTGTATAAAACATGAGCTCGTTACGAGGGTCAGTTAATTAAGGGGCTTTTGTCGCGCCAAGTGTTTTTCTCGTTGATGATGCTTGATCGTGAGACGCGAATTCTGAAGCTAAGAGAGGGAGAGAGAGAGAAAGAGAGAGAGAGAGAGAGAGAGAGAGAGAGAGAGAGAGAAACGACTGGTTCAAAGTTATACACATATATGTTGTATGCTCTGACCCCCATGGCACTGAGACGCACGCGTATATAATGTTTTTCATCGGCTAAGGTACCGAGGTCTGGAAGCCGGTAAAAATAAACAGAAACGAAAAAAAAAAAACAAAACAAAAATTGCAAAAAAAAAAGACGTCGCAGCAATCATTTTTTCGATCCGACCCACGCTCGGTTGCGACTTTGCGGTTGCATATCCGGCGCGACGAAAGTCGTTAAACGAAATAGTGGGGGCGACAGGTCTCAGGGGGGATGAAAGAATGAAAGGGATGAGGGCTTCCTTATATGTACAGGAATAAATAAAAATGGCAAATAGTTAAATTATGAAGTAAACTCCATCGTAAAAAAAATAATTTAATTGTAAGTAAAATAATAAATATAATAAAAGTGAAAAATAGAAAGAAATCTTGAACTTTTGGAAACGCGAATTCTTCGAAACGATAATCGACAAATTAATCCGCAATTAATTAATGTCGAAGGAGGTGTAAGAGAAAAAAACGAGAAAAAAATTCAAACGACTTGAAATATCGTTGAAATCGTTGGATATAGTAATAAATCCGTAAATCCTCAATTCGCAATGACAAATCGCAAAGAACAAGATTGAGAGAACAAATTTTTCGAGGAGTCTCTATGAAAAATAGTAAAAAAAAATGTTAAGTCGATATAAATGAAGACATAACGAAACTTCGATATAATGTGACTTATTCAGCTTTATTGTGATGCTAATTTTTGTTCTCAGCCGTGAATAGCGTCACAGGGACTTCTGAATTTTTCGAGGGGGGCATGGAAGAGGAAAAAATGTCATGACAAATGTCGAACGATTTATTCACGTCCTTTCACCTTTCGCATCGAATTAAATCTACAAATGTAATTCTATATCTCCATTTACCTATCTCTGGATCGAGTTACCATTTTTATTCTCAGTTTTATACACGAATCTATCTCTCCCTTCTCTCCCCCGCCGCGGCGCCCTCTTCGTCTAGATTTTTTTTCTATCTCACGATCTTCTATTCATTCCAACCAAATTATTCGCTCGACTTGATCCCTTCGAACTACTGAAACGTCACGTTTTACTTGAACGACTTTGTCGGCGATATGAATTGGATTTCGAAATCTCTATCATTTTTCATCCAAGGAAAATATTGCTTAACCTTTTTTTTCGTATCATAAAAATAAAAAAATAAAAATTCAGTAAATAAATAACTGAGGGAATTAATTTAAATTAAATACGATTAAATACGTCGATTTAATATTTTGGAAAATAGTTTTGACTCCCGCATTCAACGATTTTTCACTTTTTTTGTATCCAAGTAAATAAGGGCTCGAGATTGTTGATTCAACAATTTTACAAATCACGATGTAATTGGGTTTACAAGCATGTAAGGAGAGTCCTCAAAGATGATGCATAACGAACCAATACCTTGGGCCGATGACTCGGCGTCTTTGGTGTATGGGCAATTCTGCAACGAGTAGGGATTTTTTTTTCTTCATTTCTCGCCTGGTTTATTAGATTTTTTTTTTCTATTTTCGAAACTCGAAAATCTTATTGTATGTTTTTTTTTCTTCCATTTTCGTATATTTTACGAGGTGATAAAAAATTGTTTCGTATGATAATGCATATCGCATGATGGAGCTCACATTTGTGAAGCCACGCTTGCCAGCTGCCACTTCGTATGTATAAGGCTCATCGTTAAGCACGTATCCAGAGGAACGCCACAACTCTAGGGACCTTATGCGATTATATTATCCCCCGGACGAGAACCTGGTGCAGGACAATTACTTTCTCTCCCTTTTTTTCTTTCATATAGAACGTCCTCTGAAGTCACACTTGAAAAACTTCGCTGGAGTTCCATTTTTATTCAGTCTTTCAAATTCAAAGACAAATTTGACTTAAGAGAAAATGAAAACAGGTATTTGTTATTATTTTTAAATGGGTTGCAAGTTTTGAATTTAGAGAAGTTTTTTTAATGAACAATTGATATAAATTCGTTCGGAAACATCGAAATAGTCGTCTAAATAAAGCAATTTTCGAAATAAAAATAGAAATTGATTTCTTACATGTTTGCTGAGTTTGCACCGGTGTGACCCCGATTTTTATTGAAAAAATCGAATTTAATTGTATGAAAAAAATGTAGAAAACTTCCGTTTCTGGAACAGTTGGTATTTTACTAGAAAAATCATAATTTTATCAAATTTAAATATTAAAATGAAAGGAATGATTGAATGACGAGATTTTGAAAAAAAATATCTTTATTCGAACTAGGAAATGAAGGCTGACAGCCTTCGAAAAAAAACGTCAAAAAAATTCCTCCTGGTCAAATTGACCCAGTGTGTCAATAAAGGGTAAAATAATTGAAAAGTGCTTGGAAACTTTTGAGTCGTAGTGTATCGGGCATCAGGACGTAACGAGAAAAATAATACATACGAGTATGCAGTAATGAATGTGCTATTATTCTTCAAACGAGACCGCGTGCAACGAGATGCATTGCACTTGATAGATCTGGGGAGCAAAGAGAAAAAGAAAAGAAAAGAAAAGAAAACAAGAAGGTGTTAAGTTACACGAAACGCGGTCATACATTTTATCCAACGTCCACTTAAGGCAGCAATATTATAAACAAAACATATTGCGCACTAAAAATCTCTTGACCGAAGACTTCTGCGGTTCGTACGAACCTGAGTAATTGTACTCTCTTCTCTTCTCTTCCCTTCCCCGACCCTCGTTCGCGAAGACTATTATTAAGGTGAAGGAAAAAAAATCAAGTGAAATAATTTAACTGGAAACTGTTGTTTTATGGCTTTCTGAACTCCTCACTCGCGATAAACCTCTTATTATTTATTATTCGGGTTTTGCGGTGTCCGAAAAACCATAACGAGCCTCAATAAATATCGTTAAAGTTATGGAACGAAGAATTTTTGTACTGCATCAAAATGACGATTGGAAAAATGATTGGAAACAATTAACAAATGTTAATTGCAATCCCAAACCTGCAATTTAATTTTTTTGACGTTTTTTGTCTGGCATAATTTTAATTTTTAATAAATGAAATTATTCATCGTCATTATCGGGGTTTTTTTTTGTCAATTTGGGAGAAAATTTTTCGTCATTATCGATAAAGGTGCTTAAGGCGTGCTGTGGAAGCGATTTAATCAAGTGTTACAAGAAATTTGGTGATTCAATCTTCGTACACGAAGTACGCGGCGGATCGAAACTCATCAACGTTACAAGCGCACCCAAGAAGAAGAAAAAAAACGAAGAATAAAAAAGGAGGAAAAAAAAACGATGTGACGAAAGGGTCCAAACAGGAGATTCTCGTCCTACCGAAAATTGGGTTCGCGACGGCGTATAAACTAAACAAAGGAAGAATGAGAAGAGAGAGGGAAGGACGGAGGGTTCTAAAAAGATGGCGGTTTCGGTCGAGAGAATCTCGAGTCCATCGATCGATCCCGATGGGACGAGACAAGGGTCCGGTGTACGAACTACTCGTGTAACGCGAGATCTTCCAAACTTTTCGGCATTCCCTTTCGAGTATAAATACGTGTTTATCAATTGCTCAATATCGATAAAGGCTCTTTGGATCTTGAGCTTTTTTTCGAAAAAATAGAAAGAAATGAAAATATTTTGAAAAAAAACGAGAAAAAGAATTACGACTAAGGGCAGAAAAAGGGCCTTTCGGTCATGAGAGGACGAAGTATTGAAGGAACTGCGATGGCAAAACAAAAGAAGATACGAGGGCAGAAGAATGCGAAAACAAAAACGAAGAGAGCGAAAGAGACGAGGAAGAATTTTGCAGCTTGGTCAGAGAAGAGCGAAAATGGCGGACCAATTGAGAGCGTTGATCCTGGAGTGGGAATCCCCCAGCGAAGCCCTTGGAGCTGGGGAAGGGTTTTTCGAAAGCTTGAGATCTTCAATAAGGGAGTGTTGGATTGCTACGCGTATATATACCGAGTGTTTCAAAAGTTGATGTTAAAATCTACAGGGCGATTAAATCATAGAATTCCATAGGAAAAAGTTCTTAACTTTTCTTCTTAATCCGATGCATCGTTTTTTGAATATTAATTAACAGGTTAATTAGTTGACTGTTTTCAATTATGAAGGCTCCAGACTGGCTGGATGATTAATAAATATTTCGTCACTATTAGACAGGACGAAAAAAACTTTTTATCAGAAATCTACGATCCAACGATTGTCCAAAGCTTCACTATGACTTTTGAGGCTTCCGGTACATAGACACGAAGTTTTGGATGCTTGGGGGCTTTTTGCTGATGCTGCAAAATTTTGTACGGCATCAGTACGCAATCGAGAAGAGCGACTGGAGAGAAGATTGGAGGGTTTATACGTGCTCGCAGGTTCCTGAGGCACAGGGTATCAGCCCTTTTCGTGAATTTTTGCACGGCCCAGAAGATTGGACAAGAGAGAGAGAGAGAGGGTGGGGAGGGGAAGGGAAGGAAGAAGGGAGAGGAAGGAAGAGACGCATACGCCTCATGGGTTCGTATAATGCGAAACGATCGCTGGTGGCCCCTGTTGGGGTTCAGCCTCTTTTTGAGGTCTGGACCACCATCTCCCACCATACAGTAAAAACCCCCTCTCTCGTTATTCGCTCTTTTAAGAAGAGTGATGGAGAGAGAAAGAGGGAAAGAGAGCGGCGTTGATATACACCGAGTCCCTGGGGTATCATCGACCAGGAAGGGGGAGGAAGGAGGTGAAGGAGGTGGAGAAGGAGGAGATTCGGTGGTGTTCGGATTTTTCAAGTGGGCCATGGGGCCCAAGCGGCGAAACCGCGTCAGATATATCATTATCTCGAGAGCCTCACTGTTGCTATGCAATTAGACTCCGTTAATCGCCCACAGACTCTTTTCTCCCTACCACCATCAAAAAATCCTATTCCTCCTACCATTCACATGCTATTCTTCTTCCTCCTTCTCCTCCTCCTTCTTCTTCTCCATAGGGAGACTGAGGGACATCACTTTTTCTCTCTTTCTCTCTGTCTCTTTCACTATCTCTATCTTTTGTTTTTCTGGGCGTTGCAAGCTGTTCTGCATATCAAGAATACTCGTCATCTGTCTCCGCTTCCTTTTTCTCTCTCTCTCTCTCTCTTCTGTCCTCGTAATTCAACCCCCACCGTCCCATACGACGACGCCGTATCGCTAAACATTTTGTATTATTTTCTCAAACTCCTCGGAGTGTGAATCTTTTCGCTCTTTCTTCGTTAACAACTTCTCCTTGATGATGAATAAGGACAAGAACAAGAAAAATAAATAGAAAGGATCAACGCATCGTGAGGATGAAAGAATCAAACATAGATATGGAGAATTAATGTCAGGGGCAACGAAGACGCAGCAATAACAACAACACGACCACGTGGACACTCGACACTTTTTCTTTTTGCCTTTAGGTTTACCTTCGCAGTGAATCGGTTCATTCGATTTAAACAAATTCTTTGAATTTTTCGTCAACTATTTTATTTATTCCTTTTCACATTTGACCTTTTTCATCGTGCGAGGTTTCAATGTTTCGTTCGATTCTTTTGTTATTTTACCATTTTGTTTATTCCTTCACATTTAACAACATTTCATTCATCGTGTGTACATGAAATTATTATTTTTTTAATCAAAAACGTATTTTTCTGCAAGTTTTTAATATTTTGTTCGGTTCACGAATTTCTTTTTCAAATGATTGATGTGTCAACAGAGAAATAATTACTTTAACAAAATCTGCCTTTCTAATCTCTCATTTTTCTTCTCTATTTTTCTCTCGATTTCATTTAACTTTCCATTTTTTTTCTTTTTTTTTGGACAATCAACTTTTACGTTTAATCAAATTCTCAAGATCGAAAAAGTAAAATTCGAATGTATTAAAAATTTCTTCATAATCCTTAGTGCATAACTCGCAGATTGAGTTTTTATTATCAAAAAAAAAAAATAGGCCAACTTTCGAAACGTATGAGAATGTATAAATTTTGAACGCGGTGAAAATACAAAAAAATCAAGATTTTTCATCTCGCGCGTAAACTGATCGAGGAGGGATTCACAAGGACGGCCGGAGGCCGTGGCTCTGTAGGACACACTTCCTTCGCGCGTTCATTAAGCTTTATATTTGACCTTGAGGATTCACCCCGGTGGGAGATCCGAGAAATAAACGTGTCGAGGGATCGGGGGGCGTGTGCGCGTGCGCATTAAACAACGCGGGAAATCTGTGGCGCGAAGACCTTTCGCGTGTACACACAATAAGTTGACTTGTAACTTTCGATTTGTTTGATTTTATTTTATTTTTTTCATTTTCAACTGTTACCCTTCACTATTTTAGGTAAGTCATTGAGCAATGTGATAAAAGTATATTTTATTTAGTACGTATATCGATATATAAGACGTAATATACATATGTTATGTGTGTGGATATGTATATGTTGAATTTATAAATTAGCGACAGCAACACGTGGTCCTCTTGTTGCTATGCGGAGGAACCGAGCAAGAGAGAATGTATTCGGAACGACGACCCGAAAGATTTTCGGTTCCCTATCGTAAAAGCCCCGGACGATATAATAACGAAAACACTGAGTTATGACCAACCTGAACGATTTTTCTCGGTCGAAATATTGCAAGATTTTTTTTTTTTTTTTTTTTTTCAATTATTATTACGTTATTTTTATATTGATCATTTGATTTCGTGATTTTATGAATTTCAATTCATTTTTATTATTTTTTTTTATGTGAAATTTTAATTGTAAGTCTCGGGAATAATTGGCGGGAAAGAATCCAGATGCGATGACGTATCGCTGAGATACTGACGCACAAAACTGACCGGAAGTCAAACATTCATCTTTACTTCCTCGAAGTCGATAATCGTACTTAAATTCAGCAGGTAGAGATTTAATTGAATTTTAGATATTAATCGATTACGCTGATTGGAATGAATTGGGGGGAATTTTATTATTGATTGGAAAGTGTTTTGAAAGATTGAGATTTTTGGGAAAAACTTGTTTTTTCGTGCTCTCTCGAAAGGCGTATTTAAAAACGCACGCTTCGTCACTAAATTTCGCTTCGTTGGTCCAGCAATGATGAGAGAGACAAATGAAAACGCGTGGCGAGTGTTAAACATCGTTTTTACAATTACGACTCGTTAGAATATCTCGTATAATACAAATTATACCCCGAACACTAATTCTGACCGAAGCCGATTTTTTTCCCAGCGAATTTCCGGGGCGCTTTTTCACTCGTGATTCATGCAAAAATGTAAAAAAAGCTGTCAAAAAAATTAACGACTTAAACGTTTTTGGCAAATAAGACAAACGTTCGAATTCTTTTTTCACCAAGTCTTTCGCTGAGCGTGAGAATTTTTTTTTTTTAGCTCGTTGATTTTTTAACGCGGTCGCTATTAAGGGTCAATCGTATCACTTATCAAACTGGACATTCGTCATCTATTTGAATAGGTACAATGAACTCTCCCATTTATTCAAGTCCTTCTTGACTATCAGGCTCGAATTCCTCGCGAATCATCTTCTCTATCTAGGCTCGTCACGAAATTTTCTATTGCAAACAGTTCGCGACCAAATCTGGTGGTCATGACTTTAAAAAAAAAATAGTAAAATAAAAACAAAAAGATCGATTAGCACGTTCTAAAAATTGGAAATATTATCATCGATTTATAGTAAAAAAAAAAGGAAACAATTGTAGAAAAAAACAATTGTATCCATAAAATAAAAATGGTTTGATTATTTTTCAAGCCGACAGACAAAAAAGCTTCATCGAAATTCAACCTGAGATTTTCGGAATGGCCTCGATCTGTGACGAACAGTGCGAGATGCAGAATTTAGTCGATGACGATTCTGGCGATCGTCAGCCAAGGACGTTGCTCCTGCGCATGCGTTACTGAATTTTGTCTCTCGCTCATATTTTTTTTTTTTAGATTTTTTTTTTATATATATATTTATGTTCTTTTTTTTTTGTTAAACTTCTCTCTCGCACGGATAAGCGAAACTCTCGCGGGTTCACACACAAACACACACACATATTTACGTGTGTTTTGTGAGGCGACACGCACACACGATTAGAGCAACGAAGCGCCTCGGGGCCACGCGTCCTCGTCGTCTATTATACATTATTCAACGCCGCCGCCGCCACCACCAACAACACAAACACACCATCAACTCGGGGACCAAAAAATTTCTCGTTGCGAATTCAGTACGATGCACCGTAACCGGGTAGCAACAGACCGAACTTACGATAAATTTTTTTCTCAGCATTAAAACACTCGATCCTTTCACGAATTTACGGCCTCTGTACACATTCTTTCACTTTGTTTGAATATAAATAAGTGTATGAATGTGTGTATTGACAATGAGCACAATAAATTTATGTAAATAGTCCAATAACGACGTTGCTGGGTTTCTGTCAATGATACATTTTCTAATTTTCCATTAAAATACATTCGATCGTAGTGTTTTGAAAAGCTGATCGACTGAGCTGAATAAACGTGACGATGAAAAGAGATCGTGTTGGAAAAGTTTGAATTGATTTTCGGTGACCTTGACATTTGAGATAAAGGAATCGAGGGAATCGAGAGCAAGATTAGTTCGAAAGATTTATAAATTCGTGCTCGTTGGAGATAAGAGTCTGATGAAATATAAATTGAACATTTTGACGAAATAATGGCAAAAAAAAAGTTAGGGAAGAATTGAGTACATTGAGGATCGCCATAAAAAAAAATCAATAGACAGATTTATCGACCATGAAAAGTATTTTATGGACCTTAAGGATGAACCTGAGATTTATTTTATTTCATGCATAAACGTTGTGTTTTTTTTTTTTTTCCATTCTTTATAGTCGCTATTTGAAAGTTGGTCTCGACCCTTTTCGAGAAACTCTACCTAAACGAGCGCGAATAATATCGTCACGGTTGAGGAAACGAAGCAGATATTATCATAGAGTCGAAATAACGAAGTAATAAAGGCGAGAAACGATGTCGCAACATTTTTCCACGAATTCGACGTACGATCTTTCGTTATGCCCATTAATATTCAAATTAATTTTGCTGTCTATTTGTCGGTACCCGCGCGGACGGTGAACATGCTCAAGAGATCGCACGTCTCGAGATTTAACTCTTTTTTTTATTTATTATTATGTGTTTTTGTTTACCTCGGGCGGATATATCGACTTGTCAGTTATTTTTCTTCACTTCAGACTGAACGTTCGTTCACGTTTGCGCCTAGTACACTTACAGTGTGTCTGGCATGATAAAACACTTTGAAAGTCACGTGAGTTGTTTCGTCAACAATATAAAACGCTTGAAGCTTCATTTTATTCGAATTCTGATTTCCCATTTTTCAGAATTTCTTGTTCTCGTAATAATTGTTCGATTTAAAAAGGATATTTCAAATAAAAAAATATTGTTAATGATGAGAGCTTCATATTTTGAAAATAAATGCCGCTGCACACGAGGGTTTAAATCGAGGCTGTAAAAAAAATTATGAAAAGGACCGGATGTGAATTTACGATGTTCGGATAGACGAAAGGAGGGGTTAAGGAGAAAAGGGAAAAAGACGATGCTGTAGGGCACACGTAATCAGCATTATCTTAATTGACATACAAGGTTTGCCCCTGTCCCAAAAAAGTTATAAATTATGTCGCCATTCTTGTGGAACGAAGAGCAAATATTTTTGAGGTTTCGAAAAGTTTATGGGGGAGGAATGCGTTCGCTCGGTGCGTGTGAACCTGAACCTGTTTCAGAGGTCATATCTCTCGTTCGGCAACCCTTGGATAGATTTTCTCTTCATTTCGCTCTCGAAAAAACGACAAGGAAAGAGAAAAAACAGGGAGAAATAAAAGGAAAAAAGCAGAAAGCACAAATGTACTCAAGAAAAAGAGAGCGAGAGAGTTCAGACTTTATCTCTTTTTCTCTCTCTCTCTCTCTCTCTTTCGTTCTCTCTCGCAGTCTCCTCCTCTCTCTCATTCCATTGAGAAACGGCAGAGGGCCGATGAATGAACTGAGCTCTGGCTCACGCTGCCTGCTCTTGGTTAGACATACGTACATACCTTCTTGTAATATATACGTATATATTTAAATGTAAAGATCTTCACCTTGGCTCTTCTCTCGCAGGTAAATGTTATCGCACGACCGTCCCACGAAATTACTCTCATCTTACTCGATTCTTTTTTTAAATTCTTTTTCATTTTGTATGTGTTTTTTTTTCCTGTGTTTCTTTTTATCTCTGGACCGAACCGTATCGAGAACCATAACTCGTACTTTTAACGCCTGGCTCTTAGTCGAGCAATTCTCTTCCCTAATCTGTTATCCTACTAATTACGAAAATTGACCAAAGGAGCACCGCGAAATTTAGCTAATGCGATACCGCGGCTCTCGAAGTTTACTCAGCGATGAACGACTTCCATTCCTTTTATTTAATCCGATCTCCTATTTCAACATTATTCGTTTATTTGTTTAATTATTATTTTTATGAAACTTTTGTTTATTTTCGATACGTTTTTTTATTGAATTGAATTTCCAATCGATTTGAATGACATTATATAATATTTTTAATTAAACCGCGAATATTCCCGACAAAAAATAATATTCTTATCGATCTGCTAATAAATTTGTATTGAGAATAAAATGGAAGTGAATTAACATATCGATTAGCGAGAAACAATCTGCAGCTAAATAAATAAGTCAATTATCCCCGCAGCCAAAATATAACAGAATTAACAATACGAAGGCTCGTAAGTATGAAAATTCAATCTCGTGCTCGGTTGTCATTATTCGTTGCGTTCAGAAAGATAAATAGATTTTTTTGAAATACATACACGAACAAACAGTCACGTGAAACTAACGACAGTCGTCGTGCCGAGCAATTCATCTCGCACAATTACTCTCCCTCCGTCTCTCTCTCTCTCTTTTTCTATGAAGATATAATGCTCGTTCCAAATTTTTCTAACTAGCCAATAATACATAATATCAGAGTTAAGAGGCTTGGAAAGAGGCACCGAACGAAATGGAACTACGACTTATTTTGTTTTTTTTTTTCGCCTGACAAATATTAATGGTGCAAAGATCACGCGAAATCGAAGGGGCAAAGCCTATTATCGGTATTTCTAGACATTTTTTTCTTTTATTTTAACTCTTTTTCCTTCAATCATGAGCTAGACCAAAAGAAATTGGCAAGTTATTGCGCCATCTTGAAATAATCAGCTCGTATAAGGACTCGTATTTAAAATAATATTTCAACATACATTTTTATATCTATAGATATATGGAGATATTTTTTTTTGACAGATATGTACACAAATGTAGTTAATCATTTGTCGGACAACGATGATCATGTTGGCAGCTTGTAATTACAGTAATCCTAAAGCGTTGCGAGCTCCATTCGTGATTCGAATAATTTTCAGCAATGAATTACACCGAGAGAGACAGGGATAGACAATAAATTGTATTTCTGACGTTGCACGATCGACTTGTGTGTTTTGCTTACAAATTTTAGAACGGGCCATCAAAACTTGGCTCACTTGACGAGTGTATGAGACCGGAGAGGGAGGGAAATCGAAAAAAGTGAGTCAACCATCGCGAGTCACTCGATCATCGTTTTTGTACAACGGGCCGAAGGTTTCGATTTATTATTGTTATTTTTTTTTGACAGCTCGCGGATTGCCTGTTGCCATGCAATCCGTCGATATGTTTTAGAGAAATTAACTTCAAGTTAACTTCAAAATTAGAGTGAAATTTAGTCTGAAAAAAGCGTCGAAAACGTACAGGAAATCCACGAGGTCCGAAAGAGAGAAAAAAATTAATCTTCAACTCCCTTCGACTACGAAGGAAAGGAACTAGTGACTAAAAACAATAGAAAATTTCAACTTAATAGAAAAAAAAAATACGAGAAATTTAATGTTTTGCTGTCGTAGAATTCGTCAAGCGAGAGTATACATTTAATGTCCTTTGTGGAGGCGCGATAACTCGAATAAAGTAGCGGAAGAGATTGAGAAAACAAGAGAACTAGTGAGAGAGAAAGAAAGAGAGGGAGAGAGAGAGAGAGCGGCGCCGATTACCCCGTTATAAAGTCGAAGAGAATGCGCGGGCGAGAGTCGCCTGAGAATGGTTGAATTATCAAGGACGAGAGAGTTCTGTTAGACACAGTGGAGGATGAAGCGCATATAAAAGTACATGAGATATATATCTATAGTTATGTACATAACAATACATACTTTACTACTTGGTCGTAACGTCAAAATGTTGTCTAGGTCGCGTTTTGTTCGGTAGAGCATTTCGAGCGAGTAGAGTTACGAATATCGGTATGTACCGCAGGAAAGGAGGAAGAAGAGGCGAAAGGAAAAGGAAAAAAAAACAACAAAAAGAATCACCAAAATTACGTGGACTCGGAGAGTAAGTACGTGGGAAGCTCGTTTACTACGAGTTACGTGGGAAGAAAGAAGTCAGTCACAATATTTATAGCGACGTAATAAGGTGCGAGTGAAACGAGTTGTGTGTAAATGAATCACAAAGTCCGAAAAAAATGAGGGAAAAGAGTGTGTACAGATGTACGATATTGTATGGTGTAATTGAAACGTTTTTGTTTTTTTTTATTCATTCAAAATCATCGCGGGGAGAGAATTTGATGGAGGTTAAAGGAAAAAAAAACGTGGTGAAGGGTGATAACGAAAGAAATAGGCGAAACTTTTTTTTTCCCCCCCGGATTCAAAGCGAACGCCCAAAATTCGCAGAAATAGTGGAAAGCGACCTGTTGCTATGGGAGGCCTTAAAAGTAAACAACGTTGCGTCATCTTCGGTCCTGGCTGGGGCGTCTAGACCATGGACCAAGCGAAAAAAGGGTGCTTGAGCAAAGGAGAGAAAGAGAGAGGCAAAAAGTACACGAGTCGTCCAACTAACCGCCAGAGAATACATACATATGCATACGTAGTCGATCTTCCGTCTGCCCCTTTTGCCTCCCCTTCCCCGCGTCCTTCCGCGCCGAGATGCCAAAGCGCGGGATTACGAGGAAGAGGGGAAGGGGGTGGGGAGAAAGGGACCGTTGGAGTGTACGAAAAAAGGGAGAGTGGGGGTAAACCCGGACTGCGGGCAACAACAGCGCCACGCGGCTTGCTTGGTCTTCCCTGGTTTTTGGCCCGCGAATAATCGTGTGTTGAAAGAGTGCGAGAGCGAGAGAGAGAGAGGGAGAAAAAAAAGAGTGAGAGAAACTTTGGCATGGTCACGGATCTCCAGCGCTGCATAGCAACAGTGAGAGAACACAGAGCGCGTTCTTTCTACTCACTGGGTTTGGCGCGCGGAGAGCACAACGCGCCGCGCACGCGGTCCCCAAGACCCGGGAGAGATGGGTACACACACAATGCGGATGAATAAAGAAGGAGGAGGAGAGAAAGAGAATTGAGGACCGTGTGAGCGCGCCAAACAGAAACGCACGTTGCTCATACGTCTCTCTCTCTCTCTCTCTCTCTTTTTTTCTTTCCTTCTCTTTCGCACTTGGTACGCGATACACAGAGGCCGGAGGAGGGGGTGGAGGTTAGCGACGAAAGATAGCACGAGCTAGGGGACAAAGAGAATCGAGAGAGAAAAATAGTCGCCTCGAAGAATATAATACATAACGTATTGTTTGTTTACCGAAGCACTATTTCGTTTGATTTATTTCTCCGATTTCATTGACCATTCTCTCGAATACGAACGCTGTTCCATGTACCCCTAACCTTTCTATTTAGAAGCCCTTGAGGGATGTGAAAGAGCATTTTTCATCATTCCTTATGTCAATTAATCACTTAGCTCGTTTTTTTCTTTTGTTTTAGACAAAATACGAAAATAGTTTTTTTTTTCGAGGAGGGTTAGGAACCAATATTACGGCCTTTAGTCGCACCGGATAAGAATCTCAGTCATTTACAACCCCCTTCGATTGACAACTTCCGGTTTACAAAAATTGTTCGTAATTGCCGGTAAATTTTTAGTTCAACTGTTGTTTGCGAATAAACAAATTAATAACCAGGGCAACGGGTCGTTTGGAAGTACCGAGAAAACGCTGAAGCACCCTGCCTTTCTGCTGATCATTTTCTTTCTCTTCTCGAATAGAAATGTTTTTTTTTTTTTTCGTGTTCACCAAAGACCAAGCCGCGCGTTTGTTCGCTCGGCCTTTTCGCGTTCCAAGAAGAGAAACCGCGGCACCGCGTTTCTTTTTATTTCGTGTGTGTGTATATTTCGCCTCACGGGCGAATGGAAATTCGAAATATCTCGACAACTAATCCGACGTTTTATGTTCGATAAATGTTTCGTCATTTTTCTCTACGAAAATTTTTATTTCTCTTCAATCAAAATATTTTCTGTGTCTCATTCAAATCCAGTTTAATGAAAATCCATAGTTTTAAATAATACAATGCAGCCATATTACAAATCGAAAAAAATGTACTTGCACACATGTGCATACAGAAAACAAAAAGAATTGCGACAAAGAAAAGAATTCGCGTTCCCATATGCAAAGGAAGACGACCCCACGCTTCGAATGAACGCCGCATGAAAGCTCCGAGTGTCTCTTTCGCTGATGAGAGATTTGCAAAACATATTTTCGCTTTTACGAGCGCGTAGGCGTATTATTATCGTATGTATGGTAGGAGGGATGGATGTACACCTTGCTTTCTAGTATAAAGACAAAAACGAAAAAAACATGACCGTTAGAACCCTGATCACGTAGCAATGAATACCTGTTTATTCGAACGTGTTGTGTCCTCCGCTTATGGACGCCCGTGTACTATTTATGCTGCTGTCAAATTCGGCCGGATGATAATTTTCAAATTTCGTAACGATGCTCGAAATTTTGTTTCCTTATATTTATTTCATTTTACATTTTTTTTTTGTTTCAGGATTTCCAACCGCTCTTTCGAGTCCAAGAAGTGCGCAATTTGAAAACTTGTTTCGCTGGATCCCTCAAAAGGTAAGTGTCAAAATAATGTTTTGTTAAATTCATTAATTTCGTATAATTCATCACATAATTGATCGCTAATTGTTTCGCGTGTCGGATAAGCATTACCGTTAATTTGTGACTAAAAAATATGTGTAGAGATTTTTTTTTTTTTTTGTTACTTTCAACAAAGGTTATCGCGGGTCGAGGCCCCGTAAAATTATATTGATACGTGAGATTGTATAATTGATGGAGAAAAGAAAATTCAGTATATAAAAGTATTCAATGAAAATATGCTTGAATAAAAATGTCAATAAAAATTGACGTTTGTAGAATTGTGAGAAACGTCATAAACACGCGATGATGACGAGACAGTTGTAAAAAAATAATAAAAAAATCATTCGGATGAGTCAAAACTAAACCATTGAATAATATTGAAAACTGTAGTAAATCTTTCGAATGATTTTTCTTCGTCGTGATTTTCCCGAAAAGTTTCCTCTGCACCGAAACCACCGAGAAATGCACGAAAGTGACGAATGAAAAAAAAAAAAATATCTATATGACTATACGGTGTTCCACTTCAGAGGAAAAAAAACGTTTCTAAACGTGGAGAGACGCACAGCTGCTGCTCAGGGAGTTTTATCATTGGAAACAGGGGAGGATACCATTGCTGCTTTTTCTGGTCAACTCCCACCACGAATCCAGGGCCTTTTACGGTGTACCTTTTTCTCTTTCTCTCTCTCTCTTTCTCTCTTTCGGGGCCTTGTTCTATCGCTCTTTCTTTTTCTATATATTTTCGCTTTGTCCCTCATTCAGACACGTATTGGGTTACTATTGGGTTGGAAAGGGCTTTTGAAAAGCAAATTCTGCTTATAGGGGCAGCTGTCGTACATTCCTTCGTCCCTATCTTTTTCTCCCCACTCTTCACTTCAAATTCACCCCTGCTTATATTTCTCTCTCTCTCTTTCTCTTTCGCTTCGGGTTCTATACTTTTCTCTCTTTCTCTCGAGGGTTCGGTCCCTTACGACCCTTTTTCTCGCCTCTAGTTCTTTTCTGTTTCCATACACACTACGACAAAAAAATCACCGACAAAATAGCGAAGAAAATGTGAATAACGCACAAAGAAAAATTCTCCAACAGTTTAATTAAAATATGCTCGAAAAATTATCGTTTCCAATGTTTTTAAAAACAACGAAAATTCTCATCGTGTTTATTTTTCTTTACATCGCAATTTTGGCAACTTTCTACCGCCTGAATATTTTTTCCCACAATACGTTTACTGAATTAGAAAAATAATTCAATTTCGAGGATTTTTTTATCATGCACAAGGGCCAAAAAAATAGAGGATCTGTGTCAGAGAAGCGGCTGGTTTTTCGAGAAGCCTCAAGGCTTCGGTTTTTTCAAATACCATCATCGCAGCGAAGGTCTAAACCAGAGTTTTATGTTTTCGAATCGTAGCAAGCACGAAGTTTTGAGTACGGGTCGTGTGAAGTGGACGGGAAGCGGAGAAGGGTCATTGAGTTATTAAGGCAGAGTTAAACACACACATATATACATATTATATACAAATGTCCATGTGTTTATGTTGAGAAATTCTTTGAAAATACTTTTGAGTACGATGGAAAAAGTCTTCGAACGAAGAGAAGTTGAAACGGATGAAAACTAGTCTTTCAATTGAATAAAGCGACGGCATTAAATTTGTATGATTGAAATATTTGACATGGAAAATGTCGAGGTTGGAAAAAAATGTAAATTAAAAAATAATGCTAAAAATAAGGTTTTAAAAATCGTGACGAAATGTCGTAAAATTTAAGAGATTTTTTCTTAGTTGAATTCTCACCCACGCTTTTCTATTAGAATTCAAATGATTAAATTTCTCGGAGGCGCTTCCTGCCTTCCGTGTAAATTCGCACGACTTGCTTTCGTACGCAACACAAGATGGTGAGGAAGGGGACAAGGAGGTGGAGGAGGAGTAACGATAGTTCGTTGTACGAGAACGAAAATCAACAGGTCTCGATGATGTACCTCGAGGTCGTGCTTGAGATCTTTCATCCGGGAATTCCGCGATGAGCAAAACGAAACAGAGAGAGAGAGAGAAAGAGAAAGAGAGATAGATCTGGACACGAGACGAATTGACAATATTAGTTAATACAGGGCGTCCTAAAAACAGTTCTTTGAATTTTGTACTCAAATGTGAAATGAGCCAATAAATAAAAAACTTTTCTTGCAATTTTTTCGATTTTTGGTCGGATTTAAACGAAAATCGCATAAAACATTCCACTTCTAAATTTAGACCCCAAAACTGTCATTCGATTTTTCGAAAAATTGACACTTTAGACACCCGGTACATTTATATTTTTTCTCACTCTCGCTTATTTCCTTGGAAGATAATAATAAGCATCTTAAAAGCACTTTCGGGATCCTCAGATCGGAATAGGTCGAGCATAGAAACGATAGTACATAAACTCGCGATCTCATTATCATTCCTCGGATGAGCATGACTCGTGTAAACACCGGAAGGATCGTGTCAAAATTTATGTTTCGTACTATGAGATAAAATTATCAAAAAAAATGGCAATTTTCTATCTGATATACAAAAAATTACGAAAGTTTCTATTTTTCTGAATCTTTTTCAAAGTATAAACATAAACAAACGTTATTAAAACGTCAAATACACTGGGTAAACCAAAATATTACGTCACAAAAATCGTTCCTATGGCAATTCCTAATGAATAATTGCGACTATTAAAAATACAGTCACAATAAAAAAAATTAATATGAACTCGTTAAATAGAATTTTTATTAATTTTGATTAAAAATCCTTATGTTATAATAAAATAATAACGCGTCGTGACGAATAAGCGCCATCTGCGGTTGAAATATGTCGTGTTTACATTATCGTGTAAGGAGATCTAATTGAGGCCTAGGTAGAAAGTCACACAGAAAGGAAACGAGTAGCAGGATCGAAACTTCCGTTGTGAGCAAAAAGAGACCGGTATACTTACGAGTTTATCTCGCAATTAGGCCACGAGAACGCAGTCATAAACGAGAGAACTGTACACTGTGCACATGTGTGTGTGTGTATTGCTCCGAGGATGACACACGTATATAACCGGATTGTTCGATCGTAGAAGCGTGAAAAGAGAGAGGAAACGGAACTTGCCGACTCATAACGGCGCGTCTGGCGTTCGAAAAGCACGTGGTGTACTAATGTGGTAGGGGGCGCCACACATAGCAACCGCCGATTATTCTCCCTGTGCATAAACAACGTTCGAGTTACGCCGCGATTGCATTAACACTGTAATTATTCAGCGGCGACATTTTAATTAATTATTGAAGTACATGGACGTCGAAGAGTAACGATTATCGAGAGATTGGATTTAAATTGTAATTGATAATGGGACTCGAAACCTTAACCCGCGGGCTGAACTCATTTTTCATTCGATCTGATCGTCAAAAAATTAACTGGAAAATGTATTACAGGATAAAAAGGTCGAAATTGAGTCATGAAAATAAATATTTGACGTTTAAACGTCAGAAAATATTTTTGACAGCCCTATTGGGACAGAGATTTGTACACATTTTGAAAAATAATATTGTTACGTCATTTTGAAGGTTTGAAGTAATTAGAAAAATCGCTTTTGCCTCGAAGGCTAGAAATTTTGAAATATTTGCCATTTTGGCGCGTAAATTGCAACGAATAAGATCGAAAGATCAGAGAAGAAGAATGCGAAGAGTCGCCACACGTGCTTGGACGACGCGTGCACGTGACGGCTCGCTTGAATCGTTCCACGGTTTTATATTCCCTGCGGGAGGCCTCTGGCTCTATAAACTTTGTATATAAACGTATATACACGTAAGTGTTTATATGTATGTGATTATATTAGCGTTGATGGTGTATAACGATATATCAGGCAATTTGTATCTATCTCATTCGCTTAAGGATTCGCAACGAATCATCATCACCGCAGCCACCGCCGCCTGCATCCGGCAAAAGATTTGTTTCATTCTAATCGGACGTACTTTTAACGAACAGTTCACAGAGTTGAAAGAAAAACTGTACGTTTTTTACGATTGAAAAAAATAAAATAAAACCTTGAAACTATTTATTTAATTGTTCGTTTATAAACTTTTTTGGAAGAACAATATTTTTTCTAGTAGATTGACGTGGTAAATAGGTTTTTTAAAAATCTTTTTAAATTGGGTTTTTTGAGAATTTTTCCAATTTCCAAGAACCGGTTTATAATTTTGTTGAGTTTTTGGTGGAGAAGAACATCGACAGAAGTTTTCCAAGCTTTTCTAAGATACGAGAGAAGCATTGATATAATTTTTTTCACACTTTTAAATCAACGTGTAATCAGTAAACATCAATAAAGCGAGAAAATAACACGAGCAGGTAATGCCTCGATAAAGACGTTGATAAAGAGTCCTTTAAATGGTCAGGGGATATGAGAGAGACGTTTATCAATGTGGTATATAATCCCCTTTAGGTAGAATCAACAACGGAGATAGAGAGTTATAGAGATATACAAAGACACGTGGAAAGTTGCTTATAAGCTTCTTCCTCTTGCGGGCCACGATTTACCGAAGGGTCGCTTCTCTCGGGCGCCGCTCTCGCGGCCAATACAAGGGAATAAACGCCGTCTGGTCCGCTCACCGTCTGGTCCAGACGTTTCCTTTCCATATTATTTTCTTTCCCTTTTTTTTTTAAGACCGTATGTCATTTTGTCTGGAGATCCGGTCGGCAAATGATTCTCTCGTAATACTTGCGTCACGATCTTAGTTCCACGAGCCTTGGAAGGTCACGTTTGGGGTTGCTCGATACCTTAACATTTCCCTAATATCGATCTCTCGAAAGGAAATAATTTCCATTATTAAAAAGTTCGATTTATTCAAATCGTTCACTTGAAAAAAAATCTTGGCCATTAAAAATGTCCGGAATATCGATTTTCGAACTTTTTGTTTTCTGGGACATTTCTTTCTCAAGGTCTAGGCTCGAAAAAATTATTTCAGAGTATCGGATGGGGCTGAATTCTTCGACCACGATGAGCAGCCCCTTTTTTTCCCTTTTCGTGTACACAGACCCAAGAAAAAAACGAAATAGGAATAGAAAATATGAGAGAAACTGAAAATTCTCGGCTTTGAGAAGAGGAACGTTTACAAAGCACGAACAGGATAAACAGAGCGGTTAGAAAAAAAACTTATGCCACGTAGAGAGACTGTGATCTTGAAATACATTCTGAAAATAAAAACGGGAGTCCGAAATATTAAAAATTCGGTAAACGTATTCGACAATACAAATTTTTATTCTCTCACCCACTTAAATGCTAATATTTCTTAGAAAATATGTGACGGAATGTGATACAGATATATAACACGAAAAAAAAAAAAAAAAAAAAAAAAACTTCAATACATCTCGATTGACAGGCTCCTTTTTTCCCCAAATTGTGAGAAAAGAATAATCGCGTTTCCTGGCTTCTGTTTGCCAACAGAACGAGAGATAGGAGAAGAGGTCCCTCGACAGGAAAAAAAGTCTAGAATAAATACGAGAAGACTAAAATAAATATTTTCCAATTTGACTATTCGTGGAACTGTAATAAAATATATATGTGCGATCGAAAATAGACGGTGAACATCTTCTTTAGAAAAATTGATTAGAACCGAGAGAGAAAAAAAAACAAAATAAAACGAAACTACGTAAATAAAAATGCAACAAAAACATAATAATAATTTCAAACTCATTTACACGATAAAAAAAAGTTTAATAATCATTAAAAAGCACTGGCAGTTTACGCCATAAAACCGTTAAATCTTTTCATTTGCAAGAACAATGAAAAGAGAATAAAAAATCATTGTATTTCCGGAATTGCATGCGCCAAGAAATGCGCGATTATCCTTGGTCGACGCGCGTGGCGAATGGTCCGAGAACACGTGGAATCGCAACAGGTTGGATTGAGAGAAACGAGGCGTGCTTTATACACACATATCTCTATATACATGTATTTTTTTTTAAATTCTTTTTCGTATGCACATATACATATTTTTCTTTCTCTCCTTTTTCTCTCCTCGGACTTCGTGCACATAAAACGTTCGTCTTACAAAAATACATATATAGTCTCTGTGCGCGACATTCGAGGGAATGCAATGCCGATCGTAATCGATCGAACGACATTACGAGCTTTTGGTACAAACCCGCTCGTATAAATACCGGTCAAGTTTTATTGCTGGCAACGAGCCAATACGAACATTAAAAACTTCCTCGAGACAGTATATTCTTTACGGGACATAAATAAACGAATAAAAATAATTGACACATAGATAAATTGCACATTATTTATACGAAATGTGTTACATTTGTCAGGGATTAATGACAATAAGGAAAAAAACTCAAGAACAATGAATTAAGGAAATTTCGATTGTTTCCGGAATTTTTTCGAACCCTCATAAAATCCAGAAAAATGATTATTTTCGCATTCACCATGCCTTAAACTTCTAACGACTTTTATTTTCGTTTGATGTACTTTTGCTTCTTCGTTCCGTTTGCCCACGACTTCCGGACGAGAAGTTTAACGTTTCTTGGGAAACGTCACGCTCGAGGGATGCGCCGCCTCGAAGAAGGGTTTAAACTTAAGCGCACCTGGCGCACCCATACACAGGGAAAAATTTCATCATAAGGATCGGTCTCACTTCCTCGATTAACGGAGAAACGAGCCGTGCACTATATACCTTTTTACCACGTGCGGTTACGGAACGTAATTTTGTTTTTTCTTCTCTCTTCTTATTTTTTTTTTTTTTTACTTTGTTGACCCACGAGTTCGTCAACGGTCGAATCCTTAAATGAATGAGGAAATGGAGTGACATGGCTAATTCTTTATTTATCTTGATATCCCTAATTCCTTACTTTCTTTTTTCTCGATCGATTTATCTATAACATTTATTTATTCAACTTTTTTCTGTTCACTTACTCTCTTGATTCTTATTCATTTTTATTTCTTCGTTCTGTTTCATTGAAAAAGAACTTTGGTTACGTTTTTTTTTCTTATTCTCTGGATTTTTTTTCTTCCATTTTTTATTTCTTATTGGAAGGATAAAGGGAAAGGGTGAGAAAGGGAGATAGTAGAATTCTCGTGGTCGGGAACAGTTGCATTGAAAAAAAAGCACCTGGCGAGGTGCAACAGCGAATCGTTTCATACGAGGCAAGCTGCATCGTGGGATCGATGCAATAAAACTGATAAGATTATTCGAATAGTGACATCTGTTTGATTTTTTTAAATTTATTTATTAATTTTTTTCAGAAAATATGTAATCGTTTATGGAAAATTAAAGTGAATTAATTTTTGCTGAACCGCAAAATGGATTGAGAGATATAATTCACTGTTTATTCGTTAAAATAAGTTTTTATTTACAGAGGAAAGTTTTTGCAATGATCTTTGATTGTATAAAGAATAAGAAATTCTTCGAAAACTGTTATTCGAGAATAATTGGCGAGAAATATCTTGGAAGCGATTTTTATATTTGTTTTTAATTTGGGAGTAAAAGGAAAATAAGAAATTGAGAAAAACTTGGCGTGCACCTGTCTTTGCAAGATTCTCTCGAAAAAATAACGAGGAACCGGTCGTTAAGTACAAACCGCATTCTCTCGTTCGAGCCGTTTCGAGAACGAATTTCTTCGAGAGCTCGTCTTGGAAACGCGACCGGAAGACGCGCGAACGAAGGGGGGAAGAAATTACGAGTGGGGAAAAATTGTCGCAGGAAATCCGCACCTGTTCTTCCTCCGTAAAACTTTTCGATTTCTATCAGAAAAATAAGTGTCACCGTTGAAAAAGCAATAAATTTTGAAGGAAAACAAAACTAAAGCGTCGATTGAAGTAGAAAAATTAGTTGAAATTGCTGATTTGGTGAGTGATCAATTTTTTTGGACTACAAAATTATCTTCTGACCCATGTTTGAAATTGTTTATAATTAAACGTCAGAATTGAGTCTCAAAACTCACGATTTATAGTCTTGGCAAGTTTTCGTCGTACTCGTAGAGATTCGGGGTTAAGATTGTTGAAGGATCTGCGCGTGAACAGCAGCCACTAAATATATTTTGGTTCAGTCCAAAGAAGACTAAGAAAAAAGAGAGAAAAAAGCGGGCAGAGAGGAGGGGGGGGGGAGAGAAACGGACATCCTTTTAGTCTCGAAACTCGAAGAGCATTTGGGGCTCGTTGGTCCGGACGAAACCGGCCCCTTCGAGGGGAACAATGCGATTTTTATCCTGATGCAAAAACCTCCTGAGGATGAGCAACCACAGATCGAGATTTCGTCTCTTTTGCCTTTTTTTCTTGGCCCTTCGGACGTCGTTAATGCGAAAAAAATATGCGTTTACGAATTATTCTTCAACGTTATTTTGACTTTATTTTTTAAAGCCAATTTAACGAATTGTCGTTAGAAAAAAAAACGAATTCAATTAGCAGTTGCCGGAATTTTGTTTCAAATGCAAATGTCGATCAGAGGAAATCTCTTGGACTAATTTTGCTCTCTGTTTTCGTGTTCATCGAGGTGGTCCATCGTGAGGTCATTTGTGAAACACTGCTGAGATTCTTTTTTGCTTCAATCTTTCATCAGGGACGTTACGATGTTTTTATTCTATTCTATTTTCAATTTATTCAACTAAATTTGTATCTTTTGGGATTTTATTAATAATAATTTTGTCGAAAAGATATGCAGAATTATTGACACATAAAAAAGCTACTTTTTCTTGAATTTTATTCTCGTACATTCGATCTTCTCCAATTTCTTTTCGCAGGATACTTCGTTTCGAAAGTTCCCACGCTCTGAAAAAATGCGCCGCGTACACACGCTTTCGTTCGACAAAACCTTTGAAGGGATTCCTCGCGGTTTTTAGGTGCTTGTATTTTCCATTAGTCGAGAATATTAATATTAATGAAAAAAATTTACTATAAAGTATTAAAAAAGTAGAAGAATTCGAAAATCTTCGTTTCTATTTAAGCCCGAAAATTCTATTACACGAATCGAAATTAATTGATTGGTAGAAAATCCGAATTAGTGACAAGCAAGATTTTTCGAATCGTGAAATATTGCGTCACGCGCTCGCGTGAGTTTTCTCAATTCATTGACTAATCGACCGTAAAGATTTTCTTTTTCGTTCCTACCCGTATTCCAACAAAAAATAAATCGAAATCGGTAACGACCTCAAAACTAAAAAAATTGACATGTGGCGAAGTCTTATACAATCGAATTAAATTGCGATACTTTTTTTAAAAATGTATCAAAATCAACAATGCGTTAAAATGATTTGTGTATCGCGTAACATAAGATGTATTATTTAATTGAGTGAAACAAAGTTCTCGTACTGTAATATCAGAAGAAAGGGAGAAAGAGAAAGAAGAAAAAGAAGAGGTGAGAAAGAGCAGTTCCGAGATTCGATAAGACTCGACCACCCCTACTCGAACACGACGCTTGTTTCAAGTGCAACGCACCGAGCTCACTTCTCTTTACATTGTTGCTAATCAAGAATACGATCCTCATGAGAAACGTCATGTACAATCTGCACTGATGAACCCGTTTTATCATCGCGTCAGCATTGCCATAATCTCTTTCGAATATTTCTACTGTTTTTCAACCGATAAATTAAACAATTCATCAACAAGAAAGCTTTCTCGTCATTTTAAATGGTTTTTTGGACAAAAATTGTAGAAATGAGAGGTGACAAAGAAAATATCGAAGGACTAGTGAATTAAAAGCATTTACAAAAGTTCAATTATTGCTTCTCAATGAAGAGAATTTCGATGTTATAATTTAATGTGTAAAAAAATGTAAAGTAGTTGCTTACCTTGACGAAGGAATGAAACTTGACTTTACTGGGCGATACCGGAGGACTATTCGGTGGTCTAGGAACGGTAGGTGATTGTAGAAAGTTTTGAACTTCAAGGAGGAATCCTTTGCGAACGTATCTGCTTTTGGGGCTGCTGGGGACGCTGGAGTCGAGTTTAGCTTTTCTGAGTAGTTTAAGATTCTCTTTAGTGTTTTGTCTGAGAATAATATGGCTGAGTCTTCGCATATTAGCGCGCGAGTCGTTGGTGCATATCCTTCGCCAGGCTTTGGAGACGAGAGTGAAGGAGCAAAGATCTGGCGGGCTGAGATGAGAGAGAATTTTGGAGACGACGCGCCAATGGTTGCTTTTTTCTCCCAGCAGCGTAATAATATCTAGGGTTGTTTTGCCAGTGAAGTCGGGAGTGGCGCGAGTGCGATGAAGAGCGTAGGAAAGAGCCCTTTGACTGAAATCCAATCTTTTGGGTTTTATGTCGGCGATAACGCAGCCCAGATCGGTGATTGCTAGTTTACTCAAACGTTTATTGTCCACCGAGTCGACAATTCTGGCGGTTGATCTTTTGGGCGAACTGTAATCGATGTGAATTTCTGGACAACGATAATTGGATTGACTCGTGGTGTAGGGAGTACTTTGGGGGACGACTAGTTTCATTTCCACATCTTCGTCGATGGGTTCTGATGCGACAAACGAAGTGGACGGTAGAGCTGGAGAAGGAGGAGGCGAAAGGAGTTGTAATCGGGATGCGGGAGTCGCAGGCACTGCTGTCGTTCTCCAAGCCCTTCTTGTCCTGCTTCTCCGTTCTCTAAGCTCTGCAGTAGCTTCTCTTGCCTCATTGTTAAAACTGGCTTGAAAATGAGCTGAATTAGATGGAAAATGAGCACTGGGTAGAAAATGAGCATCGTTTGGTTGCAATCGACAGGGAATTCCTTGAGAATCGTAACTTCTTTCATTCAGTGAACTTTCTGGCCTTTCCGAGCTGAAATTGCCGGAATCGTGGGATATCCCAGCCCCAGAAAGCTCCGGAGATTCTTCGATCAACGAATCGAAGTCTTGATTCGAAGAAGCGTTAATTAGTGTGTTGAACTTCGATCTCAGTCTCGGTGCACGATCGGATTGTCTCACATCACCCCGCAAATGATAAGGCCTCGAAACGTGAGACGTTCGAGATCGACAACCACCGACGATCGGCGTGAAACCACCGGAACGTGGTGTCAACGTCAAATATCCGCTGTCACTGTTGCTATCATAAGAATTGTGGGACCCACGAGCACTCGTATTTATCGTGCCGTGAGGTGTTTCACTCATTGTCACACCTTCCAAACCCCTTTCCATGTCCCCCATTTTTTTTCTTATTTTTATTCAACGATTCTACTTTAATATACCACGAAAATACCGCGTTCTTCCCGATCGTGCGGCTTCACAATACGGGAACTTTTTTAACACTCGCGTAATTCCATCTGACGTTTTGTTCAACGCCGATCTCTTTGTATCACGAATACTTTTTTCTCTCACGTGGAGAATAGATCGCTGACACTTTTGACTTTCATTTGGGGCCTTTCACTTCTATCTTTTCTCGATTTCAAGGATTATTGTTGACACAAGACGGAATTAATGATTTAATGACACACATAAAGTTACACTCGATTCTGAGTGTGACACTCCACGATTTTTCAGGTATTTTTTCCTTTTTCACACTGATTGAAAAAAAACATAAACACGACGACGCACGAAACGATTAAACGCGGGAAAATGAAGGTAAACTGAGGATCCTATCTTTCTTCCACTCACTAGCGCCTCCCGAACACGAGTGTCTCGTTTGTTGACGTTTTCGCCCGGGATTATGGACGATCCGCGCCACGAGAGACATGCGCACTTCTCCCGAGCGAATTCTCACAAGCAAAACACGATATATGTGTATATATCTATAGATTAAATATTTCGTATACACGCCACAACACACACTGTCTCACCGTGTTATTACGGCGGGGATTACGCGCGAAAAATCATCGCGGCACTTCTGTCACTTTGTTTTGTATTGCAAGAAGTATTCTCCTAGCGGTCGCCATTTTTTGCACTATTTATGGTCGAGAGCACCCTCTTCTGGTGAAAACTACCCTTTCCGGTCCGACTTTGAGTTGTTTTTGTTTCAGGTACGTTGAACGAAGAAAAAATATTATTTTTCAATGAAATTCACACGGTTTAAGTTTAAACTCACTAATAAAGGGACAAATTCACCAGTTGGAGAAAGTTCGAAATAACAAAGTTGCGAAATTACACACTTTTGGGAAAACACATAACGTCTATATCTGACACGGACCAGGGGTGAATACGGAATGTGAAATAGAGATGGGCGATAATAATCGATTTTCATATAATCGATTATTTTCATAGTAAAAATCGATTATTTTCAGCGATTGTTGGTTTCCCGATTAATCGATTTTTCGATATATTTTGGCCACGATATCGATTATGGCCGCCATCGGATGATATCGGAACTGATCGGAGAGAATATATATATTCCAGATTTGAAATTGCGATTATTCTTGTTGGTGCCGGTTAGTGAAATCAAAAAGAACAAAAGAAAAAAACAAAGAAAGAACATAACCTCAGTGAAAAGTGAGAAGTCTCAACGAAACGAACTTTACTCTCGGTGGCTATTTGTTTCCTACTAGTGACAATGGAGAAAAGTAAGATATTTTTATTTGGTATGAACTCAAATATGTAAGAATAAACCTCATGGTTGTTTTTTGCCGTTATATATTTTAATTTTTGTTTTTTTTTTATGAGATTGGAAGTTTTTTATCCAGAGTCGCGGTACCGACTCGTTGTTCAGAAAGGAAAATAAAAAATGAATGCATGTATGTAATTATTGTACCTTTTTTCTTATTCTGTTATACTTTTTAATTAATAAAATCCTCTGGTGATATGCTGTGCTTATAAATTAATTATTTTTTGTGTCACCGCATCATTAAAACTAATTCAAAAAATAACGTTCAAATTTATATTGCAGATAACGATTTATAACTTCTGGTGCCCTGCTGGATGAGCAACTGGATTTTTTTCCAAATTTTTCATGAACTTTGTTAATTATTGAAAAATCGATTAAATATATCAATTTTGGATTAAAAAATATATCTTGCGGCGTTTTTTTTAACTTTAGGTGAAAAAGTTGTGGATCAAATTCATTTTTTTGTGTATAATCAAGCCTTTTTGAAAAAATCGATTAATCGATTATTTTTCGATTTTTTTCTTGAAAAATCGATTTTCAGTTATCGATTGTTGGTATAATCGATTATTTGAAAATCGATTTTTTTTTTAATATCGCCCATCTCTAATGTGAAATACGCGCACGCGGCATGGCCATCCAGCCTCCCCCTCTGATGCGTACCCCACGAGCGCCACTTCAAAACTTTGAAAACACCGTGTGTTTTCAAAGTTTCATTGAGGTGGGGAACTGCGTACTGCTGTGCAGCCAATAGAAATACTCGTCTTATCCCGCCGACAGTTGCTAAGCGCTCTCATTCGTTACGAGCTTTCGCTGCTAGGCCTACTGCGCCATCGCCCGTACGGTGACGCCGCTAGCAGGACTTTTGGGAACTTTTGAGATCACGCTGTTGCCGGGGAAACTTTCGGTACTCTTCAGTGATTCTCATTCTTTTGAATACGTTCCCGCCGCGCCGACCAACAAGAAGTTTCGCAGCATTTCGCAGATTGAAATATGGTAGAACCGTGATTCATCATCTGCTAAATTTGAATTTTTTTCATCACATATGGACAATTTATTGAACGAAGTTTGTGGAATAAATTGATTTTTTACATTATTATTATTAAAGTCATGGTTTTGGGCTATTTTCAGGAACAAATCATGCCACAAAGTGTTGGATTTTTGCAGAGGCTGCATATTGCGCCTATGGCGGTAGGCTCTTTTGCGTCGCAATTAAATTTTCATAAAAATTTATACTTCCCCGCACAGAATAATCGATCTATATGGAAGGTTTTTCTTATAAAAATTGAAACTATTACGCCTCGATAATTAAGGTTTAAGTAGCTCGTGTTTTGGCTAGTGAAACGTAACGAGATTTCAAAATCGTCGCATGATTCCCCACATGTACAATCAATGGCGTAGGCGTTAAAACACAGTGCTCGTTTTTGTTCGACACATTTCTAAAGAATTTTGTTCCAGAAGCAAAGAGCGGACGATATCTTAAAATATTGAATGCGTAGTTTCCATATTTAGTAAAATTATTGCATTGAAAATGCAAAAAAAGTTGATTCATTTTCTAAATTAACAGAGCGTCTATTGAGTTCTTCAGTTGATTCCCCCTCTTAAAAACTCGCTTGCAAGCATGGTCTGCCGGGTCTCCCGTCTGCGTCTGCATGGTTGTGTTTTGTCGTAAATTGTAAGGCGTACGGAACGTAATTCGAACGTCGAATTACCAATTGTTTTGTGGTGTTTCTGTGACTAATAAAAACGTTTAAAATGGAATCAAGCAAAGCAGATTCAGCGCCAAAACAAGCAATGGTTTACATCTGCGGAGGTAAGTCGAAAATTACACAAATCCATAAACACTCGAACATCAAACTTAACCTCACTTTTTCCTGAGGACATAAAATAACAATTCCTTGGAAACCCTTAATAAATCGTATTTTGTGCTTCGTTTGCGTGTTTCAGAGTGTCATCACGACAATGAAATACGTCCCAGAGATCCGATTCGTTGTCGAGAATGTGGTTATCGTATTATGTACAAAAAACGGACCAAGCGTCGTATCCTTTTTTGTTCTAAACTATGATTAAGCCTGTTTTATTGTCAAAAATGATGTTTGGCAAAGTAAATTTTCATCTCAACCATTTTTCGAGTTTCCCAAGAGCAAAAAATCGTAAATTTTGAGGTTAGAGACGACAATACAAGTTTCCAAATGTTCAGCAACAACTGTTCGTTAAGAAAATTGAGTTTATTACTAAACAAATGATTCCATTAGTTTCTAAAATATATAACAACCAAAACAATGTGTTCCTTAACATTTTTCAACAGTCGTAGTATTCGACGCACGTTAAAATGCGGATCATCAATTGAGGGTGAACGAGAAACCATCGAGCAGGCGAAACGAATTTCCACAGTCGCCTTAAAATTCTGTATTTATTTCCAAACTAAATATATGTAAATATTTCCTTTGCAATAAACGATTAATTATTTTTATCCGCTTCTCAAAACTGTTCGATTACACGTATTCAACATTCGTTACATCCTATTTGTCAAAACCTTCCCATCGTTTAGAGAACCTGAAAAAATGATACACTGAGGAAAATATTAAAACAGTTCCGAAATATTTTAGGCAATATATTTTTTGTTTCTTATTTACAATAAATAAATTACATTCTCGTTAATAGTTTAACAGAGTTACAGAATCAGGAAGATTAATTATCAACAATGACAGAGACAGATGGCGGAACTTGTTGACGATTTGTGAAAGATGTTGACTACCATTAAGCGTACATATATATAATATTTATATGTATATACACACACGTTTATAAAATCTTGCTGCGGTCCCATACTCTGATATAAGTTGGCAAAAGCCATCTTTTGGTTTCAACAAAGGTTCATTTGTTTCCCAATATTTTTCATTTTTTTTATAATGATAAATTTTCATTTTTTCAAGATCCAAGGCGCAGATTTTCAGTAAAAATCCTTGAGCGCTATTGGGTCTCCGGTAAATCTTTATAAAATTTTAAACATCTAAAATTCGTCCTATGATTAATATACAAAATACTACAAGACCGTACGATCTGTCATTGTCGATTGTTTCCCTTTACACTTTTTAATTCTCTTGTGTTGTAGTTTGTTTGTTTTTTTTCTTTCTGTTTTTTATCTTAGCGCGCGCGCAGGTATACAAAATTTAAATTATCCATAAAAATAGGGGGCACAGACGCGTCTCAGTAGATTTTCCATTAAAACGACAAAAACCGATGATATACTACGAGGAGCAGGGGTGGGATTACAACGAATTGTAAAATTGTGATGGTTTGACCGAGCAATGGAAAAGAACGGAAAAATAATGAGAAACAAAAATATCCCAGAAAAAAAAAACACAACTTAATTGCTCGATCAATTTCAAGACTTTCTAATACTGAGTCTGGAAGCAGCAGAGCCAATGTTTCACGCCAAATAAAGAGGGGGGGCGAGGGGATAGTTTATAACATCACAAAATTCATACGCAATAGTATCGCGTACGAAAGAAAATTATTTTCCCACATTTCTTCGTGTTTTCGTTTCATATTTCTTTTTTCCCCACCCAAGATTAATATACGTTTGCTAATTGGGACCCATGAATTTATTCACAGCTGAGAGTTCGACAATATAAATATAAATACATTTATATCGTAGAAACGAAAAAAAAAACGCGACAGTACGCCTCGAATAACTAGAATCATTTGATATGTAATTTGGCGCTGTGTAAACATATTATCGCATAAAATTAAGAGAATAAAATATTTCCTCTTTTTTTTTTTCTTTCTCCTTCACAAAATTCACGTTTTCCACAGTCATTTAAAACGTGAGAAATTATCATTTTGGTAGCGCGGAGTTTTACCTTTTCTCCTATCGTTTCGAAACGATTCAATATTATATCAATAATTAATAATAATAACAATAATAATAATAATAATAAAACGTTGGCTCAGCATTTTGGACACATGCACGCATACACATCTTGGAAGCTCTTAAATATTTTTCTTGTGATTGGATTCATTCGATTGAATTAATAACGGGATTATTACACCGAGTTCTACGATTGTTTGTTTTTTTTTTTTTTTTCATCTCTAATCTACATTGATATCGTTTGGCAACAACCTTCTTACGTTTCCACAGTTGTTTTTTTTTTGTTTTTTACTTTGACCTCGTTGTATACAATTGTGCGGTCGTTCATTAATTATGATTTTTTTTTCATTTTTTTAAAATGCTTTTTGTTTCTTATTATTCACCAAATATTCGTAATCATCCCAAGCACATTTAGGTACAAATAATGATTATCGAGGTATGATTATGCGATAGGAAAGACTTATGCTTGAGCGCCTCATTTTGCGTAAATATATACACGTATTTCTCAAGTTTTCATGGACCACGAAATTTACAAATAAACAAAACGGTCTCGAATGGAAAAAAAAATCATTTTTTTAAAATTGTTTTTCATGAAAATTTGGAAGAATTATTCGGAGAGACAAAGAAAGGAGTTTTACGCTTGTATACCATCGAACAATGATTTATGTTTTAGTTTTTTTTTTTTTTGTTATGGAAGATTCTCTAATCGATCTACAAATTCGTAAAACTTGGGAAGGGGCTTCTCACATTGTGGCAACAACTTTGAGCGATAGTCGATCGCATTTTTCGATATCGTACAAATACATATACACATTTTCAATGATTTTATACATACGTTAATATATGACGATATTTCAATATATTTACATATATGAGAGTATGTATATTTATATATCTGTATCTGTGTCTGTGTAATTTTACCTCGTAATATTTGAAATACTCTTCGAGTTTGCACGCAACATTTGCACTTTAAATTCAGAATCACATGCCAGTCAATTGCACCTTAATCTAATATCTACGATTAAAATTAATGTTTGTATATAAATAGTTAATTTTTTCGATCATCGAGGGAAGAAAAATACTTCGAATTTCGATGAAAGATCAAAATTCCAAAAACTCTCAAGAATCGCTTCGTTTTTTCACTGATTTATCACGTGGATAATTCACCACGATTTGCACTGGTTGTTGATAAATATTCATTATAAAATTATCAAACAGTTTCGTACTGCAGGACTTGACTTTTCTTTTGTTTATTTTTTGTTAATCCAGCCCCATTGTAATTCGTCTGGAAGTTTAGATAATTGTTTTTTTTTTAATAATTCGAGTGTGTAATGGTCTCGTACGTGGATCAACGTTGGCTAAAAATATTGAACAAAAGGGACGCAGCGTTTGCCGCGTAAATTTGGCACTATGAATCTTCGCTCTTTCGCCTGATTTTTTCGTCGCTACGTACGAGGCTCATTTCTTCGTTAATACGTTTATGAAAATTGTCTTTGTTGTCCCTTGGCTGTTGTTGTTCGTTTTGATGACAGTGAGAATTTGTAAGCTTTTGAGAATCACCGTTGTGCTCGACGAAACAATGAACTTGTAGCTCGTTCGCAGTTCTCACGGAAAACGAACAAATTTGGCACTTGTAAGGATTCGACGACGACATTTCGTCATCCACGACCCGTATGTTTTCGTGATTATCTTGTATTCTACCGTAATCAAGTCTTTGCTGTTGCTGTTGCTGCGAATTAACGACGTAATGCGTATTTACAATGCGACCATTATCGTTTAAAGATTTTTGGTCGTCGCCCACCAACATGGGCATGTGATATGCACGCGAATTTTCCATTTCTTGATTATTCATCTGCTGTGGGCCATATTGGTGCAAATTATGAGCAGGTATTGGCTCACCCTCGTCCGATGACGTTTCCCCACCACTTGCACCCTGGTGTGGCAACATTTCTGCGTCCCATTGACCCATTTTGCTGGGATCCTTCTCGTAAAGCTTCTGCGCCAGTATCTGCAAAAATTCAAATATTTTTTTCATCATCGATTTCCCGAATCCGTTGAAATATTACTGAGAAACAAAAGAGTATTCAGTCAAGCCAGACACGATGATTACTCGACGAAATTTTATTCCAGACTCTCCAGACTAAATTTCCATACTATCAAAATTATAGTATGGAAAACAGTGTTGAAATAATCATTAGCTAACGTTGGGCAAAGAAATAATGACGTACCTGGAGACTAGTTAAACTATTATCACAGTCCGTGGTATCAATGTCGTTGAGATTAACGCCGGAACGTTCCATCTCGGCGTAGGTACCGAAAGGAAGTTTGCCCAAACACTCGAGTTTCATAATGTGCATTTTGCTGCGCAAATGTTTGGCGAGATGTCCATGAATTCGAAAGGCGATTTTACAATCTGTACACTTGAAGGGCCTTGGATTGCTCGTTGTTGCAGCGCCAAAGGTGGAGGTCATGCTGACCTGTGAGTTGTGCATAAATAAACATTATAGTCAAACAAATAAAATGTTTTTTTTTTTTTTTTTTAATCGAAGAAATTTATCGTCGATTGGGAATGTAGTTAAAAAACTGTAATTAATAATCGTGTGCGCACCTTATTGTGATGAGAAACCGAACGTTCGTGTTTGGTCAAATGACCTTTTGTTCTGAAAGATACGGCGCAACTCTCACACCGGAATGGCCTCTCGAAGTAATGAATGTTTATGTGCAATCTGAGCTGGCTCGGTTTGCTAAATACTTTGTTGCAAATGCCACAAACACTTCGGCCATCTTCGGTCACACTGTAAACAAAATAGTAAAGATAAATAAGATATTTTGTTAAATCATTGAATAAAAGTCAGAAATAGTTCACCTTTTAATAAACTTTTTAATAAATATGAAAAAAATAATGGAATAACTTCAATACCTGACGTAATTAGGAGCAGGTCCGGAGGAAGGTTGCAAAAATTCAGCCTGAGGTTTGTTGCTTCCACCTGGGGGTGAAGGAGATCTGAAGCCAGGTCCACCGACGACCATTTTCCTGGCGACGGTGTGTTTAACACTTTCGGATATGCTCTGTTTGGTCCTTTCCATTTCGTGACGTTTTATTTCAGCGAGTTCAGAATTTCTTGTTTCGATGGATGCTTGAATTCTCGAAATATCGTGTAATTTGTTTGGCTCGTGATGCAGATTGGGTGGAGTGTCAAAATTGTTTCTCGCGATGTCATGAGGACTTCGGTGATCGTTGCGTTGTTCACGATTCGGTGAACGAACGTCATTGAGGCTGGCTCGACGTTGTTGCTCGACGACGATGTTGTTTAATTCGGAAGTTCGTGAATCTGAGAGAGGAGATTTGAATTCACGACTCGGTGGCCTCAATTCTTGAGGAGGAAGTTTGAATTCTTGACTAGATGATCTTGAAGTGACGTCGTGAAAAGAGGTCGGACCTCGATAATCTTGAGTAGGATTTCTCATTTCTCTACTGGGAGGTCGAGAATTTCCATTTTCGTGACACCTCGAGCCAGGACTCGATAAAATCCTGGTTTCTGGTGGCGAATCGCGTGATCTGACTTCGCGATAATCTTTGATAGTGGATTCCCGAGTTCTTTCGAGTTCATTGATACTTTTAAAGATGGATTCTCGATCGATTTCGTTCTTGGGTGGTTGCGAGCCGCTGAATATTCTGTTGTTGACATCAGAATTGAAATTTCTCGGTGATTGACGATCCAAGCATCCAGGAGTTGTGCGTCCAGCTTCGATATGAAAATTCGAGCGCTCCAAGCTATTTTTCGTAATAATCGAGTGATGTTCGTTGGCTCGTGTGGCCGCAGGATTAAAAATGCGTGGATCGTTGTTTTCGTGTTTGTTATCTTTGTCTATGTGAAGAGATTCAATGTCAAACGGTCGTCTCTCAATGGTAGCACCGTTGTGCTGATAAATTTTTTCTCTTATTTCCATTTTGATGTCCTCCGTAGTGTGGGGTTTCGAAATATTCTTCATTCTCGTATCAAGTCCAGTTTGTTGGAGTCTGCTTGGATTGGTGTAAGTAACGGTAGGCGTGCTGCTCGAATCGGTGTTTCTAGAGTTGATGAAATCGACATTTTTGCCATAATTATCAGGATGAGATTGTTTCTCTAATTTAGTATTTCCCACGCGATATTGTTGTTTCATTTTGCTGTCCATGACGTGACGTTCGGTGAGATATGCTTGAAGCATTTGTCCATCGGCATCAGGTTTCCATTCCCTCGTTGATTGCAAGGGCAAACGTTCCATCGTTTGAACGATAGTTTGCATGAGAACGGGTTCGGATACCGGGGTGAGAATATCGTTGGTACGTGGCCTCGGATTTCCGATTATTTGGGACAAAGTTTTGCTGCTCGTCGTGAGATCCATCGGTTGAGCCCTAGTTTCCGGTTCCGTTGTTTCTTCGATCTCGACATCAGAGTCTTCACCGCTTTTTGACGAGCGGATAACGCTGTCGCGACGCTCTTCAACGATCGAAGAACGCGTTGATGGAAAATAGTAACGATTTGACAGCTCGCTCTGTATCATCGTCGTCGCCGTTGTTGTAACGTTCATCGATGAAGATGCGGTCGTCATCGTCGTCGTTGTTCCCACGCTTGGACCAGTCGATAAATTACTGCTCGTCGTCACGCAAGCCAAACTCAAAGCATAAGGATAAGTCGTTGGTCTTCCGCTCGGTAAAAGTCCAGGAATTCGGTTCGAACTTCTCTGAGAAAGACTCAAGAGACTCTGAGCCGCTTCCTGCTCTTCGCTACCCGATTCGTCGCTCTCCTCTGCCTCACTCTCTTCATCCTCGTCCGATGTGTCATCCGCGTTTCCACCTCCTGCTACCAAACGAGCTATCGCCTCCTTGTCTATGTTCTCGTCACATACGGACGTTGGCACTGGCGTTACTCCCAATTCTACGCACTTTTTGTAGTGAGCCTTCGATTTCATGTGTTTCGTCAAGTTGCCTTTTGTCTTGAAGCTGTACAATCATTCAAAATCATTCATAAAAACAATGATACGTATATATTCGTCAAATAATACTAACAAGTTCATTTTTATCTTTTATTTTCATTTTATTTTTCTTATTTCTCAATGGAAAACCTCTGAAAAACTGCCTTGTGCTCAGCGATCGATACGCGAGCCAGTGTGTGGCTCAGCAGTCACCCAAACGAGTATTGGCCTCACCCGAGGCCGTCAAGCTTGGCCGATGGGCGAAGCCACACACCGACCGTACACTTATCGCTATCGGTGCTTCAGTTTTATCATTTTTTTTCTCCAAAATTGGTCTCATTGATTACCACAGGTTTGCAAACTATGTATAATCATTTATTGACTGAATAAATAAAAATATCAAATATAAAAAATTGATGATAAATCAGAAACGAGTGAAATATTCTTTAATAAAAAAATATATTTACCTGAACGAGCAATGTTTGCAAGTGTACGGTCTGACGTCCGTGTGAGTTCTGATATGTTTCTTTAGCATCGAAGGTTTCTTACATCGTATGCCGCATTCTTCACAGACGTAACGACCTCGACCTTGTTTTCGTACAAAAGAGAAAAAAACGACAATAGATTAAGTCTCCAGATCTTGAAAATTGAGTAACAAAATATCGATGAAGTAACAAGCAACTAAAGAGCAGTCAAGAACGTTGGGTCAAGGCGAAAAATAAAAATTATTCAACTAAAATCAAACTCTAAAAAAAAAATGAATCCAAATTTTATCACATTTCGAGTTTTTAACAGAAGCTACATCGAATTATGAAAGGAAATCTTAATAAAACGAACCTCTTCCACGAACATAAGTGTAATCCTCGTTGCTTTCGAAGCCGCCATCAAAAATTTTGACCCTACGAGTTTTTTCCTGAGTGTCACTCTCGAGGCCGCTGTCCGGGCTCGTGGGTGTGGTAGGTCGATGAGAAGAGTGTGTTAAAATATCATCCTGCTTTTTCCAAGCGACAGTATAATTGGGTGGCCGATGTCTCGAGTCATAATGTGCCATGTCGAGGTCGGGTGGTGTTTCTTTGCAAATTTTCCAGTTTGAGTACATGGATAAACCGTGTTGTTGAGTTACGTACATGGGTTGAGGTCGATTAACGGTGCAGTAAAAAACGCGAGTGGAGCATTTGAGACCGAGATAAGTGTAAGCGTGTCCGTTGAGATAAAGTTGTCCATAGGATTTTTTAGGTCTTGGAGTTTCGGGACTAATGAGAGGCAATGTATTAGCAGTTGGTGTTATTCCATGATGGCGTTTTGGGGTAAATGTACCGGGTTTCAAAGGCAACGAAGTGGGTCTGAGGAACTTGGTGCTAGTTTCTTCAGCGGCGATTTCGTTGTCGTTGACCTTGACTTCGGGTTTGTCGATTTTGGGAGCGAGGTCACCGCCGTTTACTTTGATTTCCGGGCGATCGAGCTTGATAGCGAGATCGATGCTATTTTTGCCGGGGAAATAAGACATTTTGTGTGCTTCGACGTTGGTTACGATGACCTGAGAGATCGAATCGTTTCGCGGTTTAGAACCGTTCAAATTAATATAATTCTCGATAACGGTAGACTTGGTTTCGGGCATAGAATCGATCCTCATTCTCTCGTTGTCTTGCGCGTTGTTATACAACGTCGTGGGTGAAATCGAAGCCTCAAATTTTCCAGGATTCTCAAGCTCCGCGATGCTCCAGGTCGACGATCGTTTTCTGCTTTCACTCGTTGTGGTTTTCGGTGAAAATCTTTTGGTATAAGAATTAGGTGACAATCGACTGTTGGAATCGTTGCCGTTTGTAAAATTGAAAGGAGGCTGTTCGGTAATTTTCGTATTTTTTTCAAACGTAAATTCCTTACGGTCCCGAACATTGTCAGGTAAAATTGTGTATTTCTGCTGTGAATTATTTTTGATATGGCGATCGAGCTCGTTATTATTTTTGGAATATTCGACGGTGTTTGGTGTTGAGCAAGTCCTGGGCAGTCTCCATTTGTCGTTGGTATTCGTAGGGTCGTTGTTAGAAGTGGGTGTTTTTGGAGTGAGAATTTTGGGACTCGTGAGTAAAATCGATCGGGAATTATCGGCAGGATTCTTCAAATGGATTTTCGGCTCCTTGGCAGGACTACTTGCGAGATCGAGAGGAATAGTCAGGGTGTGTGGACCGTTGGATGTTGGTCCGGGGATGCCAGGGATATTGGGGGTTTGTACTCTAACTGGACTGGCGAGGTCAAGGGGTTGAGAAATAACGTGAAGACCCGGTAAGCCTGGAATGACCTTGTAGGTCGTCGTTGACGTATCCAGGCTGGTAAGGTCAGATGATATGTCAAGATTACTGTTGTTGGGATTGGAATTGAGGCTGTGGGGTCCGGGCATACCAGGAACGTAGGGTATGACTTTGCCACCGTGAAGTATACTCGCGATGCCAGCTTGTGGCAAGGTCAAAGGATTGTAGGCAGTGATACTTGTGAGTGGATTTAAATGTGGCTCCAAATAATTGTAACAGGACATTGTGGGTGCAAGATTCGGTGTTGATATGTTGGGCATTATTGGTGCCAATATTTTCGGTGTATTGGGAAGTGAAATACTGGAGTTCGGAGTGGAGTTTGTTACCGGAGTGTTTGGAGGTTTATGGAGCATTGTTCCACCAGAGTGTAGACCTGAGCGTACAACGATCGAGGACGTTTCCGATGTAACGCATTTGTTGTTATTAACGAGATGCTCGTTCGACGGTGAACCCGTTTGTCTCGGCTCGATTCTCATGGTTTTCGTTTCCCCGGAATTATCAAGGATACGAACTTCCCCACCGAACATTTGGAGGGAATTTGGCCGCGGATATTTAGAGAGTTCCTCCAGCGAACGTAGACTCGTTGGCACGGATTCGGGACGCTGCTTTTTCGCTGGAGTTGGATACGCGTCAACGAGTCTTGTGTTTCCTAGCAATGGTCCCGGTGAAGGTAAAGGTTGAATGGCACCGTAATAATCGCAGCTTCTTGGACTCTCATAATCCTCGCGTTTGTCGAGGTCCAATTGAAAATCGGTTCTTCGTGGACTTGGGCTCGAATTTCCTTTACAATAATATCGACGATGGGCCTCGAGGCTGTCGGCACTTCCGTAACCGATTTTACACGTCGAACAAACGAAGTTATCAGCTTCTGTCAACAGACTCTCCTCGCCATTCGTTCCACGTGATTTTAATAACAAATCTTTTATTATCGAACCCTCCGGATTAATCCTTGTAACGTCTCTTTTTTCCTGAGCAAAACTGTCGCTGTAACAACGTTTTCTCGTCGTCGACGACTCCTCGATCGATGAAAGATTCAACGGCTGCTCGTTATTGTTGTTGTTTAGGTTTTTCGTCTCCACGAGACTCTGCTGACGTTGCATCAGTTTGTGTAATCTCGGATCAATCGCCTCAACTATCGCCTGATTATCCGTTATTATTTTGTCTATATGCTCCTGCAATTTTTCAGCGTTTGGCTTTGAACCACCGCATCCCCCTCCGCCGCTACTCGACGAACCGTTCGACGAACCCGACGTCATCGATATCTCTGTCGCCGTTTCACCGCTGCTCACGCTCTGAAGACCCGTGTGAAATTTTGGCTTGTATATTTTGCCAGTTTTCACCGTTTTTACGCTCGACGATGACGATCCTTGTGACGTTGTCGTTGTCGTCATCGTCGTCGTTGTCGTTGTCGTCATCGTCGCTTGTGGTGGCGGCGGTGGCGTTCCTGTCCCGTTACTCGCACTGTCCGACAAACTTATGTCCGAATCCTCCGACACCTGGAATAACATTTTTAATTCTATTATCTAAAACTTGACAATTATGAAAAATAAAAAAATACGCTGCAACACAAATTATTAGCTTCGCGAATGGACAAAAATTTGTAAAAACATAAACTTTTTTCGAAACCTTCGTCAATTAGCTTTTTCAACAGGCTTTGTAAATATTTTTATGAAGAAACTTCCACGTCACGGATTCGAATATTTCGAGTTATTTGACGAAAAGTTTCGCAACTAACGCCGACACAAAAAGTCACAAAAAACGATTTTAAAAAATGATCTGAAAATTCCGAAACTATGGTAGAAAATCGGGAATAATTTATTTTATACAGGAAAATTAATTTATCTGACTTCTTGTTGAAAAATCTTGATTCTATTGATTTTTTATCATTCGTAACGTCTAAAAAAATCATCCTCGAGGCGTAGTCGTATTATCGTCGAGAAATATGAAAAAAGTGCGTTTCTCACCTTACTAGGATCGCCACCTTCCATTTTGAGTGCATGAGCCCTTGATCTGCAGTGTTTGTAGAGATTGGATTTGGTTTTAAAGGCGAAACCACAAGGTACGCACGGATAAGGTCGTTCATTGGTGTGAGCACGAATGTGTTTCTGTAGGACACTCGGTTTGGCACAGGAGAGTTTGCAATACGGGCAAACGTATCCGGTTTTCCGTGACTCGGTCGGTTCGCCCTCGGATTCGGGAGATCCGGCCTCGGTGGTTCTGGAAGACTCTTTCGCGACTTCCTTGGGGAGTTCGCGTTTTCGATTTATTTCAGAAGACGCTCCTGTGGTCGTATTTTCATTGTTCGACAAATGATTTTTTGTCTCGACCACCGTCGGCGACGACGTCTCGCTCGTCGCCATCTTTTTGAACTTTTTGTGCAAATACTTTGGCTCTCCATCGTTATTGTTGTTATTGTTATTGTTGTTGTTATTATTCGTCAACTGTGGGTCTGTCATCGCCACAGTTTGAATCTCTGCAATTTTCAAAACAAAACAAAGAATAAATACGTTGATTGACGTTTACAATCGTTCAAAATAGTCAATCATAAATTCAATAATTTTAATTAACGTGGCCTCATTTTTCGAAAGTTTGACACATCAATGACATTCTTTTATTCTTTTGTATTCTTTCTTCATTTTACTGTCGAATTAATAATTTTTTTATTTATTTGCTTCAATTCTCCATTCATTAAGATGTCAATTTTCGAAAGAAATTATTTTACAAAAGAAAGGGAACTCGATCGATAACAAATATGTCGAAAAACGATAATTAAATTAGTGGCAATTGTTGCAGCTTGAATAAAAGCTCTCGACATAAATGTAAAACATACATATATAATAATAAAACCGGAAATAGCCGAGTTCAGCAGTTCAAATGACGTTTGTGCATTTACGTGCTCGCTCTTGCGGTAGCGGAGAATTTTCAACGGTATTAATTACCATTCATAATTAATTAACCGGGCAAACTCTACTGCGCGGCTCTTAAGTGAAAAACGGACAGATTCATATAGAAATTATTCAACAACGCGATCTCTCACGTCGTGCTTGATCTTTATACTTTTTTTCAGTAAATATTTAACTGCTTTGGAGATTAATCGCATGAATGTGTAATTTTCATTTTTTTATTTACTCTCGTTCTCACGACGGCTGATGAAAATTACGTGAAAATGATGAATAATACTGCCAGCGATTTTTATTGCAACTGGTTTCTTATTCTTATTTTTATTTCATATTTTTTTATAATTTTTTTGAACAAATGCAGTCACGTCTAACATTTGTCGACACGTGGAACTAAAAAAATCAATTCCCATGAAATTTAGTCGTTGGGAATCCTCTGGAAAGGATGTGAGAGAAGCAAAAAAGTAAAAAATATATTTTACACGATCAATGTGCCAGGGTGATTGGTCGATTTAGAGTGCACTGTGCGCTGAGACTAAAAAAGACCGTTCGGCAGTAGGTTTTCGCTTTTCTGCTTGGCGTATTAAAAAGAAAAAAGAATAAAATGTAATAAAAAAAACGATATTCGGCCGTTGACGTGGAAAAGGCAAAGTGTGTATCGATAAATTGCAAAATGAAAAACAGAGAAACTAGGAAAAAAATGTAACATACAGGGTGGTCGAAAAATCATGAGCGTTAAAAATGTATCCTTAATATTCGTTAATGACTTAATATTTTTGCATCTTCGATAAATCCGAACGGAAAATAGTACACGAGAAAACAGAAAATATGAAAGATAATGGTAAGCAAGTCGTTCGATCAAACGACGCGAGCGGTAGCAAAGTTTGCGAGTCCAAAGGTCCTTGAAGGTTATTCGCGCAGGAGAATAAAAGTAACAAACATATAAGTATATGAACATGAGAACTTGGTAGAAACGAGTTTTCCGTGGGTGAGGGAAGGAGAATTGAATGAAACGGCAACATCGCGACTCTCCATTGAGAATATGTACGGCCGTGTAACGCGCGTGCAGTATATACATAAACACGAATAAATACAGATATACATTAATCGATTAATAAGTAAATTCATGAGATGAGACGTTATCGGGTTGAGATTAAAATTGCATCGAAAAAAAACGTATGAAATGAATATTCATTAAATCGATGAAATCATACAATCAACAGAGAAATAAATATATCCATCTATATATAGATATATACACATGAAAACATAGATAACATCATAATCGTATCTAAGACTCGAGTCACTGGAAACTTCCGTTGAAAATTTGCGATATAGAACATAAAGTACACGTAACATCCTCGATGTGTAACGAGAATGACGTTGCGTCACTTGTGCATCAATACTAACACGTAAAAACGTATACATATGGATATAAACAAAAAGAAACACACGTAAATATAAATAGACAGATATTCACGTGCATACGAAGCATAAAGTCGTCCGAGAATTCCGAGAAGACGAGCGCCTTTCGGCGTAAAGTCTCTTAGTCGATTTGACAACAAGAAAAAGGTTCGAACCGAGGGTAGAAAGAAAGGAAGAGGAAAGGAATGAAATAAACAAAACAAAAGAAAGGAAAAAATGAAGTTGGGGTTTGTGCTATTCCTCTTGTAATGTTGTAGTGCGAAGAAGACAGCGAAAAAGAGAAAGAGAGAGATGTTCGCGAGAGTGACTAGGTTCAAGTACGTTCTCCCCACTTTTCTCCTCGTCGACTAACGTCCGGCTTGTTGCTTCCAATCACGTATATACATGTATACGTTTCAACGATCATATATATGTATTTATATAGTCTCGGGAATTTCCGAGAACTCGTCTCTCCGGTATCTCGACCGTTCTTGGAAATTGGCGCCTATATATGTGTATATTTCTCGGCTAAGTTGGAACTCGTACATATATATGAAAATATATATGTATACATATCAATATATCGCGCGACCACAACAGTATACACATGTCTTATGTGCTCATATATTTTTTTCTGAGCAATATATATACGAGAAGAGTGGAGAAAAAGCGTGACTGGACGATGAGGAAGTGGGGCGAGAAGAAGCAAGGAAAGGCACATGTTGCTTGTGTCTTGTTTTATTTTTTGTTTTCCTTATTTTTCTTTTTCTCGTTCTCGCTCGACTTCTCGGCTTGAATCGCGACACTACTTTCGTCCGCAAGGAGGAGCCACCGTCACACTCGGTCAACGTACTTCTCGGCCCGCGGATATTTCGTAAACGCATTTTTTTTCGTCCACTGCTGTCGTTCGTTCGTTCTTTTTTTAGCGCAACATTTTTTCGTCAGGTATAAAAAATGCAGCATTGAAACATTTGTCAACAAAGCAGTTTATTGTTGATTTGTAGAAATTCAACAAATCCGAGTCAGTATTATTTTTACTGCTTTATTTATTCGAAGAAAATTGTCATGTTGAAAAATAAGGTCGGGGTAAAAATAAAAAATAAAACTTGTGGGGGCACCTTATCGTTGCTCGGTGACTCAGGCATTTTTTTTATGTTCAATTTTTTTGCTTTTTTGTCGCTTATCGCTAATCTATCTTTCTCTCTCTCTCTCTCTCTCTTTGCCAGTGTCTTCGACTTTACGAGACGCGATATCGAACGCAAAATGCGTAATTTCATGTTTTCGTCGATAAAAAAAGAAAAAAATTGAACGTTGATCAAATAAAACTTCAAACATTGCTTAAATTCGATTTGTTTTATCATCAGCCCCATTCACATTTATTTTCGATGTGTGTTTTGTCAGTTAATGTCTTCATATATATATAAACGAAGAACATAATAATGAACCGAAGCAGAGAGCTGCTTAATCATACTTTTTATCGTACTATGACATATACAGATGTACGTACGTACACATGTATTCGTGTATATGTAATAAATACAGTAGAATAAATCGTCTATTGCGTAAAACTCACGATTTTACGCGATACAGACTTCCGCGATAATTTTCGATGATTCCACGAAGCGAAGCGCCAGCCAGACACGCTGTGTGTACATAATACATATAAGGTATGGATACTTATGAATAAGTGTGTATACGTTATACATACATGCATAAATAAATGTACGATGAATTCGAGCTCAACGAACCGTGTGTTTTGTGGGTATCTTTCGATCCTCGTACACACATGTGGGTTCGAATTCGATCGTATCATTTGGAAAAATGAAAATTTTCAATTGTATTTCAACGACGTAATTTATCCAAGGGAAGGAGCTTTACAAACGTTTTTCGAAGACAAAGAAGAAGATTTTAAAAGAATTTAAAAGAAAGCTGTAGCCCAAGTAAAATGTTGATAACTGGATGAATGAATAAACGATATGAAAATTGTGGCGGGAGATTTGAAAGGCGTGCGTCAATCGTAGAGTGCTGCCGCGCTGAGGAATAGCGGGAGAATCCCGCAGTAGAAAAGCGCGATAGAGACTTGCCTGCAGAGTGAGTCACGCCACGCGAGTGTGGCGCGCGCGTCTACGAACGGGTTTTCTCTCTTTCTCCGCTGAGGGGGATTCTCGCGTATGTCCGGAGGCGAATCGGCGTTTTCCGTGCCCTCCCCACCACTTCCCCTCCGCGTCGCACGAGCTCAACCGTCTCTCTCCGTGCACGGAGCAGGGGAAAGGAAAGAGATCGCGGCGCGGAGTCGGCATTCGCCGCGTGGGGTGAACGGGAGGCGAGCGGGGCAAGAGCGAGAAAAATAGAGAAAGAGAAGCCCGGTGAACGGGTGATTGGGTCACGCACCCCGTTTTGCTTCTCTACGTCTACGTGCCCTAGGACGTTCACGGCCGTGTTCCACGGAATTCCCATTGTTTTCACTCGCGTTTCTCTTTCTCTTTCTCTCGCGTGTCGTTGTTTCTGAACCCAGGCTATTAGCTCGCCACTGGAAATCACACGTTCTCGCTATTCGAGCTTTTTCTCTCGTTCAGATAAAAACATATATCACGAAAAGCCGTGTATTTATATTCGATAGATTGTCATTCTTAACGCAAGAATGTAAGCAATGTCACACGCGAACGTACATGTGCGGAAGCTAATAATGAAACGAAAGGAGCAAATGCAGGTCAAATCCCTGATGTAGGGAATGTTATGAAAGAAAAAGCCCTCGAGCAGGTCAAGCCACGTGCTAGAATTCACGTAGGCCCGATAAAGCGAGGAAAAAAAGTTTATTTTTTCTGCAGAATATGGTGTAGTGACAGAAAGTTGTCCGAAAGGAGATAAATATACGTGTGAATTCATGAATAAAGTACGAATTGGGTCGTCGACACGAGGAATGAGCGACGGTAGCGGAGAAAGTAGGCAAATTCTGGATGGACTCGCCAATCGCGACAGAGTCGCGCGTTCGAATATTTCGATCGTAGTTCGTGAAAGAGAAAAAAAAGCATCAACATAAATGAGAAATATCTATGCAGAAAAGTCAATCAAGGGTTGACGGTTGATTACAAATTAGAGAGAAAACGATCATGCTAGCAATATTTTTTTTTGGGTCGACCAAAAATGCACGTACATTTCTACAAAGCACGGATTTATCATTGTGCAGGGAAACAAAAGTAGTACAAAACTCTTTGTCAGATTTGGGTCATTGTAGAAAAAGAGTTAGCACCAGAGTGACACGGAAAAAAATTCGTCGCAACGCAATCCATTACTTCAACTTATTCGTAAAAAAATGGATAAACACAAAATAAAATAATGACCAACTGTTCAATTATGAACAAAATTCGTATAAAAAATTAATTAATCCTTCGTTCAAACACCTTTCACAAATAATTTGTTCACCCACCCTTCGTATTCATTCACGCGTACGCGAGTCAATGAGAGGAAAAATATGTAAAGAAATAAATTTGTGTGTAAGTGGAGTACCCAGGAAACGAGAAAAAAAACCGGGTGACCCTCATTGCCCCGTTGACCGGTATAACCCGCAATGAGCGCGGCGGGCGTGAGTGTTGTCGCTTCGTATCTGAAGTACGGGTCAGATCATGAGAGGAGCAAGGGGAGGGGAAAAGCTAGAGTGTTGTATAGTATGGGATCGCGAGTATCTACAGAGGGGGGGCAGAGGACGAGGCCCACGAGGATGTCCGACGTCACGGACGAGAGTAGTACGAGAAAGATGTATGTTTAATAAAAAGAGATGGAGAGGGCTAATGAGAGCGAGAGAGAAAAACGAAATAGCGCAGGAGTGGGAAAAAGACTGAAGTCAAAAGCCAGGAGTGGGGGGGGGGGAAACGGAGAGAGCAAGCATGTGCGCAGAAGTGGGGGAAGAGTCCAGCGGCGCAGGAAGAGAGGGGGGCGGGGCAAGAGTAAAGCCGCGGGGGCTCATGGTTCACCTGTCGTCATGGCAACGCCGCTTTGCCGCCGCTCACTTGTTACTCCATCGTCGCAGCAGCAACCAGGGCTTCGCTCCTCTCGCAGCCTCCGCGGTAAGACGAATCTCGATCCATCGAGAGAGCGGTTCGCGCCACAGTAAACTTTTGTACACACACACACACGCGAAACTGAGAACCACAGGCAAGCACACACACACACACTTAAAAGCGTATATATATATATACATATATACACGAGGAACTTGTACACGTTAAAGAGATACACGCAAAAAGGCAACGAGAAAATCACAAACACTCTCGGCTCGTGGCCTCTCCCGTAAAACTTGCCTGCCTGCTGTGTTGTACCTTCGACACACTATTTTTCTCTTTTATTCTTTATCGCGCTCTCTTTCTCTCCCTCTCTTTTGCACTGTCTCCCTGTCTCTCGAGATCTTTCTTTTGCTCGAGAGGTCGACGAGTCACGGAGGAATCTCCCGTGAATACCTCTCAGACACGATATTAAATATTCAATCGTTTCCTCGTTCCACAATATTATTATTTATGTATATAATTATATATTTACTCGTGTTTATTGATATATGCTTATCACAGCACGTTATATTCCTTCTGTGTATCCATCTCTTGCCCAAACTACCAAAAATTTCATAAAAACTTAACACACAAACCCAAAACAATTTCTTCCTCACGTCGAAACTTCCCTTCCTCTTCTGTTTTCAATAATATCTTTCGTTGAATAATTTGTGCATATATTCATCTATACATATATATCCCAGAAGGAAGACCAACACACGTGACTGAAGCGGTATAGAATAAACTGCAAATTCCACACGACTCCAGCTTTGTTTACAAATCTCTCGATTTATTTCTGCTCTTTGAACACTTGAATTCTTAAGAATTTCATTATTACGATATGTTACCGGAAGCTTTGTTTTCAACAATCTGAAATTCATGAGAAAAAAATATTTCTCCTCGTACACACGATTGTTGAAAACGATTTAATTTGTCACTTGGAAAAACGAAAACAAAAAACACGCGTTTTTGAAGTTTGCTTCACCATTTTCTATTTACAACAAACCCAAAGTGTTTTTTAATTTGTTCTCTCTCACTTTTATTGTAATTGAAGCTCAACGTGGCACACAATAATCACTCGACCGAAATGTACCAATAAATATATGTATTTTTATATTTACACGTGTTCGTCACACTTGTCTGAAGGAATTTTTATATTAAATAGTTTTTTAACAACGTCACGCTGTCCAGCCCGCGCGCTCAGTCGTACAGTCGTGCACGCTTTCGTTTCGTAGACTCTTCTCCGTCTCTCTGAACTCTACGTGTCGTGGGGGACTCACCTCTCTTCCCTCTCTCCGCCACCCTCCGCTCGTTCCTCTCTCGCTTTCCTCCCGCTTCTTCGTTTTGTCCACCACTCCTTTCTCGCTCGAAACCTCGTGTGCGCTTGCTCTCCAATCTCTCTCTCTCTCTCTCTCTGTCTCTCTTTCTCTCTCTCGTTATCCACTTACGAGCGCGTCAATCTGTTTGCTATGCAAATCCCGTCGGACCGGTGCTGACGTAGCCAGCAGGACACACCGACGAGAAAATAATATATATATATAGATTCATACGGAATTGTGCGCTCGTTCACTCGATATCTTCCCACTAACACATTTAACTAACGGCAGTTAGTCATACATGGACGTAATCCTACCAAACATTGACCAACGTCTGCACCTCGACCTCCTCCTCCGTGATTCTGTCCGCAAATTTGTCAATTATTTTAATCGAGTAACTCTCCGAATGCATTTTTTTAAATGGACGAAACCGAGATGGTCAATGGATGATAGAAATGTCAAAGGATTTTTCTTAATTGATAAATAAAATTCTTGCTCAATCGTTTCGGATTTTTGAGTCATTTCTCTACAATCCTGGATTTCTCGGAATAAATCGACCCGAACGACTGATTTTTTCGACGATCAAAAGAGGAAGATCGAGGTTTCGTGTTGAATAGAAAGGAGGAAAGTCGAGACGAAATAGTATCGATGTAATATGAATTTGCATGTATTAATTGCCATCGTTTTTTTTCCTGTGTCGCTGAACGGAAGAGCAGAGACGAAGACGAGAAATCAGGTAAAAAATGGGACAAGAAATATCGTAATGATGTTCCCGGCTGTTTGAGAGCAGCAGCGTCGAACGGTTGAGGTTTTTTTAAACGAAAGCCCAAGAAGCGTAGAGAAGACTAACGTTCGTCCCTGCGTGTTTTCGCAACGTGTTTCATCCGCGAATCTTATGATGAAAAAAAAAAAAACACAAAAAAGTCCAGAGACAAGAGAAAAAAAACAGAGGAAGAAGAGGTGAAAATAAAAAAGTAAAAAAAAAGGAAGAAATACGCGCAAGCAGAACCGGCGTATACTTATATTTTCTTCTTCTTTTTGACTATCTCTCTGGGACTCTCTTGCGTACACGCCTAACTTGGCAAACGTGCGCGCGTACGAGTGAGAATCTCTTATTCTCCCTCTCTCTCTTTCTTGCGCTCTTCCCGTCCGCTCCCCCACCTCCTTACCGCTCCGCGTGACTTCGACCCCCACCGAGCGAGGCAGGGGAAACCTCTGGCTGCCGCGACGAACAGTCTAGCCTGACGTCACTGGCGCCTAATCGCGCTGTACTTTGCACATCGCGACTCTCGGGCTAGACTCTCTCTCCTATACTAAACATATACATATTTATCATACATGTATAGAAATACAGAAAAAGAGAGAGAGAGAGAGAGAGGAAGAGACTAACACCTTGCACCTAAGCTCGAGGCATCCCGCTGCCCCCTTCTATATCGTTCTTCTTGCTTGCCTTTTACCTCGTACTTCCCCCCCCCTCCCTCCCTCCGCCTTCCTCCAACTCTGTGACCCTTGATGCGAGCTCGACGAGCTCCGGTGCTTTCTCTCGCTCCCTCTCTCTGTCTCCAGTCAGCTCGCTCTGTCTCTCTTGCTTCTCTCCGCTCTCTCTCCCCGTCCCTCACTATACGTAACAAGTATATCTCTACAGGCAGCAGAACGATGATGAATACAGTAGCACGCGTCAAACGGGACTGTGAAATGTACGCTCATGATATGTGTAAATATACATATATATGTATATGTGTGTTTGCGTATACGCGTGTATATATTTTCGTACGTGTATTTGTATGTTCAGAAACGCATAATTAAGATGGAAAATCATTTAGTCAATGCTAATAAATGACGAATAATTCAACTGGAAATATACTTTTTCAACGTGTTTTTCTTTTTTGCGATAAAGATTTCATCTTTTAAATAAATACGAATGACTGATTATGTAAAATACTGTCTTTATTTATATAAAAACTCGTCGATGTAACGTTTTGAATTGTTTTCTTTATTAGCAATGCTTATTTTGATGTAAACAAACGTCAATGGGGATCTAAGAGTTTATGAAACTAACCTCGTACTTTATCCAGCTGTCGATACTCGTAGGGTGATGACTTAATCGAAGTTTCGGTTCAGAAGCACGGCACAATAATAAAATAAAGCCGATTGCACAACACCAATCACTCCGTATGATAATTTACGTTTTTCTTTTCACTGATGATGTACTTTCCACTGACACTTAGACACGATAAAGAAAAGAAGGAAAAAAAACAACGTGAGAGATAGGAAAAGAAAATGAGTCGTCACAAAGAATTAATGGTGGGTTACGAAGAAACGGGGAATCCCCTTCCAGGAAGCCAAGAGAATTTCAGGGAGACACACACGTGCTATTGCTGCTGGGACACGTACTCGCCAGTCTAAATATACACAACATCGGAAGCAGCGAGTGAGCGAGAGAGAGGAAGAAAAAAAAAACAGGTATATACCAGACGAGAAATTATTAGCGATAACGATCTCGAATGACGAATAAAGCCTGTACAGATTTAAACGTCAGAGTATTCTCTCTCGCTCATCTTTTCATGAACACCAACTCAGTGACATTGTTTACGTCCACACGCGTCACTGGACACAGCATCGCGGTTGTCAATGGTAAAAAGGAGATAAAAATAACTAATATTTTTCACGAAAAATGTGCACGCACTGTTGACAGATTTTCAGTATCGAATTCATAAGAAACCGCACTTAATCCACTTGTTCTATTTTCGTGTGTACATTCAGTAAAAACAGACGTTGAGAAAGAATCCATAAAAAAATAACTGGTCGTATGGAAAGCACTTTTATGTATTTATAATTTATACATATATTTATATTTTTTCGAGCCGTCATCAACGAGTCATTCTAACGTAACAATGAGAGATAAATGTCCTCGAAGTAGCAACGTTCGAACTCGCCACGACCACGCCGCGCATTCTCGAGATCTCTCTCTCTCTCTCTTTCTTTTTTTCGCGCCTCCCTCTCCTCCTTCTTTCAACGGGCGCGCGACGCGTTGTTATTGTTGCGTAACTGAGAGAGAGCCCCGCGCGCTCGCCAGTGACGCTCGTGTGCGCTCGGTGCTCCTAGTCCTACTGACGAACTGACGAGACGAGGCTTCCCTCGGCGCTGGAGTCTCTCACCACTGCCGCGCGCCGTTCGTAAGAGGCGGCTCGACAGAGCTATATCAATATATGTATATATATCCATATACATATAAATTCTACATGTATAGATATACAAGGAACGTAACGATGTCATGTATTTCGAAGCATGTAGCCAAATTCGAACGCAGCGAGAGATAGAAAGAGAAAAAAGAATATTTTCAAGCCTATGAATGTGTGGGAACGAGTTCGTCGTTTCGTATTGGTTAGAGGCGACTTTTCGTCGTAGAGAGATCGTGTAACCCCAGGCAAGAGCGAGTAAGAATGAAGAAAAAGAGTGAGAAAGACGATAAACGAGGGAATAAAGGAAAGAGCGAGGGAGAAATAAAGACAGAGAATCAAAGTGTTGTGTACGGCGAGCGGTGCGCCGTCTGGCGTGGCTGGCGACAGTCTGCTGCCTTCCAAGAACCACGAGGCGATTCCGTGTATCAAGCGCGCGCACATCGTTTCCACCTTCCCGCCTGCCCCGCTCCGTGAACCGTCGCGCGCGCGCGCCTTCACTATTTCTCTCTCTCTCTCCCTCTCTCTCTCCCTCTCTCTCTCTCTCTCTTTTTCTCTCTCGCGCCCAACTGTCGGACGAGCAGGGAAAGCTCTATTCTCGCCCCGCCCGACCGCAAAAGATCCGGCAAGCGGGGAAAGAGAGAGACGACCCCAGGCCACTGCGGGCCAGTCGCTGCTGCTGTGTGCCCTGCGTAGCCAGCGTGGTCTCCTCTCTACACTCGTTTCATTAAGAGAGAGAGAGAGCGAGAGAGAGAGAGAGAGAAATATCGAACAGCAGGAATATTACGATATGTATACAGTATGGATATTCAAGAGGACAAACTTTTTGAATACAAATACTCGGAGAATATGCATGAAAGATTGAAACTGAGCTGAAAAAATCGGCGCAAAAAAAATCACCATGTGCAAAAAAACGTTACGAAAATGTATCAAATATTTAAAATATTCGCGTAATCACTAAGGATTTTATAATCAACGCATAAATTTATCAAGACGTTAAAATGCACAATTTTTTGAATAAAAATCTTACCAAGAATATTCACCAACTAAAATATTGAATTAACACTTTTATTTTTTGAGGACTTTTTCAAGCATTTTTATGAGAAATATTTGTACTATGAAATCTCCATCGTTCGTCTATCTCGAGTCTTTCTTTCTCCACTTTCGCCTCCTCAACGCCACACATTTTTTTTTTCTTTCGCTCTGTGTTCACGGTTCTGTTGCTTCTCGCTCTTCGCTCGTTCGCTTTTCCGAGTGTAGACGGAGATAGAAAGAGAGTCAACCCCGGAAGAGAGCTCTTCGTGGAATCGACCTTCGGCGCACACAACAAGAAAGGACTTTATGTTGCGAGAGACGAAAAAATGACTAGAGATCAAATAGAAAAACAATGAATGTTTTATATTTTATTCATAAAGGTTTTACATGCTTGTTTTTGGGGAGGCAGAGACGATTTTTTGTTTGTTTTTAGTTTGACGTACGTAACAATTTTATTTTGCCCAGAAAATTATTTTATTTTCTTTGACGTTTAATGCACATGGAAAATTCGCGGAATGAAATAATTATACAGTCGGAAATCTTTTCAAACTCCAGTTGCGAGCTCGTAACACAGCACGCCGCGATCGATTTGAAGAGGAGAAGTGAAACAATGAATTAAAGGCGATCGAATTCGTGGTAAACTCATCGAACTATGAGTCGAAAATGAAAAGGGTTGGGAGAGGGGGGAAGGGAAGGGGTTTCAAGTTATTGAGATCCGTTGGAAAGCACTTGAAAATCGTTACGCTAACTCGTTGCATCAAATTACAATTTCAAGCTGTCTCGTCGAGTTTCCATTCCCCTTTCGAGCGTAAATCGTTGTACAAACAAATATACATATGTATACGGTTTCCCTGCCACCCTCCCTGGGAAAATTACCCGCAACCCCTCCCCCTTTCCTTTCTCAGGGATCAGTGCAAGTGGCCCATCGAACGATTCTCTAACAAGCTTTCCTTTTTATTTGCATCATCGAGAGAGAAAGAGAGAGAGAGAGAAAAGGCTCCCTTTCATCCTTCAACCAAAATAATGCACACGTCCTTATTTGTTCGTAACTCTCCTCTTCGCATACTTTCCAAAGTTGATCATTGGAATATTTTTTTGTTTCTATACTTTTGTCTACTTTAGTATAGTTTGATTTTTTTTTCAAGTCGTTTTTCTCTCTAAATTAAATCAATTCAGTTTCATGGCAAGCGTTTCAATCGCTACGCTACATTTTTCTGTTCCATGCTGCCTTATCGCGGTCCATAATGTCACGTGGTTATTCTAAGTTCAGAAACTCGTGCAAATTCTTGGCCAAAGCAAATTTAAATACGACGATGAACAATTTTCTTCTTTTATAAATGTTTCGATTTTCATAAAGTTTTAAGAGAAATCGAAAAATTAATTTGACAGGAGTAAAAATATAATGATGACGGTCTTTTAATAATTCAATTTTCTTTTTCTATTTATACGTGGCAGACAAATGACTCGTCCAACTGGTTGCTCGATCTACGAATCAAGTTTTCCCATCTCCGTGTGGCCGCATACATATGTGTGTTTATTTCTCTTTTTTTAATCCCTTTTCAATCGATCGTTCTCCGTCTCGGTCGTTTTCCTTCGATCTCTCACCCAGCACCGTATGCTTTCCCCTGACCCCCCTCAATTCCCCTCTATTCCAGTCCATCGGCTGATCTATTCACTCAATCCGTCCCTGTCTAGTGCACCGTCTCTCCCTTCTATGTATAATTATACATACATATGTACGACCCGGTCAACGAGACGCGTTCCATTACCCCTGTCTAGCGCAATCCCATTACGTCTTTCTGTAAACTGTAAACCCCTGTCGAGACTGTCGTTTTCTCCGGCTATTTTTAAATATTATATTTTTCTTTTCTCGATCTTTTTTCCTACATTTTTTTCCATTTTTTTCATGAATTAAAACAAAAAAAAACCAATCAATAAATTTGTTGTGAAATTTCTAATGACAAGGAATAAACAAATAGAAATTATTACTTTTAACGCGAAAAAAAAACCATTTTTTCTAAACGCTATGAATTATTTTTGAACTTTTGTTAAAAATATACGTTATTTTAGTTTGAATCTATAAAAATAATGAATTTTTGATAACTTATTACAACAATATGAATTAAATTAATTATAAATTATAAATTAAAGTTTATGAATTCCGTACCACGATCTAGACGTTCGCACACATCGAGACTAGCCGGCTGTTACGTAAGACGCGTTGAATCGCATTACCAGTGCTCGTTGCTCACCTGTTGCGCCTCACAAAGTTGTGACAACATCCACACACTCGTAAAAACACATGCAAACACATTGGACCAAAAAAGAAAAAAAAGGGCACACGTAACCATAAAAATACAGATGGACGTGAAAAAAAGACACACACACACGAAAATATTGTGTTCGGACTCGAACGCATATGGATAGATACACGAATCGATGTAGAGCCTCGAAAAAATTTGCGGTTACGTCCGAAAACAGATGCAGATACAAAAAACATATTTAACCACGAAAAAAATACATTTAGACACAAAAAAAAACATTTTTTTACAGGAAACAAAAGTTATTTAGACACAACAAATAGATTTGCATACTTTTCCATACCTTCCCATAAAAACTGTACATAGAGGAAGTAAGGACATTATTTTACCCCTCGGTTCCCACCTCCTCGAACTCATAACGCTCTAGACAGTGAACACAAAAGTACACATGTCACGCAAAACCATAGCTAGACATATATATTGAAAAAAAAACTCTCGTATTCCAACGACATCGCATCGTGCGAACTGACCTTGACTCTTGCTCGTTAAAAATAATGCACAGCTAACGAATTCCCTCGACAATCATGCCTCGTAACCAGCGCCCTCATTGTCATTGTGACGACCACCGTTCTTGTATTTTTTCGCATTTCACCACAGCTCGATTAATATTTGATCAATTTATTTATAGATTCTCATTTTTTCATGCGTCAATTTTTGCCACAAGTTTCTTTTTGTATTGTCGAGACTTCAAAATTTATCATTAATATTATTGTATTTTATTTGATAGTCGAAAAAACATTATTAGACAATTTGGATGTGGAAAATTTGAGGAGGAATTATGTTTTATGGGGAAAATTAAGTCTAATTGGTCCGTTGGCTTCGAGTTGTCTCGCTCTTGTGTGCACATTATCTCGATATTTGTCTCGTATCTGTAATTGCGATTTTTTTTTCAATCTCCCTCTCTCTCTCTCGCTCTCTCTGTTTTGCGTTTGGTTTTTATTTTTCTCTCCTTCTCTCATTCGTTCTTGTGAATCGTGTTTACACGAGGCTCTATCTCACGATACTGTAAAGAAACTTCGTCATCGTTGCAGCTTCTTCGTGTCACGATTGCCCTCGCTTGTTTAATTAGTACATACGCTTGGAAAAAAAAAAAAAAAATTAGCGTGACTTTTCTCGGGGTCGTTTGAGAATCGAGTGAAAGGCCATCGTTGCACGAGACACAAAACAAGAAGATGGTAAAATCGTGCGATCATAATTTCGTTAATGACAATAATTTTCTTTAATCAATTGATATTCCATCAATGGTTGGTCGGACGAAAAAATGCTTGAGGACTTTTTGTTTCGAAATTAACTCATTCGTCTTGAGGACTTAATATTAGCCTCGACTTTTCGGACACCCTGTATAAACAAATAAATATCCACGTGTTTATATGTGTGATTATGTCGGAGGAATCAAATCGTTGCTCCGTGCCGAGTCATCAATGAAAGCCATGACGTAAGGCCAGCCTCGGGTGATTACGCGTGTGTCCCCGCGAGCTAGAATCATCGGTGCATTTTTGCTTCTACTAATAACTCGCCCATACCTTCTCCCCGTCATCGTTCCCTCGACCTTCCACGCTTTGTTGTCATCAACGTTTCCTCGTGGTAGTGAAAAAAAGACCGATATAGAAAAATAATCGACAGACATACAGTTTTACCCTATTTTTCACTGGTGTTTTTTTTTTTTTTTTAATGTTTCAACCTGAAAGGCATGAAAAAGTTGGTAAAATAATTCCTTTGTTTCAAGGTGAAAGAAGACGGAATAGGAGACAGGATATCGTGACTCGTAGCGCACTTGGCGATTCAGAGGGTCGGGCTGGGAGGGTGAGAGCAGAAAATAGGGGAAGAAAATACCTCACAAAGGGAATATGTCGAGCTGCTGGAGAATACATATGCGTTTTGCTAGAAAAACGAGAGGATTCCACAGAGCTTTGCATTTGGTTAGCGAGAGAAAAGTTTGCAGGATTTGTCAGGGTACATGAAATTTGTTTTGCCTCAGCTGCAACAGAGTGGAATGAAAAATCTATGCAGTTGAGGTGTACAGCTTGTTTCAGATATTGAATCAGCGCGAAATTTCGAAGAGAAAGTTCCTGAACCATTTTTTCCTTCAATGTACAGTTCGCGAGATATCAAGATGTAAAGGGTCGGCCAATAGGGCGCCAGGGAGAGCAATGTTACGATCTAACATTCACCAAAATCTCAGGTGTAATTTTGAAAAACTCTGTACCCTGTCACTCGCATTGAGAACATCCAACAAGGAAAACGAGTTGCAATTGTAGAAGTTCCCGAAAGTGGATAAAAGCTCGAGTAGCAAGAAAAAATCTGCCATGCAGTGGAGGAATACTTGTGTCATATTACTGATTCTATGTATACGAGACGAAATAAGATGGAAGAGCAGGGGATGTTTTCCTCTGGAGCAAGGAGGGTAAACATGGGTGGGTCAGGGATAAAAGAGAGATTTCCTCAAAGCGAAGCAATCCACCCCAAAAGCTAAGAGTCTCTCTTCAACATGTGTATATCCTTTCTCAGATGCCACTTCAATCTTCATGTACTCTTGATACTCGTGTTGTTGATTCTATATCTATACAAAATTCCTTTGAAAATACAAAGGAGAAGCGAATAATGCTGCGGGAAAATCCTTGGAGGTACGAAACGTATTGATGTGTTTATTGATTATCGGATATGTAAAAGTTAATGTTGAAAATTAAGTTGATACAGCGTTGAAGATAACTTAGACGGCGAAAAAGGTATCCATTTGGGCGGTGTTGCATGTATAATATCTTCCGAGATACTGTACGAGTTCCAAACTGACAGGTGTCACTCGGCGATACAATTAACCCAGTGGAGCTCCGTGAAACACCGTTGGGTCGGGGGTTTAATACAACATCCGGAAAAGAACATTTAGATGGACGTATAAACCGATAACTACAGAGTGTCTCGAAAGATCGGGTCCAGATTCACAGGTTCACTTCTTCGCAACGTTTTGAAGAGAAAAGTCCTTGGGCATTTTCCCGTCCGATCAACCGTTCATGAGATAATGAGCAACTAGTGAGAGCCAATCCAGAGCCAGCGCGCCACGCCCCTCAACGTTCATTGGCTCTCATTGAATGATGAATATCTCACGAACGGTTGACCGGAGAGAAAAATGCCCAACGAATTTTCTCTTCAGAATTTGAAGACCTACTTGCCATCAAAAACTGGAGGTCGACATTAAGGACCTCCTATGGATAAATCGTAATAAAAGAACGGCGTGGAGAAAATCGCGGGGTCGCGAGAGCTCCAAGCCCCGAGCGACGCGGTCGCGAGAATAGGACCGTGACGTTCCTGAATATTTTATGTCTCGGCTCCCGGTTAACTTCGTGTTATCTGCATCGTGAGCTCCGCACGCTATTAAAAGCACCTGCTCTTTCGACTCTCGGTGAACGTCATCCGGGGCTTTTCCTTCTCCCGTTCCACACACACATCCACACATACACTTTCTTTACTATTTAACCTCGCTGTTTCTTGTATGCATATAGACTTATATCTATAACTTTATTCTCATTTCACTTCATTTTTAGATTATTCAAACTCCAATAACTACCCACGCTTAATTTTGACACGTATATTTATCAAATTGGATTTAATCAAGCAATGAATATGATTATTTGATGAATTTGCAGCATTTAGATTAATACATTTTTTTTTCTCACGCGCCACAGGCCGAATTACAGTAATCGTTTCTTTCGGTTTACGCGGAAATAATTCCCCAATAGTTACGGTAATCTTTACTTCGTTTTTCTTATTTTAGTTTCACCCTTCGTTCATGAGACTTTTGTTTTTCTTTGGGAACCGGGAAAAAGAATTTTTCTATCCTTTTGCTCGCGTTCCAAAGGCTTTTCTCTCCTCTTCGAAACTTTACCCACCAGATTATATCTTCCTACATAAAAATATATACATATATATTATTTTCGAACTTCCTGGCAATTTGCTACCCTTTTGTCTCAGGAATATCCGCCCGCGGTGAAAAAGGCTCAGGAAACGAGATATTCGTCGTGTCCTTAGAGATTTAAACTCTCGGACCTTTAAAATGAACTCCTCTCTCTCTCTCTCTCCCTCTTTTCTTTTCTTTTCCTACTTCCCTCCTCTCACGATCTATTGTTTTTCTCTTCTCGCTTTCAAAGGACCATACGCTTCGTTTCCTTTTTCTTTTCGAGCCACAGACCAACTATAAGACAACCAATTTGTTCCCGAACTTAAAAATTCTTCACCCACACACCTATCCCTTGTCAATTCTCTATTCCTTTTCATCATTCACTTTTAATAACTTCAGTTTAAACCTGAAAATAACGCCACTACAATGGCGAACTCGTTCGGGCATAGAAAAAAAAATGTCATCATTAAGAAAACGTCTTTTCATAAGATTTATTATTCAATTAAATTAATTGTTTGTGGCTAAATTAATCTTACATCAAACTTGAATCCAATATATTCGAAAAATATTTTTTTTATTATTAAGTTTTCGTATTTTCAATTTTTCAACTCTCGGAAAGAAACGAGTGAAAATGTGACATCGTGAATATTCGTCTGAAGAAAAAATAAAAACTGTTTGAATACATAAATTTTTCAATTCGATTGAATTATTAATATTCAGACTGAAACGAGTTTTTTTACCTTATAACATTTTTCAGAGTTGAATGATTATTTAGTTTTCAATTGATTGCAATAAATTAATTCTCCGAAGCTAATAAAAGATACCGATTATATATTGAGAATTTAAAGAATGAAAGAAAGAAAAAAGAAAATATTGGAATCGATTCTCGATAAAGCGTGAAACGTCGAAAAGACGTGAGGAAGCGTGAAAATTGCGTATTTTACGCGGAGGGGATGGAACTTTGGTCGTGAATTATTTGGCAAGGTGGAGGGATGAGGGAATGAGGGTTTACCCGAAGAAGAAAGTTTTCTCGAGCGATATTTGGTCATGGATTCATCCCCCGGTCGTTATTTATACCTGATCCCAGGATCCCTTCGCGTTTTCTTCGTTGTCTCTCGTGTGAGTTCTCGGGTCAATCGGAGCAAAAAGAACCCGAGGAGAGTTTTTCGTTGCCCAGTTTCGAACTGGGCGACCAAGGATGAGAGTTCTTCGAGTATAAGAAAGTAAGAAAAAATGACCACTCAAGTCTCTGGACCCTTTTTGGGGCGGGCAGATGTCCAAAGACAAAGAGAAACCTTCGAGGTTTGTTAAAGCGAACGAACTGACGAGTCAAGAATCGGCAAAATACAATGCGAACCGAGTCAGCCATTTTGCTGAGGTGTTTGTGTACAGGTGAGCAAATGGCAGCGCGTCGAGGGCAGCGCCATCTCGTTTTTTAGTACAACTCTCTTTTTTCTCCTCATTTTTACGAGATTATTCAATTTAATTAAAAATTTCGATAAAATGTAATGTTTTTCAACGATTCCAAAAATTTTCCTCTCCAAAATACCCAGCCATTATTTAGTTTTATCGTCGAACACAAATTCCTCTTCCTCTCAAGATCACCGATTTTCTTGTAAGGGAGGAATCTCCCTCTCACGTTCCCACGGAAAGTGGTAAAGCCGAGTCTGTCGATTATAAAAGGATGGGAAAAAGGTCTGAAGTCGACCCACCGCGTACTCGGACCCAGTGCTATAGTGCAACGCCCTTTAGAACTTACCTTTCCAGAGCTACAGTCCAATCAGTTCGGTATTTTCAAATTGGCTCATTTGTCCTAATAAAGATTATTGATATTCGATCATTACTGGATCAAAATTTGAAATTTTATTCAAAAAATCATCAAAAATACGAATAAATGGAAAGATTTTTGCAATGAGCTCGTTTTCTTTTCGGAGATACTTACGAGGTTTTTTAAAGAAAGAAATAAACGTAATAGAGGATCACGGATTCTTGAAAATGTGCCACGTCAGTTTTTTCGACTTCAGACTGCATCGAAATTTATTAAGACTCTGAACCAGGCGTTTGGTTTAAATTAAAGCAGTGCGAAATGCTAATCCGTGCTACGTATAGTTTTATGCGTGTACAGGGAATAGCACGAGTAAATGAGAGAGAAAGAGAGAGAGAGAGAGAGAGAGAGAAAGGGAGAGGACCAAGAATAATAATAAAGAGATGAGGAGGAGGCAGATAACGTACGGCGCCATTCTGGCGTCCATTCATGCTTTTTACTCGTTAGTGGTTAGAACTCGAGGCTTCTCGCGTATATAGTCAAAATATATAGATATATAGATATATATTAGACTATACGAGACGATCTCTCGTTCAGCACTGAATATACGTCTTTTGCAGGTCTTCCCCTTCGTCTAAGAGCTCCAAACCAGTTTGCCTCGTCGCTATACACCTTTTCCATTTATTTATCTCTCATTCCATTGTTTTTTTTTCTTTAGTTTCTAATTTCTTTTTGCACATTTGTATTTCCGTCCCTTTTCTCGATACCCTTTTTCAACTGTTTGTTAAAATTATACAAATCCTGCAGAGTATACAAAATAAATTGATAACGTTTTTTCGGTTTTCCAGACATTTTTTTTTAAGAATAAAAAACATAATAAATGTTGAAGTAAGAAAATCAAGTTAAATGTGAACGATGATCAACGTTCAACGTTAGACGATCTCATTGTTTATTTTTTTTTCAAACTATTGCCAAATTATAAAAAGATTACGAAGTAGGCTATTTCGAAGGGAAGAAAAAAGAAGAAAATTTTGATGATTGGTCAGAACTCTTAAATATACGTATTTTCAATGTATAGTGAGTTTGGTGAAACATCAGAGTTGTGACGAAGGAACGACGAGCCGATGCCTTTTATGTCCACGTGCTCGAGGATTCGCGAATCTGTCTCGAGGGATTCGAGATCCGCGAAGTCGACTCCTTTTTCTGATGCCAACGCGAGTGAATTGTTTTTGCCATAAATCCTGTTTATCTCACGATCGATGTTTTCAGAAAGATTTAAAACAACAAGGATAACTGTCATGTTGAAAATTATGATGAATTATTAAATGTTTTTTGAAAATATATTTTATTGAATCCAAAAGGTTTGATGAGTTTTCGAATCATCGTAGCAACCGATACGAAAATACAAGGCGGCATTATCGAGCTTCATACTCGATCAGAATAATAAGAACGAACGTTTGTCGACCTAAGGGCGTTCAGAAAGAGAACCAAAGAGGATGAAGAAGGGGTGAAAAAGACGACGACAAAGTTCTCCTCGTCTCCTCTGGCAAGAACGCTTGAATGAAGCCCGAGAAGTTACAGAACCTGTCCTCGAGATACTCGAGCCCGGTTTATATCGAGAAAGAGAGGAAATACGGTACAAAGGGTGTCCGGGAACTGGAGGTTATCGTCGCAGAGAGATTCCTTCAGGAATTCTGAGTCGAAATGTATCTGGAAGTTTTTTAATCGCCCGAGTCCCCGATGAGTTATTGCCCATTAAAGTTATGAGCCAATGAGACGCGAGCGCTGAGTGAGCGTCGGTCGGAAGCGGAGTGGGGAGACGCTCTGCCGCGTCCTATTGGCTTAACACTCAATTATCAATAACTCGTCAGGTAATCGTCGTACAGAAAAATTTCCAAGGACTTTTCGACTTGGAATTTCGTCACGAATTCAACCCCGAGCTATTGAGCTTGAATTTGAGGATACCCTGTAGAAAGAGCTCGGGTTGTCGAGCAAGAAGAAGAGCTGGATGACAGAAAGGGCTCCAAGAGAGAGACGAAGAGATATCTTCGATTCGTGGAAACGTTCGCGGCTATTGGAAATCGCTTCCGTTTCATGCTATATCATTGAATGGGGAGTTTCTCTCATCCTCTTCCATGTCAAAGACAAACTTTTTTACTTCCCCCCGCTCATCCTCCTCGCTCGATCTTTCTCGACTCTTGATCTTTCTTTTCTCGTATTTCAAACTCTCTGAATAAAAGTTGATCACGTAATACTGGATAAAAAAATATTTAGAGGTAAATGATGTCAATGCGAATGACACGATCTGAGAATTCATTTCATTTCCTCAATCCATTGTTATCGGAAATTCATTCCCACAATTTCGTTTGATTTCTTTGGCCAGTAGAGCAAAAACTCGTTCTATGGAAATGTAAACTTCTTTACTTTTTCTTATCTAAATCATATCACAATAAGATCGTACCAGAATCGATGACTCTCGATGTTTCAATGTTTTATCGTTATCGGTCCAACAAGACACTTGGAAAAAAAAAATGTTGGATGTACTGCCGACGACTCGGGAAATATGTATGATTGTTCGGGGCATTGATCGCCGCTTCTGATAATGCGAAGGTTCATCAATCATTTTTATATTCTTCAAATATGCGTTGCAAATGAATTTTGTCAAATGGAAAATGATGTATGTTTGTAAAATCATCAAAAAATAAATAAAGAGCAGCAATTTAAAATACATTTTCCAATCGATTTAAATGCTAATTCAATTTATTTTTGATCGCCATTCGAAACGATCGAAATAAACAAATAAAACGATTAAAGGTTTGTCGAATAAAATTTCAATCTGTATGGATATTGTTGGGATTAATGCACTTAATACAATTGCAATCAACGATCAAGGTCTCGGGATCGTGTGTTTGCGACTCATTGAAATCGATTTGCAACTCCACTTTGATACGCGACGATAAAATTGGAAAAAAAAAACTTTGCGATCGAATGAAAAGAAAAAAAAAATAATCCCCGATCGATTACCTCGCTCGAGGAGATAGACTCATCGAAGCTGTACACGTGACACGAGTTAATTGTAACGGAGTGTTTCTCGGCTCTTTCTCGTTACGTCAATTATTATCAGAGCGTAACTTGAGTCACGCTTCGAACGTCTTTTTTCTCAACCAAACAAATTATTTATTTTCTTCGTGCTTATTTGTTCACTTTAATCACTCTCGAGCCCAAACCATTTGCTCGATAAATAAATGATTAACGGTTAAAATAACTTGGATAAAGACATGAAATTGGAATGACGAATATTATTCGTGGAGCCAGTAACCGAAATAAAAATAAAGTCTGCTCAAGTTTAATAAAAATTTATGTCATCGTTTTTAACGGTTCAATTATTTCGGAAATAGTTTTCGAAGCAACTAACAATATTTTTTTTTTGTTCTTCGTACGACTCACGTTTCAAAAATGATTAAAATCGTGCAAAAATATTTTCTCAAATTCGCATCATAGCGTCAAACGTTATCAAAGTCTTGATGACTGAAATCGATATTTCCGAAGATCATGATATCGTGAAATACGCTGCTTGATCGAGATTATTCGAAAAAAAAAACATTTATGGAAAGATAAATATTCATTGTCAATAAATTTGACATATCGATCTCGTGCATACTTTTGAACGAAAAAAAACGTAATCTCTCAAAAATAATGAAAATTTTGAATATTTACGAAATTCTCATTGAACCTTCATTAGAAAATATTCGATAATTTGTGACGATGGAATTTCATCGATGACATTTCAACAAAAATAAGTTATCGTTGTTCAAATTCTGAAAAAAAATTGCACCATCGTCAGAAACCTACAAATTAGAAAACGAAACATTCAATATTTTATCATCGAAAATAAATATTTTTTATAGAATCCTTGCAAAGCACTGATTTTTTTCATCTGGGAATTTCGTGAAATCGAATCGTTGACGTTTCCAAGTAGAATGAACATTGTAGTTGGGAATATCACGTTCCGGGAAATTCTAGTTTTATCGTGAACGTGCTCACTCACGAAGCATCGACGTTATTCGTATGATTCGTCATAAATATACGTGCCTATACTTATAGTTATGTATGAGTGTGAATGTGTATGAAATCTTCAGTGTATTGGTGCATAAGGATCTCGTAATAATGACTCGGTTAAATATCTCGTTGCAGTACGTGGGAGTTTTGCACTAGGGAACGTGTCGTGGCCTCTTGTGACTAAATGAATGAATGACTCTGTCGCCCACACATTTTAACCCCTTCCTTCCCTCCCCGAGGCTTTTGATAATCTAGCATTTTTCCTCTGTCTCTGTCTCGTGTTTTTCATTTCTTAAAATTTCCTTTTTGTCTTTCCATTTGTTTCTGATTCTCGTATTTTTTATTGCACTTGTTCAAATATTTCCAACAGAGTTTATGTTTTTTCTTGTGACCGCAACAAAAATGAAAAAATCGATGAATAAAAAGTTATTCTTGCCAAGCATCAAAGTAATTGAATTATTTCCAAGTGCGATTATTTGGAAATACTTAAATGCATTGATCGAATCATCAATAATTAGTTTGAAAATTTAGAATTTTTCCAAAAATTAAAAACACTCGGTTGGCTCAAATTCTCGCACAAATCGATTGAAAAAATCATGGACAAGATTTTTTGAATGGAAATGAAAATCATAAAAAATTGAAAAAAAAGTATTTCTGTTACGAATTTGTTCGTGTTTCATTCATTCGCAAATTTTGGCTCATTCCTGTTTCCCTTTCACTTCTTCCTCAATGTAGTAATAAAACTCATTACTCACAGGGATGGGAAAGAAAATTAGGTCAATTGAGTACGACGAAATATTCGCGTGTTACTCGTTTTCCTGGAAGTCTCAATCGGTAAGTTTGGCGAGGTTCGAAAATGTGAGGCTCGTGAGAATCAGGGAATTCCTCTCCCACGTCTTCCCACGACGTACCACTAACACAAACACACTCACACACACAAACATACACGCAAATATAAAACACAGTAAAAAAATGTATACATACGTATCTATGGCATTTTGCCAGAATCGAAAACTTCATGCTCGTTTTGCTTCCTCTTCGTATATAGCATTTTTTTTTGTCTTTGCCAGAGTAATCTCGAAATACCACGAGAGTGTATAACGTTCGTCCTTCCGAGTGATGAAGCGTTCAAAATTTCCGAGTCGAAGCTTTTTACCGGAAAATTATAATCGGATAACGAAACCATCATCTTTTTTTCTTCAAGTCTTTTTTATCGTTTGCATAATTACGAAGATTTTTTACTGATAAACATCTTTACGAACAAAAAATGACGCAATATCGACACTTGAGATTTTAACGATGAATAGAGCGAAGGCAACACTTGGTTGGGTGACCGCTTAGCCATGTTTGCAACTGGGAGGCAGTTTTTTTGAAATTCTGGTGTTGCTAAACAAGTCAAAATGTGGAAAGATATTGTTCCCTGTATCGATTCGGTTTTTCACAGAGGCAATCTATTCACGACGTTCTCTCCCATTATAACTAAGAAATGAGATTTAATGCAATCACGGATATGAAATAATAGTTCGCGCAACTCAATTATGCAAAAAATCAAGTCGATTTTATCCGGAAATATATTTATTCCTAGAATTTACTGACTAATTAATTCACTAACTAATTAATAGAGGTATTCATCCACAGAATTGAAGAATAAAAACGAATTCAAAGCTGTCGAGTCAATTAAGGTAAAAAAATGTTAATAATTACAAAATATCTTTAAAAAAAGATGTTAAAAACAGACTCTTAAAAAAAAAATCTGTTTCGAGGATTCCACTGACCTCTATTCGGTGAAAAATTCTCACGAAAGAAATACACCAGGAAATGTCATTGATCTCTCGAGATTATTATCCGTTAATTAATTAATTATGGAATAATTGCTAAACGAATGACGAGTATGAAATTCAATTTTGTTTATTAACGAATTCTCTGCCAAATTACGAGGAACGAAAGGTTGAAAAATATAATAAACGTATATTTCTCAAAAGGATGTAAGTGAATGTGGCCAAAAATTTGACAAGAAAATTTGTAAACGCTCGAATACATTTGCGTCCATATCGTCGATGAAAATATTTCGTTCTCGAATAAATCTCTATTTTTAGAAATATTGTCGGTTTTCAAATCAACGAAAACCTTCTGATCGTAAATTATTCTGATTTTCTGACGGAGACCTGACAGTTTTCGATTTATTTTTTGGCAATGACATTGTTTCGATATAAATATCAAATTTGTCAGAAAAAAAACAACATTTTTACGATTTTGTATAATTGTCAGTTATTTCATTAACACTAATTAATTTTATCCTCAATTTCGAGATTATTTACAATCCCTAATGATAATGAATGATATGTTTAAAACAAACGATAAATTATAGTAAATAAAATCGAATTAATATGAAAAATATGAAATCATATTTGTCTCACTTCTCGCCAATATCTGTTATTCAAATAAGTCAGCTCGGAAAATTTCTCGTACGGATAAAATACACAGGCGGAATTTCGGGGCGTCGGATTTTCTGGCGGTTTTCCAATTCGTGCTGACGAGAAGCTGCAGCAGTTCTCGTTCTCTTTATCTCCATCTTTCTCTTTCTCTCATCGGCACGAATTCCGAGTTGGCGATTCTATTTTAATCGGGCTCTCCCGCGAGTAGTCGATTACTCATTATACGTTTTCTCCGGCTCTTTAGACTTCGCTCGGTTGGCAGTAGATTTTTCTCTCTACCCGCGAAATATTTATAAATAAATCCCGCGGTAAGTGCGAGTCGAGTGTATAGAGAGACGAGGAAAAAAAAATAATATTAATTACTTTTTTTCGTTGGAGAGAAGAATGATCAAGAATATTTGATTAACGGAAATAAGAGGAGATCAAAAAATGTGTCAACTGAGTCAATATGTAAAATATGTTAAAGAAATTGAATAAAAATTGAATGAAAAAGTGCATTAATTATTGAAAATAATACCTTTTTTATCCATTTATCACATGAACAAAAGTTTTAACTACGATTTATTAATAAATAAATTTGCCAGCACACCTTGGGGATGAAACGAAGTTTCTGGGCTTTCAAGGACGCGCAATTGTCGTAGTATGCGAGAATACGAGAGAAACAGGAAACGTGTAATGATGAGGCCTGAGCCAGCGGCAAATCTGACACAGTGAGGAGACCAGAACATCCGAGAGTTCTCCTTCTCTCTCTCTCTCTCTTTCTCTCTCTGTCTTTCTTTCTTTGTTGGTAATTATTTCGTTATGCCATTTACGAGAGCAGCTTATAAAAGTCTTCTCTCTCTCATAGAGACAACTTTACAGTTAAGATTTATGTATTATATACAGTTAGATGACGAGTGTAACCTCGTGCATAACTGCACTCGAGATCTGCATGTGTTTGAATCGAGATGAGAATAAAAAAAATTTCGATCATATTCAAAATTTGATTATTTACCCAAGACAAAAAATAAACTAACAAACAAAAATGACGATACTCAATTTTAATCATGGAAAATAATCAATTAAATAATTAATATTCATTTTTTTCGATTGTAAATGGAGCAATCAAATCGAAATGAGATCAAAGTAATCGTTCGATCTACCACGTCATGCACTGATGCTCGTTAAGAATTTCTGTCATAATTTGTTTAATTTTTATTTTCACAATGTGTTTATCTGTGGCAACGATACTTCAAAGAGAATTTCTCAATTTCGTCAACGAGGAGGTGAGAGAATGAAATGTAAATGTTGATGTGTCAAATTGGTCGTATTACAATGACATCATATGCACAAGTACGGCGAACGACGTTAACTCTAATATATTGAAGAATAAATATATGTATAGATGTCGCGAAAGTAACTGTTTCCCGGAGACCTTCGGGGACGTGTATTCGTTACACGTAAAATGATAAGTGCTGTCATAAATTTATTAGAATTTCTATTATTATCCGGTATTCATTATTATTTACATAATTCGTTGTGTATATTTGAATTATTTATTGGATCAGAGCTCGAAAAAATTGAGTGCCAATTTCGTCGTTAATGAGAAAACACACGAAAGATAAGAATCGATTAAAATTTGGTCCTTAAATTTGGCAATTAAAAGGCGCAATGAAGAAAAACTTCATTTCCAAGGAACGGACGAATTTGGATAAGGAAAAAAAGAGAGAATAAAACGAGATTCTTGTCGAGGAAAGATGAAGGATGAAACTACGTTGGTCGGCCCTTCGCGGTTGATTTCGGCTCTGCCGCCGGGCCCTTCGCTTCTCAGAAACTTGATTTTGATCCGTTCGACTAAGGATCGTAAATCGTAAAGGAAGAGGGGAATCTCTCGCTCTTCCTCTCGTTCTTTTTTTTCATATCTCTTTTTAACTCCTTTTCCTCTTCTCTCTTCTTTACCTCTTTCCTTCTTTCGTTCGTTTAAGAGTGCGCCCCCGTAGAGCGTAATCGCACACGCACACCATCGACGCGAAATGATTCACGATTTCTCGGAGGGATTCTTTGCCGATCGCAAACGACTTCGGGGAATCTCGCGAGACTCCGAGAGAGGAAGAGAACTCGGTGTATCGTCTGTGCGTGCAGCGTACGACCAGAAGTTCGTATACGATCCTTCATCAAATCCTTTTTCTTTTATTTTCATCAAAATAAAGATTTTTCGATCCATTTTTTTCTCCATTCTAATTATTGATCACAGCGGGGACTTTTTCTAAATTTAATTTTAGGTCGAATGACGCTTCGACAATTTTTTACATCGAATTTGGACAAAAATTACACTTTTCTAAATAAATTTAATATTCAATCGTAAATTGTTGTAAGTCTTTAGTATTTTTAGTTCTAAAAACCGTCTGAACCCAAAAATAAATATAAAAATACCGAATGAAGTAAATCTAGTCGATTTGTGAAAACACGAGGAAAAAAAAAATAGATTGGTGCAAAAGTACAGTAATTAATCACAGATTGTTCGTTTCCGGGAACGTTATTCCTGCACCTCGAGAAACAAAGAGCATTAGCTCTCCTAATCGCAATGAAAAAGAATATAAATAATAAAAGAAAAGAAATTGTGTAGAGAATAAAAAGTTGCGGATTCATTGTGAGTCCACACCCTGCTCGAAGAATTAGCATTTAATATCGTGTGAATGAAAAATAATTCGATTTGAAGGAAGAAAAAAAGGGCGTATTAAAAGTGTATCGAGTTTGAGGTGAATTAAATGAGCATTTAAAGAGCTGAACAATTGAGGCAAAGTGGAATAAAAAAACGTGAGTGTGGCTTTGGTTGATGGAAGGGTACGAAATGAAAAACACGAGGAAGGAGGGAGAAGGGGTGATAAAAGAACATTTATGAGTTATTATTGTCTCTAATTCAACGAATTATCATATAATCATGTGATAAAAGTTATTTTCTATGGGTTTGGTACATCTATAAAAAAAAAAAAATGCCTTTATATTTAAATGCACATATTTATGAATGTATTTATGTGAAATTTAAATAATAATGTCTTCGGGGTTTGCAAGGAGAGAAAGATTTATTTGTACCAGGTGAGAATCGAGTGCTCTCAGTGAATTCACAAAGTTTTACAACTTCCGGTAGATGGGATGGTTTTCAATGCCTAGTTTTACGCTAGAAAAGGAAAAAAAGGTTGGTAAAGACGTTGAGAAAAGTGTATTTCCGCGGTAGAGGACCCGTTGTTTATCGCGAAGGAAGCCTTGAAGGAGTTGTTCAAGGTCCGAGATCGATACTCTGGGGGGGAAAGAAAAATTGGCATCCGGGACTTAATCGGAGAGTAAAACGACGTTGGATCTGTGACGCTGTCTGGAGGAGAGTTGCGTGCTGGGATGCTGTAACCCATGAGAAAAAGGAAAAGATAAAGAAATCCGCGGCGGAAAGTCAAACGAAGCATGAAGCGATCCAGTTGCCTTGATGACGGTTTCCAGGAACACGGTTTGCTTTACCTCTCGCCACCATAGCGCAGACTTTTATCCTCCGTTCCTCCCCATAACCGCGACGTTTCCTCATTCTCAACGAATCTGCATTTACGCGCCTTTGTATGTAAGAACTCGGGAGGTGCGGATGAGTATATTTAAAAAGGAGAAAAATTGAAAATAAAAAAAAAACCTAACGTTCCTCTCCTGCAAGATTCGTACCGTTAGTCAAGCAATTTTGCTTTGTATACACGATGAAAAATAATTGCTGATAATTCCTCCAATTTTCTAAAGCTTCGCAACGTTATTATCTCAGCAGCGAGTGAGCAATACGAGTCAAAAAAACGAACAGTGACAGAGGCAGACATGCAGGTAATTGTTCGCTTATTATTTGTTGAAAGAACTGAAAGGATGCCTAGATTTTCACGGAAGCAATAAAATATTTCACAGTAAATTTCCATGTCATTTGTTTCGCGGTATCTTCGTTGAGTTTTGCTGGTTGTTTGAAAATTGTGAAGGCATATTATCATTTTTATTGGTATCCCACACTCGACTTACTTAGAGCTTGAAATTCTGAAGAGAAAAGTCCCAAGCCATTTGTCTCTAGGACGCTCCGTTGACGAGATATTCATGTTACAGTAAAAGCCAATGAGGACGAAGGGGCGTGGCTTCTGCCACTCCCGCCGTAGCGCCGCGGATTGGTTATTGCTCATTAATTGATATCTCGTTAACGGCGAATCGTAGGGAAAAACGCCCAAGGACTTTTCTCTACGGAATTCAAAGTTCTATCGAATCCGAGAAGCGCAAAGTTTGAAACCGCGAAAGAGTGTCCTCCAGACCTCTTTCACCGGGTAATCTTAAGGTTGAAAGGATTTCGACACACAAACTGCAAGTAAACGGAGTAAAATGAGAGAGGCGCGCGCGCTTTGATGTGTATTTTCTTTTGTCGAGCGCCATGTTTGATTCTTTCTTAGAAATCGAGGAAGCGGAGGCAAGAGGCACGCGGGAGAAGAGATGATGGTGAGAGCGGGAGAGGACATAAGCGGAGCGTAGGGCAACGATCCGTAGATTTTTTCTTCTTCTCTTTCTCTTGGCCATCTCCATCGTTCTATCTTTCCAGCCAGCGGCGTTCTCGCCCTTTCGCCTTTTTCTTTTCCCTTCTTCGTCTTTCTTCTCTTATTTTTTCTTATAGAACTCGCGCGCGCGTGCAAACATCGCGATTCCTCGAATTTATGTAACGAAACCGCTGCTCCCTTTACCCAAACCTTTTTCTCCTCATTCTCTCTTTTCCCTCCGTTCCTTTTTCTTTTCCATTCTCCTTGCCTTTCAATCTCTCATTCTTTTGTTTCTCTCTTCATTCTCTAATTACTCATCCTCTCAGAGCTCTTTTTCCCTTATCGCTTGAAAACTAAACTCTTATCTCAACCCCACTACGTTTCTCTCCATCACAAGAGCTCGCAAAACGGACACCCTGTGTATCGACAATGTAAACCTACACAAAACTCGACAGAACCACATTAGGTGCGAGTCCCTCGTGTGACTTCACCGAGAGGCAAGTTATGCAAGCTTACATTATTCATGGCATCGTGCGCTTACGCGTTTCCTTCGCCGTGTACTACGAGAGCCACGCAGTGCAGCACACTCTTCGTTTTCTTCATTGGCCTATGTACCTCAAGTCCGACCAGACAAATATATATCTTCGTGTTTGACACAACGATCTATACACTCGACAATCAAACAACACTGTGACACGACATTGACAATTATAATCGACTCATTCATTGATAGCTGTTTTCACAATGTACACACCTCGACAACACTGAACCAGCGAATGACTTAATTAGGAGAATCCTACGATTCCGCTAATGGTGTAATCAAAAAATTTTGAATCAAATAAATATGAGACATTTTTACAGACATACTGGCTCAAAAAACACAATTATTTTTTTTAATTTTGAACTCTCGACCTCTTGCCAGCTATCGCAAGAATGAAACACAGAAAAAATTTCATTTACGATCAATTTATTTATGTATACTGCATTTTAATACGATTGCGAATGTTTATTAACAAGTCATCAAAGCGAATAATCGAACGAACGATAAAACCGTTGACAACTGATTAAATAAAATACCAATTCAGATTTGCGAGAGGAAATAAAACGAAGAATCGTTAATGGGCAGACGGTGCGTCTTCATTGTTTCACTGCTGTGTGAGAATAACTGAATTCGTAACATTTAAATGACACTCATTTTCGTACTATTCGTGATTCGTTCGTTTCGTACGATTCGTAGATTCGTGGAGCACGTAGATCGCGAAATTTCGAAGGGAAAAGACTCGGGGTATTTTTTTCTACGATGTATCGTTATTGAGATTCTAATGAATTAGTGTAACGTCCAATCGAATGCTTGGTAGAACGAGCTCGGAGAGGGGATAGCGCGCCACGCCCCTTCTTCACGACGAGCCGGATTGGCTGTCATAAATGAATAAATATCGCACGAACGGAGGACCGTAGAAAAAAACGAGCAAAGACTTATCTCTTCAGAATCGTTCAACCTACTCATTCCCAGTATTTAATCACGAGGTTTTGACCAGTCTGTGCATAAATACGCATAAATGTAAAACAATTGAAACCGTTCGGTACAAACGTCGTAAATTTAGCGACCGACGTGGAGAATCCGTGAAGAATAAATACGTGCTCGTGTTAATGTGTGTGACTACCATCAGAAGGGTGCAAAGTTATGCAAGTTTAAATAATTCATCATGCGCTCACACGCGCTTCCTTCGTCGTGCCTACACACGAGCAACAACACTTTTCTCCTTTTTATATCTTCGTACTTTGTCCATCTCGTACTTTTATGGACACAATATCTTGCACGATCTATCATTTGAGGAAAAAAAAAGAACAACAACAAAAACACGAGAAATTCAACTGGCCAGAAGGATGCCTCCGGACGAAAAAGGTAAATATCAAGAGTTACAAAGTCAGAGACACACTCGAAGGAGCAAATGCGTGAAAGAGAAGAAAAGAGAAGAAATAAAAATGACGACGAAAAAGCATATGAAGAAACACAAAATGAACGAGACCAAGACGACTTTGAGAGAGGTTTTGAGCGATTCCAGGTACAATTAGAGGATGGCCATACGGCTACTGTTTATGTTGCTTCCAGGAAAATTACGCCTTGAGGACCAGATGGGCACCCCCACACGAGTCTCTTGCAATTCTCTTCATCTCAAGAGAAAATTAAGGAACACACACCGGCAGAGAAAATAAAACAAATAAAAAACAACAATGAACAAAAAAAGGAAGAAAGGAACGATTAGACTCACGCAAGGAAAAGACGCTCGAGGTTGACTAACAATTATATATGTATACATATATATATTTTGAAGAAATTTCCTCTTATATTTATATATAAGAGGGAATTTATTTTTTCTCAATATTATTTTTTGTTATTTGTCTCGGGTACAACGGCACAGACAAACACATGCGTGCGATGTTCTCGTGCCCTATAATTACGAGAGAGAAAATTGCGAGAAAAAAATACGAAGGAATGAAAACGCCGGTGTGAATTTGAAGATAATTTATGTTTTGGTTCGATGGTCCAACCGAAATAATCTTCGAATATCGCAGCTTTTGCCTCGTGTTCGATCTTTGTATTCGTAAAGTTGAAGGACCGAACGTATTTTTTTTTCTTTTTTTATTTAGTTCGAATTTCGTAATATTTTGATATAAAAATCATATCGAAAATTACCGAATTATTGTTAAGCTGAGCAATGGTTTTTATAACTTTTGATTCGATAAAAATTCTCGTTACTATACTCGACAGTTTTTGTCGTTTTCAGATCAACGGAAATTCCTAAAATGACCCACTTTCGGGACTTTTAAGAATAGAACATTTTTTCGCAAATAGTTACGAAAATATTCCGCCTCGATTCTCCTTCACGCGAATATCATTTTCCTCGGTTTTAAAACTTCCGAATGGAATAGAGACTTAGCCCAAGTAATAAAAATTGAGACATCAATAAATCGATTTACACTGACAATACCTTTTTTTTTCCTCGTTTCTTCTTCACGAATATAAAACGTCAGTTTTTCAATGTTATCAAGAGGGGTTGGGCGCCTATTGCTGACGTGTTACTTCAACACTTTGTTAACGTTGCCATTGCGTGTCACTCGCTGCCGCTGGCCAACTCTTGGTAAGACTGTTTACACCATTTAATGCCATGAAACAGTAAAAGACCACAACGACGACAAATCACGCTACATTCACCTGTTGATTCATACACATGTTTTGTTCTTTATTTTCTCTCCAATCTATACATGTGTTTTATCCAAGATAAGGTCATTTTTTTTTTACTTCTCAATTAAGGGCTTTCACCAGGACAACGGGACAACAAATATTTATATTTTGGAGAATTCTTTTTTTTTTAGCCAACAACACCACTTGTAAATTTTCTGTTTTCTAAATTTTATAAACCGGCGATAAATTTAACCCGAAATTTGAAAAATCAAGCATTTTTAAATATCCGTAAATAACTGTAGTTGTACGATTCGAAATTAACGACATGGGTTTCATTAAAAAAAGCAAATAGGAAAAGATATTTGGGAAAAAAAAAAATTTTGCGATGTTCGTTTATGAAATGTCGGTCAAAATCAATAAAAAATGGTCAGTTTGATCCATTAATAGAACGGCTGGGATGGACGATAAGGATACGCCGTTTTCACAGAATGAAACTGTCAGTTTTGGAATGGAATTTTCAAAAAAAGGCTCTTCGTTGTATCAAAAAAGTTATTTTTCAATATGTTCTGTTTTTAATATTGAAAATTTTTTAAATTGCTTTTCGCCCTAACCAGATTACCTCGATTCGAGGCATAACAACAATAATAGTAAAAATAAAAATAATATAAACTGAAATTTCATACAGAGCGTCGGTCGTGTGAGGGGAGTTTTTTGTGGAATCTCGAATGAATAAATCGTATCGACATTGCGAGGGGGTTAAAAATGTCGAGGTGTCGAGTAAGCTTTCCTGAAATATCGATATGTACATGGATATATGTATAAAAATGAATGAAGGAGAGTGGGAGATAGCGCGTGACTGAAAATCGCTTGAAAAACAAGCCGCTCAACAGGAAGAATTTTCCTCGTGGATTGGCACGCGATAATTGCACTTTCATGCGTGTCACGAGGTGATAGAAGGAAAATAAGGTGCGAATTCAGATGGGTTTGGTATGAGGAAGATAAATCGAAGTACTTCGATCGAGCGTCGATTGGCATTAATCGATTTTTCGATCGTCCGACAACCTCGAGTTCTCAAAATATTATAAAACTGAATAAAATGACATTAAAAATATGGAATAATGAACCAAGGGATGGATGTTGCATAAAGATTAATAAAACAAACAAAGATAAGAACAAAAAAGAGTACAAAAAACCCCGGAGGAAATTCTCGTCGTAATTTTGTTAATTAGACATTTTTAGAATATGCCCTGTCAAACATTCCATTCGGAATCATCTGTATTTTGGTATGTACGTTTCTCTGTAATCAAATCTCTCATATTCCTATCGCCACGTTGTTGGATTCAAACTCGAACGAGAATACCATATGGAAGATTTCGTAACAACGAAAATAGAAGAGACTATTCTCGAGAATTCTATTCATTTTGACAAAGCAAAATAGCGGTTTATGTATTTTTTAAAACGAAAATCGAGTTTCGAAAAATTTTGAAAAAATTCTCATAAATTCTTTGCAGTGTCTTGAGTTTGTAAAAAAATTACCATTTCTATTTCCACAGTAGTTCAGTAGAAAATAATGTTGTTCGTGAAAAAGTACGAAATTCGACTGTTTATTTGTATCTGGCATTTGATCAATTAATAAATAATGAGTGACCTTGTTTGGTACATTCATAAATGTGATTTGTTATCGAAATAACTGAAAAAAAAATATAGGTGCAACAACGTTGACTCCACTGTTGCTCAAAGGCCGAAACATTATTATTTAATGTTTTAGATTATATCATTTTCAAAATATATTTATCGTTAATGTATAAAAGTATTTAGTTATGTAACATAAAATACGTAATGTATTCTATAAATAACGAACCATATTTAGATGCTCGTAAATTTGCATCGAACGATCGTATTTAAGGGCACGAATTCGCACCCACCAACGTACGAACCCTTTTACGGCTACCAGAGAAGCTTTTTCCCTCCTTCTCTCCCTCTCCCTCTCTCTCCCTCTTTCTCTGTCTCTCTCCCTCCTTCCTTTCCTCCTTTTTCTCTCCTTCTCTCCCTCCTTCTCTTTCATTGTTAGTATGCATAATAGAAACGCACGTGCGCTTCACTAAATATATACATTATGATATATTTATATATAACAATTTATATATTACATACAGTCTTATATACAAGGTTGTTAATATTGTATATATGCATATATGTACATTTTTTAACATGCGTATAATGATGGTTGGGTCAATGTACCGTATGGACGCTCCACCCTCGCTATTAAATTTATTCGAACGGAAAATCTCGTCCCTCTTAATAAACGTGGCAAATCATTTATCGTTTGCAAAACACCCACGCAAAGCCATTTTATATTTTTCATTTGACAACTTCGCACCTAAATCTCTTCAATTAATAATAATGACATTGGAAAAAAAAAATACTGTACAAACAAACAAACAGCACAGCAAATATCGTGCTGGAATAAAATAATGAACTTGTGGGAAAATGGACTAATTGTTATTGACAATCTTTTGTAAATAAATTCATAATAAATTTTTTTTTTCTTGATCATGTTTTAAGAGAAGTATGAGCTTTTGAATCGATTGTTTTTAATTTAAAAAATCATTTTGGATCACGAAAAAACCCTGTTTTCTCAACTACTCATTTTTTATTCTAACATTTATTATACATTTGTATAGTTTATGATTATTTCGCCATTCGAATGGCAAAGTACCGCGAGAACGCATGCATTGACTCCTACGTAACCCAATTATGCGCCCATAGAGAAAATCGAACCGTGTGGGTTTAGTGAGCCTAGGCGAGTACGTGATATCGTGGGATTTTATCTGAAATACGTTTGAGGGGAAGAGAAAGAGAGAGATAGAGAGAGAGAGAAATAAAAAGAAGGAAAAAAATAATCAGAAACTTATTCTGCTCACAATAATAGTTGCGGAGATTGATGAAATTCGTTACGAATTCAGGAATCATCTCGACGTGTACATGAATAACGTATATTTGAATACGAGCACGAAATCTAATATTAGACAAACCGTAATTTAACCGTGAAACTCTAATCGGTTGAATGCTAATGCGTGCCTAAACTCCATTAATTAATACTCGACGTATCCCCGCTCGACGAGAGACAATCCAACAGTCGTCCTGGCGAATTAACATAATTACTGAGATTCGCCTGAGTCTAATTATCAGTTTATTTCATTTTTCACTTATTTTCACTAATTGTTCAACGTCCATTGGCAGCCGCGATCAATTTTTTTTTTACTTGTTCACAAAAAATGCTGATTAATTTTCCAATTGGAATAAGGGTTGATAAATGAACCAATGGTTCGATTTATTTTGAAAAAACAAAACCAAACTATTAAAAAAGTTAAATATTTCTATATATTATTTCGCTTGGGGTGAAAAAATGAATGAAAAAACATAAAAAAACAAAGGCTGGAATGCAAGGGCAACCAAGGCTGTTGCAGGTCCGGAAAGTTTATATTTTTTTGATGCGTCGGAGGACAAGAACCGTCCTTATACTTGTCTGATCGAATTATAGTCCGGTTTTACACGTTTCGTTGTATATAGATATGTGTTCAGAGAGGAAAAACGTTGGCCAGCAATGTACTCCGGAGTCCTTGATCGGAAAGAAGTGGAAGACCGATAAGCAGAAGGGAAAGTGCAACAACAGACACAAAAAAGGAATATTTATGCATTGAACAAATAAATTAGTCACATAAAAAGTGAGGGAAAAAAATCTATATTTATTGAATTAAAAATAGATCAAAAATGAAAAAATTCGGGAGATATTTGTTTTTCGGTTTTGCGTAAGAAAGTAATGACCTCTCAATAGCAAAGAAGAAATAACCAAAGTGAAGTTGTATCAATAAAAAAAAAAAGTGGAGAATAAAAAAAAGCTGCGAGAACGAGAAAGAAAAAAAAGTGAATTGAGAGTTAAATTAATTTAGACTTGACTGAACGCACTCTAGAATTTTCTCTCTGATAGGACGAGAGAAAGAGAGTGAACAACATGTGGGAAAGATGGAGAAGAAAAAAGGGAGAGAAGCAATACCGAACGGTCTTTGAGAAGGAGAGAAGAGGGAGGTTGGAGGGAAAAGAGGAACGATGGAGGCCCGACAGACTGACGCCAGGAACCCCACCATGCGAGACGGCAACGACAACGATATGGACAACCTCCAACCACTAATACAGCAATATACGCGTATATTTAAGCCTCATGTACTCCTGAGACGATGACGATGCGAGCGGGGTCTCTCTTACACGCGTATTTAACGCACACATTCATTCAACCTCCGATCACGAACTTCTACATACACCTTAACAGATTAGGATAAGAAAGGCGTAAGTTTGGTAAAAGTGTGTAGTTCGAATAACTCGCCGATGAGGTAGAGGGTACTTTTTCATCGGTAGGTTTCCCGGGGAACGTTAAAGTAAAATGTATAAATATAGTAGGAAAAAAGAGCTCGCGGATCCTGCCCACGAGCGAGTGATAGAACAAAACATATGACGCACTTTCTTCCTCTTTTTCTACGTCTTTCGCCTTTTATTTCGCTAATTCTTTGCTTTCCCAAAGCGGAGGCGTGCCTGGTTCCAGGCTCCAACCACGGCCCGCGTGCTCCAAAGTTATCGTCATCGTGCAACGATGATTCAGACATTCGTATGCGTGCTCCTAACCCCACCCGCACCAAATACTTGCCTCTTTGTACAGACAGACACAAAAATCAAGATCCAAATTCAAGGAGCGAGTAGACCGTGAAAACCTCAAGAGAAACGTCCTTGAGCATTTTTCTCTACGATCTGCCATTCGCGAGATATTAACTGATTTGTCGTAGCCAGCCACACATCAGAGCGATTGAGGAGTGGGGGTAGAACTCCGCCCCTCAAACCCTATTGGCTATCGCTAATTGATGAATATCTCATCAACCGTAGGTCGTAGAACAAAATCGTTAAGGACTTTTCTGTTCATGATGTCCAGTGTCAACAGTCCTTAAGAACTTAAGGATGAGTTTTCCGAAATTAAGGTCATAATCGACCAAATTTGTTATAAATTATGTCTGCCTCCTTTTACAGCAGAGTTGTCTGCAAATTGAGACTTACTCCGAAATTTGGAATGACTTCCAGTCGAAAAAAACCATAATTAAGTAGAATTGATCACTGATTTCCAAGAATTATTGCTCATGGCCTTTAGAATCGTGTGGGTTAGCTCGAATAATAAATCACCGGTGAATAAAACAGACGCTCTCGAGATGGTGAACTATCATCCAGTATTGCTCATTTTCCCCTCTATCTTTCTATACTTCTCTCTCTCTCTCTCTCTCTCTCTCTCTCTCTCTCTCTCTCTCTCT